>JAKJXN010000145.1:0-16180 GCA_022225945.1 Didymella pomorum | reverse complement strand
GCCCACCCCATCGAGTCGCCCACCCACCAACACCAAAACGCCTGCGCAACGACTATGCGCAACACCGCAATATTTTTAATAAATATGAATAGCACATAAATATTATTTAGACGCCTTACTATCATCTGCGTCCTCTATTTCTACCTTGCAAGTACGAGAGTTGTGTCCAATCTTACCACAACGCCCGCAGCGTCGTCTAACGCGCACCCTCTTCGCAGGCGTCTTGCCTACACTACGGCCCCCACCCTCCTTTTTAGCTATTAAGTCAGCTACTTTGCTAACCATTAGGGTCTCCTCTGCGCGTATATATTGTTGCTTATGGGTCTTGCGCTTTATAGACGCTTCTATAGTGTCTTAAAGGTAACCTATTTCCTCCTGCATTAACACTATATTATAAGCTATCTGCTAAGCGCCCTTTACTAACTGTTTAACCTGCTTATCTAATAAACTTGCTAGAGACCCTTAATGGATTTGTATCTACTTTTGAATTAGAGTTAACTGCTCCTCTACTTTGTGAGCAGTGCGTAGTGTCTTTAGCTCCTAGGCAACGTTGCTAGGTTTTAGTGGCGTTGGTGTGCGCAGGCGCACATTAAGCTTTGATAACACTACCTCTAGATTGTGTGGGACTAGCCCAGCACCTCTAAAGCCTGCGCGAACGTTCTCTGCAGTAAACGCCTTACTAAACGCTGCTTTAAAGGCTAGCAGGAAGGTTTCCTTGTTAATATGGTAGATGCGACTGCGTGCTAAGGCTGAAACCTCGTCGCTATACAGGCGCTTTAGTGGCAAGAAGCAGGCAACATTAAGTGGCTGCAACAGGTGCGACAAGTGCGGGGGCATATAGAGAGTAATAATCTTCTTCTCTCTGCAGAGATCTTAGAAGTCTACTAAGCAGTGGCTCTTATAGCTGTTAATAATAAGTAGCTAGTAGACCCTAACTAGCTTTGCATGCGTATTAAAGTAGTAGAGCCAGGCAAGCGCCAGATTATTGTTAGTCCAGCCAGTAGGACTAACATTAATAACCTAGTCCTGTGGGAGGTCCTTAGTAAACTAGTTAGAGATAAGAACCTTGCCTGTAAGGATAAGGAATAGTAGGATAACCTTCTCTGTTAACCTAATGCCTTATACTAGGGTAGCCCACTCGCGATCGCTGGGTTGGATCTTCTTCTGCTTCCTAGGCTTCTCTGAGCCTGTTACTACTAGCTGCAACGAGATCTTGCCCATTAGGAAGCCAGACTTATTAAAGTTGTATATATTATTATCTACAATACTGTACTTTGCCTTTATAGACTGCACAAGTGCAAACTAGGGCTGGAGAACCGCTAGGTCCTCGCAGGCAGCTTGCTGGCAATTGTATGGTTAGGTCTATTACGTTCGCAGCTCAGGGGTACGTTGAATTAACCTGTTAACCTAGTTCTTGCCAACAGTGTTACTACCACGCTCTCTCAGCAGTTTATCCGCCATATCTTGTACGTCTGCCTTTGAGGAGGAGATCCCACAATTAGACTCATTAAGTATATGTAGCACAACTGCCTCCTCTTCTAGCTTTGTGAGGCGCTTTTAATTTGGCTCGCAGTCGCGTTAAGGGCGTCTTCTGGCGCGGCGGTTAATAAGCGTTCTTTGTGGGACTTTATAGATTGCTGTAGCGCGTCTTTTGCTTAGGAGTTGCTAGGAATTAATATCTTAAATAGCAAGCTGTAAGTTGCCTTTAGTATAGGTTATTTGCTGTTTGCGTAGTTGCGGCATTGCGCGTAGTTGTCGTGCAGGCGTTTTGGTGTTAGTGGGTAGGCGACTCGGTGGGGTGGGCGACTCGATGGTGAAACACGTTATACTTATCTTAAATTAGAGTTAATTATAACTTGTAACGACGCAGGATGATAGAGGGCTCCGAAACGTGTGGGAATCCGCTACGAGGTGTATGGGAGCACTAGGACTAGGACACAGGAGATTCCTCTATTCCTATAGGTCTTGTATAAAGGATACTTAAAAGCTGTTAGTCTACCTTGCTACCTATGCTGCCTTTATACAATCTAATAGTCCAGGGTCAAGATAGGGGCTTATAAGTAACTAGGATCTGGCTAGGGTCTGAGTTAGACAGGTATTAGACCTTGGCTTAGATCTAAGTTCTGAGCTAGTTATTACATTACCCCCCTCCTTGTAGGCAGGTTGTCCTATCCTGTATGTATAAGAGCGGCTTCTTACCCTATTATAAGCTCCTTTTATTAAGCAATTCCTTGCTAGCTCTCTAGTTAATATTAATAGCTTCCTAGTAATGTTTACCTTTTATTGTTCCCTGCGCCTTGTTATTGTTAGATGCTATTTAGAAGGTAGACAGGATGTGCTATAAAGGTAAAGGATAGTAATAATAAAGTTATAGTTACTATAGTATTTAGTCTTAGTAGTGTCTAGCATAATAACAAGCTCTTGCTGCTTTACCTCTTCTTCTTTAGTAGAATAATAACCTTTTTCTTATAAGTCCTCTACTGCTTGTGTCTAGTCTTACTAGCACTAGTAGTAGTTATATATATAATACTAGTTCCTGTTCTGCCTAGCGCTCTTTCCTAGGCCTACTAGGTTATTTGTTTACAGGCAGTGCGCGCTATTGCATAGTAATAGTAGTTAAGGAGGGAGGAGTTTGCGTTTACTTTAGTATTATCTTTAAAGTGCAAGTATTACACTAAGTAGGCAGAAAAGTGTTGCTGTGTGCTAGTATACGCTAGAATAGAGTATAATGCTTTTTAGGTTGCATTTGTTGCGTGGGAGGAGGCAGAGGTAGAGGAGGGGTTGGGAGAGAGAGAGAAGGAGGCGGCAGAGGTAGTACTAAGGCGTGTAGAGAAGGAGCTATATTAAATAGCTTAAGACCTTGCTTAGCTTGTGCAAGTAGGCTCTGCATAGCTGAAGGGGTTAACTGCTACTAATATACTGCTCTACTAGCATCTTACACTACCTAACTAGGGCACTTTAGCTGCTATTTAGTCCCTTATTAAGGTTATTACTAAACTTAAAGGCAAGGTAGAAGCCCTAAGGCAGGCAGTAGTATCCCTGCAGGGCAGAGGAGTTTCTAGGGCTGTAGAGGGCAGTAGTAAGTTAGGGCAGTCTGCCTAGGGTTAGGCTGCCTCTAGGAAGAATAAGGGGAAGGTTTGTGCTAGTCCTAAGCCTATAGAGGACCTAGGGTTAACTAGCGGGGATTTGGACCTTAACTCGTCGTTATCTAACCTTGCTAATGACACTGCTATAGTGGACGCGGCATAAGTGATCTGTTTTAGTGGTAGTTCTATATAGTAGTTTTCTTTGTTTAGGCGTTTGTGAGGTCTGTTCTAGTTGAAACTAGCAGAGTAGTACCATAGATTTTCTTTATCTTTAACTAATTAATCCTATAACCCTACTATTTCTGATTATCTTCCTACACTTGTAACTAGTAAGGTAACTCCTGTGGCAGACCTAGACGTTTTAGATACTTGTTATAGTAGGCTTATAGTTTATAAGGAGCTCCCTTAAAATTTGCTGCAGGATACTATATAGGATTAGGGTTATGTCTGACCTAGCTTATACAGTATATAAGCTTGCCACATACTAGCTTACTAGCAAGGATTTCTTAAACCTCCTATTCTTCTACCCTATTAACTAGGATACTAACAGGCTTAGGGTTTTCCTAGCCTAGCAGCAGGTTAGCTAGGTCCTAGCACAGTACGTCTAGAGCAAACACATTATAGATATGCGAGCCTATAGGTAATTTTAACCTATAAGAGTAGCTAACTTGCTTAGTGACTTTAAAGGGACCTTCCTATAAGTTAGATAGCTTTTAACTAGGCCTGTTACTAGCAAGATTCTTTATTAACAGGTAAATTTTTTCACTAATAGTCTAATTTATAGGGCTGTAGTGCTAGTTAATGTTTATTTGCATGTGCTGTTAGGCCTTCTCTATGTTCTCCTTTGCAACCTGCTAGGCCTTGTGCATGCGAGTAGCAAGGGCAAGTGCGTCCTAGTAATTAAGATAAACAAGGGGTTTTAGGTCTGTCCTAGAAGGGGTCTAGTGCTAACTCTGCCTAGGCTCACTGCTATAGATTACCTGGTATAGTCTTATACCAATAGCAGAGTAAGGTAAGGTTAGCTGTGCATAATCCATAATTAGTAGCAGTTTAGACTAGTTATCCTAGTAGTACGTGACAAATGGGCAGAGACACTAATTAATGTACTTATTTATAATCTCCGTTTAACTATTAGTCTCCTTATAATATGCTGTAGACAGCTTAACTTATACGCCTATAATCCTACAGAATTTAGACTAGAAACTAGAAACAAATTAGGGACCTTAGTTAGAGACAATAGACTCTAGGGTATGTCTAAAATAATACACCTATTAGATAAACAACTTAGCTATGCCTCTTGCTGTAATAGTCTTATAGTATAGTATTGTAATTACCTACTTAGTTAATTAGTTAATAATAATAAGGATCTATTTGTACCTAGCCTTGTCTTTAGGGAAGTCTTTGGAATCTATGCATAGATGCTATATTAGTTGTTGTAGGATAGGTAACAGATGTAAATACCCCTTAATTCAGGACTGTTAGGGGTGTCCTCAACGACGCGGGATACAGTTCCGCACATACCTCTCACAGCTAGCCCCTATACCTCTCTAATAGCACTGCTGAGATACTAGCTAGTACGTTTTCTTAGCGCTAGGGTAGGCCGTGGATAGCTGATCATGGGCCTCGCGTATGAGGCAGGTGCGTAGTGCGGGGTCTAAGGCCACGCATAATCAATCCTTGTACAACAGTAGTCCGTTCTAGTTCCAATAGTCTGCTAGAAGGGTGGCTCTCTTATCTTTAAACGCACGGCAATTGGCTTATAATAACGCATTAATGAGCTCTAGTAAGTCTAGTTGCATAGTTAGTTAGAAGGTGCGTATTGTAGCTAAAGCTAAACCTTCTATATACGCCTAGGCTAACTTAGCATTAATTTAGCTGTGTAACTGTTAGGGACCTAAAAGTATATAGGAATAATTATCTACTTAAGCTGCCTTAAGATTTTTAAGGTCTTATTCTTAATAACTAAGTGTGACGAGCTTGCGAGACTATACTCAGGTGATCGATTGTAATGATCAGTGTTTTGTTAATTCTATATGCTATGTTGCTTTTATACAAAGGGAATTTTGAGATCATGTGACCTCGCGTAATCGAGCGTGTGGGCAGCGGTGGAGACGCTCAGGCCAGGGTCTTTGGTTAACCGAGCTCTTCCGCAGAACACCATCCGCTCATTACCCAGTTTCTAATCAAACCGCGCGCTCGATTACACTACCACAGGCTCTTCTGCGCGACACTAAGAATATCTGCTTACTTGTTAAGCTTGCCTAGTATATACTTAATCTTAAAGTTAAACAAAGCAAGGACCTCTGCCTAATGGGCTTAACAAGCGTTTAATACCTGTTACGAACATGAACAGAGACCCAGGGGATGCACGGTTATGTACAGTGGGAAGTATTACAAGGCGGCACAACAACCTTATTAGAGACCACACCCTACCTAAACAACAAAGATGCACAGGGGCGCGCTAGGACTAATTAGGTAAAGCGTCCCATTAGGACAAGTAATAAACAAACCCAGGGACTTTAGGACAACAGACCAATGAGAGCCACTCCTTGTCTCACAGGTCCTACGGTCTCATGAGACTCAGTCCTATGAGACTCTGGGACTTATAGGACTGTTGAAGTATATAGCAAGTAAGAACACAACCCTTATGGTTCGTGTTCAACTCAGTTAATTAAGTTACTTCTTGGAATCTTAACCTTCAATACTATAGCTAGTTAATCCTGTTGCCTGTTATTGAACCAACCCTGAGTTGTATATTGGACTTTGTCTAATAACTCACCCTACTGTTCTAGAACTAGCACTCATCCCTAAGAACCAACAGAACCTGTATTAGAGGACTTTGTCCCACGTATAACTTCAACACTTTGAACACCCCTAAGATAAGTACTATCTTAGGAACACGCTCTACCCCTAGCAGCTCTAACATAGATGTTGACCACGAACCCCTAGCCTATACCTCTAGTATAAACGTTAACAAGCCTGACTTATACCATAGAGAACGTAGCAAGCTTAATAACTAGCTGTCGCAGCGTATCAGCCTATATATACTTTCTAGCCGCAGAGTAGGGTAGATTGATCTATTTTGCTCTGCGACAATTATGAGCCCGGACGCTGAAACTGCGCAAGCAGGTTACACGTGGATTTCGCATTTGTGTGAGTGACCACAGCCGAGCCACGTGACCGCTGAGCAAAAAGACTAGAAAAAGTATCAGGATAGGCTCGAACCTGGCCATGACACCCGCCTATCCCGGTCAATGATTATTTGGGGCAATGTACCCAGGCCAACATCAGTGGTATAGGCAGATAGCTGCTTATGTAATCAAGTCACGTCATTTTCTCCGTGACCTGGGGGGTGTGTCGCAGCGTATCAGCCTATATATACTTTCTAGCCGCAGAGTAGGGTAGATTGATCTATTTTGCTCTGCGACACTAGCTTATGTAGTAGGACCTCTTCTTTACCTTCCAAGGTAAGAAGGTACCTGAGATTAAGCAAGTTGTCCTTGTAGCTAGCTACATGCAAGGCAAGGCTTTTTAGTAGATTAAGCCCTTTGTACAGTAGTACTAAGCCAGCGAGGCCCCTAATGAGGTAGATGAGTAGATAAGAGACTTTAATGCATTTAAGGAAAAGATTAAGCTAATCTTTAGAGTCTCTAACAAACCTACTATTGCTTAACGCAACATCTAACGCATTAGGCAGGAGAAGTTAGCCGCAGACTATGCAGCAGAGTTTCAGCAGCTTGCTGCTAACACTAACTAGGACGACACTGCCCTAATAACAATGTTCCAACAAGGACTAAAGCCTAAGGTAAAGGAGGAACTTATGCGCACTAGCGTAAGTGTTAAAACCCTTAACAGCCTTATTAACACAGCTATTAACATTAATGTCTGGCTTCAGGAACTCTAGCAGGAACTACGAGACGATCCGAGAGCGCGCGTCGTCTTAACTAATAGACGCCCGCCTCCACGCAACCCATAGCGCAACAACAACTTCCACCGCGGACAGCGCGGCGGTCATTACTAATCTAACACAGGACGACGCATCCACTAGAACACGAACAGTAGATACCACGGACCTGAGGCCATAGACCTATCGAACATCAACAAGGGACCCGATAGGTGGAACAAGGATCAAAGCAGGGGAAGCAAGCTAAACAAGTCTAATGTAACCTGTTACAGATGTGGCAAGCAAGGCTACTTTGCCCGCAATTATTGCATGAAGAACAAGGTGGTCTAACAGCTTAACGTGCTAACTACCGACAACAACAATAGGACTAGTAACGAATAGGAAGTTCTTACTAATGACATAGGACGTCTTATGAAAGACGATTATTCTAGGAGCGATGACGATTATATTAAGTATTCTAATGAGGACATGTCACAGATTAACGTCCGCGAAGCATACGACCGAGCACCTACGCCATACTTAGAGGAAGAACCTCAGGTGCTACAGAAGCCAACCAAGACCCGCACTGCACAAGAGCAGCACGAAGAAAACTAGTGTAATTGCGCGCTATGCGAATCTAACAAACAACAAGCTCGCGATATAGCACGACACAACGATGTATATGGCTGCTACACCAGCGCTAACGCGCTCACAGCTATTCCAACTAATAACCTGCAGGAAACCAAAGTATAGCTTAAGAAGATCTTAAGGGGATACTACGACTAAGGAACGCAGACTAACAACATCCTACTTAAGCCTAGGTTTAAGAGGGACTGCAAAAACGCTCTTATTGCTATTAACAACATCCTAAAGTTAGAGGATAAATAGGGATATAAATAGATCTAGGAGTAGGCTAAGAATAACTAAGCTACTCTAGAATAAATCTAGAAGTCTAATAGTAATTAGAAGGGCCTTAGCAAACTAGACTTTAACTAATAACCTATAGCGCTTTAATATACTAGACCTATATATAATCTAAACTACTAAAATAAGAAGTATAGATTGCTTTCTTAGATAGCCTGTTCTTATAATAAGTGTAATATACACTATAATAGCAAGGTAGCTAAGGGATAGTTCCCTAGCTTACAACAACCTTGCTAGCAGCAATAGTATAAATGCAACAACAACCTATGCAAGGTATACCTCTAGGATAAGCAAACAAAATAACACTTCCTAGGAGAAGTAAACCTATAAGTTATATTCTCTAAGTTTCTTATTATTAACACCTAATACTTTAACCCTAATTAGTAATAGTGCTTAAACAATAAATGCTTAGCGCACGTAGAGCGCAAGGAATAGAACAGCTATAGACTAGATAAGCCTTTTTTAGGGCAGCGCTTAAGAGCGCTAGGGATTGCTCTATTAATAATATTAGGATTAATTACCTTATTAAACTTATAGTCTTTGTAAAAGACGTGCAGTTAAAGGCATTATTAGACTTAGGTGCTTAGGGAAACTATATATCCTGCACAGCAGTGGACAGAGCTAGACTCTTACTGTAGTATAAGAAGAACCTGTACCCCTTGCAAGTAGCTAACAGAGAACTAATGCTAGGGGAAGATAAAGTTATACTTAAAGTTTAAGGTGCCCCTATTAGACTACAGCACTATAAAGAAAAGCTAGACCTAGATATCCTTAGGACAGCTGCCTATGATGTTATATTAGGACTACTATAGTTAAGGAAGCATAACCTACACATTAACTAGGCAGAAAGAACGCTTCTATTCAACAGGTGTAGATGCAGCACTACTACACGCCACCCTACGCAGCCTACGCTGGAGCTAGTAGATGAGAAGGAGATTAACAACATCTCTTTAACACATAAGACGCGCTAAGATAGAGCAGTTGATTATGCAGACTAGAAGAGCCCCTCTGCAACAATTAAGGAGACTAAGAGTGCACCTCCTGCTATACCAGATGTGTATTGTTAGTACGCCTAGATGTTTAAAGAAGAGTTATCTGCAAAAGCGCTACCTAAGCATTAACCTTAGAATTGCGAGATTAAACTCAAGAAAGGGAAAGAACCACCCTTTAGGCCTATATACTAGCTATCTAAGAGAGAACTAGAAGTACTCTGCAAGTATATTACAGAGAACCTTGCAAAGGGATTTATTAGGAAATCTAAATCCCCAGCGGGATCACCTATTCTATTCATTAAGAAGAAGGACAGATTAGACAGATTGTGCGTCAACTTTAGGGCAATTAACGCGATCACAGTTAAAAACAGATATCTGCTACTAAACATATCAGAGTTACAAGATCAACTCTTAGGAGCAAAGTTCTTTACCACACTTGACTTACGCAGAGCGTACAACCTTATACGCATAAAAGAAGGCAAAGAATAGAAGACAGCGTTTAGAACCTATTACAGACATTTTAAGTATATAGTTATGCCGTTCGGGCTAACTAATGCACTAGCTATGTGCCAGGCGCTTATTAACAATGTATTGCGAACGCACCTAGACATTACTGTGGTAGCATACCTTAACGATATCCTAGTGTACAGTTAGACACTAGAAGAACACAAGGTCTATGTAGGACAAGTGTTAGAATGCTTAGCAAAAGCAGACCTTAGGCTAAAGCCTAAGAAGTGCAAATAGCACAAGGAAGAAGTAGAATTCCTTAGCTATATTATAGGAAGATATAGAGTTAAGATAAGCAATAAGAAGATTTAGGTTATAAAGGATTAGCTAACACCTACCTTAGTTAAGGGAATATAAGAATTCCTTAGGTTTGTTAACTTTAACTAACGCTTTATTAAAGACTACTCCCTAACAGCCTTACTACTTATAAGACTTACGCAGAAGGACACACTATTTAAGTAGGAATAAGCGCAGGAAGACGCTTTCTAATTGCTTAAGTAAGCATATATTAAGCCTCCTATATTAATTACGTTTAAGAGCAGTAAACTAATGCGCCTTAAAACAGACGCCTTAGATCTAGTATTAGGAGCTTGCATTACGCAAGAACAAGACAGATAATAGCACCTAATCGCCTACTACTTAAGGAAATTCACGGCACCCAAAGAACGATACAACGTGCATAACAAGGAGCTCATAGCCATCGTAGATTCGTTACAACACTGGAGGGTCTACGCAGAAAGCTGCTCAGACCTCACCATCTGTACAGATCACAAGAACTTAGTACAGTTTACTACCACTAAGGTTCTAAACTAATAATAAGTTTGCTAGTTAGAAATACTTAGTTAGTACAAGTTCAAGATTCTGTATACACTAGGAAAGGAAAATGGCAGAGCAGACGCGCTCAGCCAACGCTATAACCTTACAGGCAAGAAAACAATTAACAAATTTGCTATACTTGGAATTAATAATAATGGGTCACTCAGACCATTGCAACAGCTGAACTAGATTATGCGCATTATGCTAGATAACAGCATCCTAGCGCAGGTACCAGAGGATCTAGAGGAAGAAGTTATAAGCTGTTATTATAATAACCTGCTTCATAGACACCTAGGCATTACGCAAACAATAGAACTTATTAAGCAATATCATAAGTTCCTAAACATGCGCAATAAGGTTAGCAAGTTTATTAGAAATTGCGTAAGCTGTTAGCAAAACAAACACAGCACGCACGCTAAGTATAGAGAAGCACAAGCAATAGAGCCGCTAACGGCACCATGGATGAATATCACGATGGATTTTGTCACCCAGCTACCAATCTCTAAGGATCCTGTAACAGGATACGACTACGACTCGATCTTCGTCGTAGTAGACTGATTCACTAAGTATGCTGAGATGATACCGTTCAGACATAGCTACACTGCAGAACAGTTAGCGCACGTCTTCAAGGACTAGATCATCCGCTATTATAGTATTCCCGAATCAATCATCAGCGATAGAGACAAGCTCTTCACGTCAAACTATTGGACCACGCTCCTGGCAGCGATAGGTACCAAGAAGAAGCTCTCTACGGCCTATCATCCGCAGACGGATGGACAGACAGAAAGAGTGAACCAGACAATGGAGATGTATCTCTGCATCTACTGCAATTAGCAGCAAGACAACTGGGTTTCACTACTGCCTATAGCACAAATCGCATACAACAACAAGCTTTTGGAAGCAACGGGCTATTCGCCGTTCTTTGCGAACTATGGTAGACAGCTAAATCTCTTTATAAGGTCATTAGACAGTAGTATCTAAACAGAATTAGCAATATCCTTAGTTAAAGCACTAAAGGAAGTACATTAGAAATTGCTTAATAACATCGCTAAAGCTTAGTTAAGGAGCATCTCTTATATTAACAAGAAACAAAAAACAGCGCCTCTGCTAAAGGAGGGGGATAAAGTATATCTCCTTATAAAAAACCTACGCACACAGCAACTAATAAAAAAACTAGATAAGGTTAAGGTTAGACTATTTTTTATTTCTAAATAGATTAGCCTAGTTAACTATTAACTTGCGCTGCCTAAGGATATAAAGATTTATCCTGTGTTCCACATCTTGCTGCTAGAACTAGCTAACCCTAGAACGCCTATCTAGAAAGACTTTCACTACTAGGCAGACAGCTAGGACAAATAGGAAGTTAAAAAAATAATACAGCATTATAAAATAAACAAAGGCAACAAATATCTAGTTAAATAGTTAGGGTATCCTGAATTAGAAAGCACATAGGAACCTACTGCGCACCTCATAAACTGCTAGCAGTTGCTGCAGGCATTTCTAGGTAATTGTAAAAGAAGGACTAGTTAACTACCTCTGCCTAAGCAGGAGCCTTAGGGTTCACTAAAGCAACAGCATTGTTAAGATGCGCCTAACGCTCTAGGACCTTAATGTTAGTGGCATCTTTAGCGCCTATGTTAAAGATTTGCTGCTCCTTCTGTTTTAGTATTGCCTTCTGCTTACGCAACTGCTGCGCCTTCGCGCGCAGTGCACGCATCTCAGACAGCACAGCCTCTGCGATCGCTTCTTGCGCCTCCAGCGCTTTATCTGTTTCTTCCTCTTGTTTCCTTAGTTTTTCCATCTCTCTGTTGATGCGGGAGAAGTTAGGAATCGGTATGTCCACAGGCGCGCACAACGTGGCACCCACCTTCTTGCAGTTCCTACACCTCTTACTCAACAACAACAACTTGCAGGGCAAGTTCTCTTCTGCGCAACGTTTGCAGGACACTATAGCAAAGTAACCTTTGCGATTAATATAGTTACTGCGCTTCCTGCGAAAGAAAGTGCTGCGTGACGTTATTAGGTTAGCTTATAAGGACATAAGCTTAAGGAGGGGAGGATAGTGTTATAAACATAAACAGAGACCTAGGGGATGCACAGTTATATACAGTAGGAAGTATTATAAGGCGGCACAACAACCTTGTTAGAGACTACACCCTACCTAAACAATAAAGATGCACGGGGGCGCGCTAGGACCAATTAGGTAAAGCGTCCCATTAGGACAAGTAATAAACGAACCCGGGGACTTTAGGACAACAGACTAATGAGAGCCACTCCTTGTCTCACAGGTCCTACGGTCTCATGAGACTCAGTCCTATGAGACTCTGGGACTCATGGGACTATCGAAGTATATAGCAAGTAAGAACACAACCCTTATGGTTCGTGTTCAACTCAGTTAATTAAGTTACTTCTTGGAATCTCAACCTTCGATACTATAGCCAGTCAATCCTGTCGCCTGTCATCGAACCAACCCCAAGTTGTATATTGGACTTTGTCTGATAACTCACCCTACCGTTCCAGAACCAGCACTCATCCCCGAGAACCAACAGAACCCGTATCAGAGGACTTCGTCCCACGTACGACTTCAACAATACCTTAGTAGTTATAAAGTACTCTAGCAAGTGGTAGTTAGAATACACTTAGACCTAATTCTTAACAGAGGTTAGCTTAGCGCGCTACTTTTCAAAGGCTTATAGAATAGCAAATAGTTCCTTGTTATAGATCTCCTAGTTAAGCTTAGCTCTAGTAAGCACACAGCTATAGAACGCTATAGGATACTATTGCTTGTTAGGATGTTGTTATAATAACACACTAGCGACTACCCTATCTAAAGTGTTAGTCTCTAGCTTAGTATCGTACTCAGGGTTAAAGTAGCATAGACTTAGGATCCTTAATAAGCTTTCCTTTAGTTAGTTAAGACTAGTTTAGCATTCCTTAGTCTATTTAAATAGGTTCGCTAGGCTTTGCAGAGCAATTAACAGCTTTGCTACCTATAAGAACTCAGGTACAAATTAGCAATAGAATCCTGTGAAGCCTAAGAACAACTTAATACCTGTTACTATAGTAGGTAGTAACTAATTATAGAGTGCAGATACCTTATTAGGGTTAACTTTAATACCTTTGTTAGTAAGCACATATCCTAGGTACTTAGTACAGGTTATGTGGAATTCGCTTTTCTTAATGTTAACCTAGAGTCCTGCTGTTTAGAGTCTTTCTAGCACTATCTTAACATGCTTCTTATAGGACACTGCGTCCTTAGAGTAGATTAGGATGTTGTCCAAGTAGGCAACGCAAAAATTATTAAGATAGTTAATTAACACGTCATTTATATATTATTAATAAGTCGCAGGGCCATTACATAATCCAAAGGGCAACACCTTGCACTTATATGTGCTATGTTAGGTACAAAACATAGTATACTCCTTAGAAGTTAGGTCTATGCAGATCCTGTTAAAGGCAGATTAGATATTAAACTTAGTAAAGATCTTAGCCTTAGAAGGACAGGCTAATAACTCATCTATATAGGGAATTAGATACAAATCCTTACAGGTAAGGTTATTAAGCTTTTAATAATCTACACAGATTTGTAGACTTCCAGTTAGCTTACGTACGCAAAGGACAGGAGAGGCAAACGGGCTCCAGCTGTGTTTGATCTAGCTGTGACGTAACTAGTCCTGTACGAACTTCTTAATTGCTTCTAACGTACATCACGGGCGAAAGAATCAACGGGCGAGAGAATCACTTTTGCCAAGACCCCACCAAAACTCATCCTATTATAGCCTAAAACACCACAAACTGGCGCTGCATAAGGCAATATAAGCTATAATACTACTTAGAGACCTCTTCTATATTATTCTTGCACATTTGCGCGTTGTGACTACTCTCTCTGCACTATCTATAGCGTTGTTGGGAGGGTTTACCTCTTTTAGCGCGCACCTTCTTCTTTACCTTCTTTCTATTACTACGCGCCCTAAACTCCTTTAGAGCAGTTAACTGCTAGCCCTCCTTAACTATAAGGGTCCCTTCTTGCTATATCTGCTTTCTTTTATGCAACTTACGTTATATAGTAGCCTTAGCAGCTGCTTTAAGCTTATAGATTTGTTTTTGTGCAAGCGCAAGCTTATGCAACAGAATAGCTCCCCCCTTTGCATAGTGCTTAATCGCGCTTAGAACAGAAGTAGGCAAGCTACCCTGCTCCCTCTTATACTTATCTTAAATTAGAGTTAATTACAACTTAAATTCTAGGGTATTACTTAGGGTTTGCGACTGCTAGGGCTTGTTGTTTATAGGGAGTAGTAGTAATAGAGTGCGCAGCTTCACATTAAGGGTTAATATAACCTGTTCTAGATTAAACGGGACTAAGCTGGCCCCTTGGAACCCTCCCTGGATGTTACTAGCAGTAATAGCAGTATTATAGGCTGCTTTAAAGCATAGCAGGAACTCTAGCTTTATAATGTAGTTAATCTAGTTGCGCATGGCGTTTTTGGCTTAGCGCGAGTACGCCTTCTTTAGAGGGGCAAAACAGCCCATATCAAGGGGCTGCAGGAGGTGCGATAAGTGCGGAGGCATACATATAGGGATAATCTTGTTGTCCTTGCAGTATTGCTGGAATTAGAGGGAGTTGTGGCTCTTATAGCCATCGACAATAAGCATGCGGTAGGTGCTAACAGTACGTCCCTTTGAATGCGCATTAAAGTGCTTTAGCTAGTTAAAAGTAAGATTATTAGTAGTCTAACTGTTCTTAGAGATGCTAATAACCCAGTCCTAGGGTAGATCTTCGTCCTTATACTAGTTAGAGAGGTAGTTGCGCGCTTTGAAGATAATAAAGGGCAGAATAGCCTATCCTTTGGCATTAATGCCCTAGATGACTGTTGCCTACTCTCTATTGCCTGGCTGGATTTGCTTTAGCTGTCCTCGCAATCCTGAAGCTATAACAACTGCTCTAGTGCTAATCTAGCCTATTATAAAGCCTGTCTCATTGAAGTTATACATGTCGTTGTCCTAGATGCTATACTTAGCTTTAATATTAGCTACTAGGCTAAACTAGCCCTAGACTATCCCAGAATCCTTACAGAGGGCTCTTTTATAGTTATACTTGCAATTAAACTTTACTTTAAGCTCTTCCTAACGCAAAACAAACATACTAGCCTAGTTTAAGCTAATATAGCCTAATCTACGCTCAGCGCGCAGAGAATTAGCTATATTAGCCACATCTTGCAGCTGACGAGGGAATCCTTGCTTAACTAGGTTAACTATATACTTAACAATCACCCCCTCTTCAGTATTAGTCAGGTTTCGCGAGTTAGGCATAGTATTAACGCGTAAAGGCTGTCTAGCGCGTTGTTTGCTTATAGTACTTTAAGAGACTCTGTAGATTGCTGCAGCGCGTTACTAGGAAAGAGTCGCGTCTTGTTTAAGAGCTTAAAGCGCAAGCTATATCTAACGCTTATTTAACGCGTTAAACTGTTGTTATTGTGGAGGCATTGGTGTAGGGTAGGTGTTTTGGTGGGGTCTTGGCAATAGTATTTCTCTTGCCTGTTGATTCTTTTGCCTGTGATGTACGTTAGTTCCTCTAGGTTAGACTTATACAGCAGAGAGTATAAATTAGGTAAAGGTTCTTTAAGAATAATCTTATAGTTATATAGGCAGTGTTCTAGAAGACTCTTAGCCTCGCGCTTGCTGAAAACATCTGCATATTTCTTATATCTTGCAGGTAGCTGTTCCTTTAACAACTGCGCGTTCTTAGGGTTGTCTACTATATAAACCTCTTCTAGGACTTAGTTAATTTTATATAGACTAGTAGTAAAGAATTTATTTTATAGTTTTTGTATAAAGTAATAGACAGCATTTGCTAATATAATAGAAATAGTAGTGTCTAAGGTTAGAATTAGTTAGGGCTAGTTTTAGATCTGTCTAGGTCTAGGAGGACTAGGCAGCAGACATATTTAAGACTTTAGTATTTTAAGGCAGCC
>JAKJXN010000144.1:0-16239 GCA_022225945.1 Didymella pomorum | reverse complement strand
AAGTGGGGCGGTACAGAGTCACATCTGCACCGCGTCGGCTGTCTGCCACGTCTGGCATCCGGGCATAGCTGCGGATTCGCGGCTGAAACCGTGGAGGAATCAACCAAACCAAACCAAACCTATCTCTACATACCCTTCTGTCGCAGGCCAAGCGCTGTCGTGAACCTAAAACTGTGTTACTAATCGTGCCGCGCAATGGCCTAGATATGAGCTGAGCTATGATGCTAAAACAATACAACAACATACACACTCTTCTTGAGATCCCATACCTGCAACCCACGCACCCAACCGTGCGACAATAGGTTTTCAAACCATAGCAGCCACGGCATACCGGTCCACCGTTTATTTGGTGGCGACGATCTAGAAGTAGCTTGTGCAGATTACCGGTTGCTTGCATGTATGGTTGAAGATGGTGCGTCAAAGTTCATAACGAGCGCTGACGTCTTGAAGACGTAAGAAGGCTTGCAGCAGTGCGCGGGCTAGTGGAGACGAGCGAAAAGCAACAACGATCACAAACAATATCGGAAGCCGGCTGAACGACAGTTCCATGCAATTGGCGTAAAGGAGCTCCGCGGTGAAGTACTTGGAATGAACTGATGCACGCTCGGAGCAAGCGATGTTGTCAGTGGTTCTGCTGGTGATACAACCGGTTGACCGCGCTGTAGTGGCGGCCATGCACGTGCAAAAGTGGGTCGAGGCTGCGCATCCGTCCACTCAAGCAGGGTTGCCGTTCAACGGTAGAGTCAAGCATTTGCGATCGTCTGACGACTTTCGTATTGGAGGCGGGCTAAAGCGAGTGATGTTCCCGACAACCTGGATTTGACATTGTCGGTGATCTCGCTGTGGGGTTTTCAACTTTTAATATTGATGACGTCGCCTCATCTGGTCTTCTTGCCCTGGCAGCGGAAGTGCAGTCGTCTGCGCCTGTCCTCCCATCTGGCCCAACCCGAGTCGACCAAGTCCTCTTGGATAACTAAGTCTCGAACTCGAAACGCTTTGAAGAGCCATGTCCCGAGAGCCCAATCGATCCAACCAGCTCGGCGCGAGTATGTAATAAATGCGAATTTCACAAGGGCGAACGCGGCACCGCAAGCGCAACCAACGAGTACTTGCTTCTGGGTGTGGTAGCTGAGATATATGTGACTGACGGCGACGGCGGCAGCAAATGCTAGAGCAAGTAGAGCAAGCAGAGCAAGCAGAGCAAGCAGAGCAAGCAGAGCAAGCAGAGCAAGCAGAGCAAGCAGAGCAAGCAGAGCAAGCAGAGCAAGCAGAGCAGCACCAATGTGAAGAGGGGGATAAGGAAGGGCAAAAAAGTATTGTGGACCGAGGGAACTGATCAAGTACGTTAGTGGCAGTATAAGGGTTGCCGGGGCGAGTTCAGCACGGGTGGCACGAGCCAACAAGAAGTATACGAGCCATTCAGAACGTCACAAACTGGACTCAGGGTTCAGTCGGGCTGGGCATGTATCTCTAGAACTGTAGCCATACATCCTTGTTTGTTCAAACACGCCGCTCTCGCCGCAACAGAAGGGTACGGGAAGCTGCTGAAGCAAGAAGAGCAGTACACAGCAACAAAGCCACGAGCAACAACAGCAGCAGCAGCGATGTCGACGAAGAGGACTACTTACGGAATATAGCAGCAGTAGTGGGTAGTAGCAAGTTACGCGGCGCAGTAGGCTCTGCCTATAGAGATAGGAAGACTCGCAACTAAATCCTGTTATCAAGAGAGGTATATATTCCCGAGAGCAGACTTGTCGAACAACCTGCCCTCAGAGAACAGCTCGCCATCCATGATTCCGTGGACATAGCATGTCCCTACGAACTTGTAAGTATCACCCGCACGTCTCAAAACCATCGGACACATTGCTCCCGTAATAACACAGACAACGTCTCCGATTTGCGTCGTTGCAGGCGCGAGACCCATGTAATTATTGGATAAGATCATCAGTCGGCGGTTTGCTATGCTTTTTTGGAGAGCTGCATTCAGGACGTCGTTCCATATGCACGATCGCAACCTGTTCCATTCTCGTGGATAGGGCTTCCCGAACGACTCATCCCATTCAGGGATGTTGCTTAAAGTAAAGACCGCCATCCAGTCGCTGAGGAGTTGGTCATCGCCTGAAGTTGCGTCGATCTTGTCACTGAAGAGTGTACGAAAGTATGCTTCCGCTACAGTGGATCCTGTCGGATACCCCACTCTCGCCTTGTCGATCTCATCTTGCAATGAACATGTCATGACTTCTCTTTGGGGAATCGCTTGGTCCTCATCAAGCCCCTTGCCTTGTCTCTGATACTGTGATCGTCCAGACTGGGGTCCTGCACCCGATGGCCAACTGCGTTTCACCGTTACAAACCGTGTTTGCCAGTGCCTCAAAATGTCGCCAACTGACATATTCGGTTCAGGCTCGTCGAGACAACGGCAGCTGAGAGGTTCATCACACTGGCGGTAATGCCTAGCCCTCTCTCTGAACTCGGCCGAGTAAGGAGCGATAGTCGCTGTGTCGTCGGTGAACTTCCGAAGAACAACGTTCTCCCAATCGCGCAAGACGGCAAGATGTGGTATAGGGGGTGCATCAGCGACGATGCCCATATCCTCTATAATTCCAAAGTGCAGTCCTTTTGCTGTGAATAGTCCTGGGGTGGACGGCCCACTTACGTCCCAGTCCAATGTAGTAGCACATGAGTAGCCCCAGTAGGGGACATTCTGTCTCTGGGTTTGCCAGTCGGGTACCCATGATGGAAGCGTAGACTCGAAAGAGGGCTGTACAGCAGTGAACACCAAATCAGCAAATCCTTGCGAGATTGAGAATCTAGCCGCGCTCTCGAACACCTGATTCGTGGAGCTTCTATAATCAATCTCGACGCCGTCGGGCGTATCACAGATTCCAAGGAGTGCGAAGATCTTATCCCTGGGGTCTGTCGCTAGTCGCTGTGTTCCAACGAGCAGTTTAATAAGCGGCTCGTGCTTTCCCTCTTGATGCATTTTTCGGAGTCTGTTCATTATGGAGAAGTTGAAGGTAACGCCGTTATAGGGATCATGTGATAGGCCCTTATATGCATCTCCACATGCTTCGATACACCAAGCCAGATCGTCCCACGAGATCCTCATTGGGCCGCACCAGATCGTTACCCGCTTTGCCACAACAAGTTCTTGGAGAGTCCAGACACGTCGCCACCAAGTCGCTTGGAAAAGATGAATGAGACTTGGAGTCTGGAACAGTTCCTCGAGCTTGAAGACCCACATTTCTCCATCAGATGTCTCTATATCGGGTTCAGGCCATGGTGTGTCTGGCGGCCAAACGCTCAAAATGTCGAGGAACAGCTCTATCGCTTTGATCTCCCAAGGTCCCGATTCTTGTATCCACACTACCGTATCATCGGCCAGGGAGTAGATGCGTCTCATTTGCCGAACCTGAGATGCTCTTTCCTCAAGATCGGCTTGATTTATGCAAACGGCATCGATCCAGAAGGTTCGTTTTTCGTTCGTGTGCCGTATAGCAATCAGTGCTGAAAAGAGATTTTTGGTGACCTCGATGTAAGAGTTGTTGATCTCAATTATACCTGGGTTTTCCGGGTTGCCCCAGGTGTAGGAAAGGCAGTTGTATGTCGGTGAGTCGTCAAGGGGCGCATGATAGAGTCTGCATGATATGTGTCCATCCTTACCAGGCTGGATCTCAAGTAAGCGAATTTCTCTGCGAGTGCTGTCCAAATGTGGGTACTGAAGTAATCCAAGGGAAGATTTTAGAGCTGTACCGGCGTCCCATACACGTATATATTGTTCGCTGTCCATGACTGATTCCTGAAGAACAAGAGAGACTTTTGAACTGCGGTGTTTGGTGCACAATCTGCTGCGGACTTTAACGAGCACGAGGCGAGGCTTGCGCTTTATAAAGGCAAACAAGGCAAACAAGGCAAACAAGGCTAAGCGCACTCTCTGCAAGGCTCCAGTCTTCTTGACGTGGTGAGACGTGATTGGTGATCGGAACTGTGATCCCTAGAGACGCATGCAAGTATATCTAAGCGAAAGCTTTGGTACTGTAGATTTGTAATGACTTGCCTGCTCACTTTTAGGTTCTAATCTGGAAGGCTGGGGCGCATGTTCTCCCTCTTTGTCGAAGAAACTGATCCTTGCGTTGGTTGACATGATCTCCCGGAGTCATTTACAGCTATTGCGGAATCAATATCCCGCTGCAATTATTGATTGATGCACACCACCCGCGAGGTTGTTGACGATGCTCCGTAAGGTCCGTGATGAACAAGTAATTACGGATAAGCCCCCAACAGCTTTATCAGTGGGGTACCGTGTCTGTGCGCGTGCCGCAGGACGTGCAGCGCGTTTGCCTAGGAAAGACGGTAGGATGATGGTTTAATCTGGATTGGATTGGATTGGATTGGATTCATTCCTACTCGGTTTCAGCCGCGTTCTGCGCAGCTATTCCCGGAGTGACAGGCGTGGCAGACAGCAGACGCAGCGCAGACATGAGTCGGCACCGCCCCACTTCACCCCCGAAAGAGCCATCTGTCTCCAGAGGCCTGCCGTTGTCTTGCTTCTATCTGCAACTATGTACATTTCGTCTCTAGAAGTGACGTTGTTTGCCTGTCTTTGCGTTCCTCAAACTGTTCTTTCCGTGTGTGCGCCACACTCGAGGTCGTATATGTATACCGTTGTTTCAAGGCTCGTAGAGGCGCGTTGCCTCGTGTGTCGCGTCCGCCGTACCTTCAGTCTCCCCCTAATGCTCGGCTTCGTCTATTTGCACCTGCCCTCTTGCCCTCAGGGCGTGGTTTGAGTTCCGTCGTTCTTGTTCCTTCGTGTTTTGTTGCCTCCCACTAGGTTCCTATGTAGCCATGGTGTGTGGTGTGACCTGCCACCGGGCGCAGCGGCAGCAGCATTGCGTCGCGACGCAGCTATACGAGAGCGATGCTCCGCTCGTGCGAGTCGTCGAGCCTACTGAGCATGAGAGCTCTCGCGCAAATCTCCTCAGACCTTGTCGGGTTGTGTCAAAGGGGCACCACGCCTTCGACACAGGGTGGGGGCGACAGTGGACGAGGCTGTCTGGTGATCAGCAAGTATGTTTTGGCACCGATGGTAGCATGCCGGGGTGTCTGTGAAGACATTCGCGTGAGACGTGATGCTGTTCAGCCCGAGGGCTCGTCGATGCGGGACGTCGCAGACTTTGTCGGTTGGTGATGGGCTGACCAGGAAGCCCATCAGTGACTGTTTATGTGTTGTGACTGTTGTGCTCAAGGGGTGTCTGGGCTCCGTCGTCGCGTCTCGCGTTGCTGTGTTGCGGCTAGATGGCTGCCGCTGCATTTGGTGGACGTGTCATTTCAAGTGACTTGCTCGCAGAGTTTGTTCATCCGTGCCCGCCAGGGCCGCAACGGCAGCTCTACAGGTGCCAAACCGACGCGGAGGGACGCGCGGTGGTCTGCAGAGACCGTTGCGGCCATCGGCGGGCGTATTTTCAGTCTTTTGTGATGGTAATTCCAAAAATTGAGTTCTCGCTGTGTGTGGTGTTTTTGCCAGCTTACTTTGCTCGAGTTGTTTCGTCCTGTAGATTAGTGGTTCAGTTGTTGGTGTAACTAGTCTCGTATGCCTATCGATACGCGTAACTTTAGCATCAAACTCTACACGCATATTATCGATATTATCTCCACAAATGACACGCACAATTTGAATGCTCCTCCTGCACGTTCTGCCATCGTTGCATCCATATTCAAGGGCAGGAACAGCGAACAAATTAACGTTGAAAAAGCGAACAAACTGACGCACAGGTCTGTGCACGCGCTAAATGTTTAGTAGGCAAAGCGAACAAATACACGTATATTTGGTCGTAGAATAGAGTGAGCAGATCGATCGATCGATCGGCCGAAACGGTCTCTACAAACCATTGTGCGTCCCTCCGCATCGATCTGGTACCTGCAAAGCCGCCGTTGCGACCCTAGCAGAGGCGTACCGAACATCAGCGTCTCCAGGTCACCGAAAGGACGATATCTATCGATCCTTCATGCAACTACAGCAAACGCCCCTTCTGTTGCTGCTGCGGCGAATCAACTGGAAAGGGCTACTTTAGTCCCCAAAACTCTAAGGGTTAACATATGCGACAGTTATTAGTGGTGTTGGAGTGCCTGGACGCTGAAGCCAGTAGCAATGCCCCACGACCCCGCCGTCCGAAGGCGACTCCACCAGAGCATAATCTGACGCCAGGACCGCCCTTGCCATTACAATGTTTGCTCTATGGGACGTTGCACAAAGACTGTCAAGGCGCATAGGTTCTGACGCACTACTACTGCTGGTTTTATCGTAGTCTGACCTGATTTCACGATGTGACCGTGAAGGGTTTGACGCGCGACATCACGACTGGGAGCTTCACATTGGCGCTGCAGAGAATGCGACACCCACAGTGCGCAATGCCCGAGCACAGCCAGGTACGAGCGAGGTGTACTGTAAATGAAGTTCGTCGATTCCTTCCATGCTTGACCTGCAGCGTTCCGATCGTGCAATGACAGGCAGCGCGAGGGTGACGCTTACCTAGTCAAACTACATGGTCAGCGCGTGTTCACTGTGGCATGCCCCGCACCTGGTGTTGGCGGTCATCACATGTGGCGCATCATAGCGTATTACGCTGGTGTTGCGATTACATTGCCCGTTGATAGCATGTCGATTGTGGTCCTCTCAACACTACGTTGATAGACGCCAGCATTTCGTCTACATGGTTAACCTGTCAACGCCGGCAACCTTAGGCGTAATTAGTAACGATTCGTAGATTCCATGCTCCACGATACATTTCGCGGCTAGTATTCGATTTATCCCGCGGCCCTAGCAGTTCTCGTGCACATGTAAGACTGTGATGTTGCTGCTCATTGTCATTGTTGGAGTTGTCGTTCGGAACGTAGACACCCAGAGTCGCACGAACCGTTGGGCTCGCTGCGGGGTCAGCGAGGCGAATCTCGGCATATCAAGATGCGTGATAAGCAGAGACTACTTGGAGCGAACAGCGCTGCCACAGCCATGGTTTCGAAAACAATTGCTTGCCTCCATGAATACGGTCAGCAGTATTACCGTCGTGCCTGTCTCTGACCTCCTTACGCTACCATGTCAGCGATGGTAAACGTGTCAAGGTCAACCCCGATCGTCGTTATGCTAACAGCTGGCATTATGCTATTCTCCTGCTTATCACCGACATACATAATACTTTTGAACTTGATCACTTGAGAAGGATGAATTCTCGACACGGTGGACAGTAAGTACTGTAATGTAGGCTGACACTGTAGTGTAGATTGTTGGCACTTGCTTTACAGATGGCCTTCTATCAGCATAAGCGTAACGTGGGTCAGTGACTATAAAGGTGCTGGTGCGACATGTTCTGAAATCTCGTCACACTCAAGGCTCATTTCTGGCGGGGATCTGCGATGCAACAGGCGATCAGCCTCAGCTGCATCCTGAAGGACTTCGACTGCTGTCTCTATCCTCTTATTGTAAGCCTGGTGTAGTGTTTCTCAGGCTGTTTTACGAGGCGTGAGAGCTTCATTGAGGCCTTTTGAGGGCTGAAGCCTGGCTTTTAGGAAATCCGTCTTCCTCTGCAAGCTATCTCGTATATTTCGTGCGTCTGAAAATCGTGGTGTACACACGGTCGCGTCGACTGCGAGCGCGGATCATCATGGCCAAGCCAGGAGGTATAATCCTACTGGCTTGTACAATCTCTAGTAACTGCTGTTCCCCATAACGTTACCCCAACGATCTTCGCTGACCTCTCTCTCTCAGGGCAGCTTGATACTCATATACGAATTATGACCCTCGATGATCATTCGAGATGCATCAAGGCTGTAAGAACAAGCTTGAAGGCTGACCAAGAAACCCCTAGACCTCGTTCGGATGACGCTGAGGCCCATATCTACAATCTATCGTGTCCCATTGGAGTGTGTCCGTAGATCTCGCTAACCCCAATCAGCTTCTGTGCCTTCAAATCTTTGCAGCGTACGATCAAGACCTTATGGATACATGTCGCCGATCGATCCGAATTTAGATGGCCATCACCTGTGCATCGAAGAAGCCCTCAAAACACGACCCAGCGCACATCGCTGCATACGCATTATGCTGCAACCAAAAGAAGGCAACAAGAGTAGCTCCTCAAATATGGTTCCATCAGCCCACAAAGCCACGACTGCACAGCTTACAGCGATCAACGATACGTCTTCCTGCCATCCTCCTGCATACGATAGTTTCACTTCGTATACGCGACACCTAGTCTCTACATGGTGTACCAGTTCGATGTGAAAGCAAGTCAGAACGAGGGTATGTCATACATGCCCCAGGAGATACCTAGACGGCAGGACCATCCGATATGAGCTCGGATATCGGATTGCGTTGACATGAGGAATGAGAAGAGGCAATATCTTCTTTGTCAATGCGTAAAGACTAACTTGGCAGGTGCATTTGTAAAGTATAAGGACCATTGTGTTCTTCCGTTACTAGACGTTGCATCGAACAAGCTCGGCAGCGAGGGATATCTCACAAAGCACAACGCTCGTATCTGCGTGCGCTGCGGCCTTTGGGCTACCGCTGAAGACACTGACTCCGCTGAACGGACATCGTACATGTGCTTAGCGGTCATTGCGGTTACTGCATCTTCGACTTGGGAATCCCCCAAGAGCATGCAGTCAATGCCTCTACGAATGCGTAACTCGCGACAGCTGCCTGTGGCACGCATGGAAAGGCTGCTTCGACTAGAGTCTTTTTGTGGAAGTTAAATCGAGCACTAGACTCACTTGAGCAACCTCTACTAATCTAATACAGAGTCGTCACTAAAACCTCCGATTCGGACTTTAGCTGGTCAGCGATGCGATTTGCTGATGAAAAGGCAATGAGCTTTCCGTGTCTTGGTACGTCGGGCTTTCATGCCCCTAGCCCATACACAAGTACTTGACCACCCTGAGCAGGAACCCCTTAAACAACACGAGTTCCAAGTTTCATGGGCGCTCAAAGTGTGTCGTGGTCTTCGATACCGCTTTAACGGAGCAACATAGGTTTCTCAAACACCACGCATCAACAGGATCGGTCATAAACATCCTGCTCTTGATCCTTACCCTTGAGCTCCATGCACACCGATTGCGTCAGCTTCATTGCGCTGAAGTCGCCCTAAGAGCTGGCGAGTTTGCGGCGGAGATATTGACGCGATCA
The DNA here is from genome assembly GCA_022225945.1 of Didymella pomorum. Taxonomy (NCBI): domain Eukaryota; kingdom Fungi; phylum Ascomycota; class Dothideomycetes; order Pleosporales; family Didymellaceae; genus Didymella; species Didymella pomorum. Next base: position 7,061 of record JAKJXN010000144.1, on the reverse strand, counting down.
CGTCGAAAAGGACACTAATTGGCCCAAACTTGCGCCACTCTTTCATGGACTGCTCCTCGTCGTCAAGGTTGGCGCCCTCGTTCTCGTACGCCTTGCGATCTTTACCCCAAATCACTACCTGAGCACCTAGGTTGAGTATGTGACAACAGCAATGTAGTCGCCGCTGAGCTGTATCGAAGCCAAACTCACCAGCTAACGGGTTGCTGCAGTATCGTCGTTGTGGGCGTTATCGAGTACAAAATACCCAAACACGTTGCTCGTCTACGCCGAACGCATACAACGTTGCCGCTACTACTGACACTATGTTATTGCCAGTGTCTGCGCCGTGGAGCTCAGGCAAGCCCAAGATGTAATCAATTCGTCTGCCCCTGCTGTCAAGGTGGTGTACGCAGATACCGTCAGCGCAAGCTGCTCGACGGTCGAAGTTCAGTTGTCGAAGGAAACGTGTATAAGCGACTGCGCTTTGCGCAAGTAAGCGGCAACGGCAGATACGTACGCATGGTACTCAGCGATAATAATGTCACGGAGGCTTTGTTGATTACGCCAAAGTACAGCTTCAGCTAATGGGTTTGCAGCTTCAACAAGCCGCCGAAACTGCGGCGTCTCTGTTACTCTTCGGCTTTAGTTATCTGCCGCTACCTAGTCTCTTAACGCCTCTTGTGTTGGCATCATCAATAGTGGGCGCGTTGAAGGTCGACGGCGGCGGAGAGTTGGCTTTACCGCGCTCGACGAGACGTCGTAAAGCTGAGATCGGCCGGGCAGATATTAGGTATACTAGAAAATGAGGTCGCTACAAGCTTATCCAACCATTAATAGCCTTACGCATAGCCGAAGACGCGTTGTTTGGGACACCAGCTGGCCTGCATTGGGCCTGAAAAATGTATGCCCGGGTGTTAAACCGCACAAAACTCAACTCCAGAAATCGCGATCACGAGTACAAGATACAGCCTCGAAATGACCTTACAACAGTCTAGTTCAATCAATCTAATCAGTCTGAACTCTACGGAGTGATTAGACTGAGAGGACGAGCCGCTTCGCACTGGTCTGATTTACTGTTAGCAAGTCTAAGAAGGAGGCTCTTTACGGATCAAGCACGAAGGCGACAATGCGAACGTGATCTAGAAGTGGGAGATATCCCAAATGTCCAAAATTAGCTATAGTACACGAGTTATAGAGGAATTATTGCAAAACTCAATGTGCGCGCAGGGCCTCATATTCCCCGGCACGGTGGGTTTTTCGGCACGCAAGTGGAGACATCACTTTCTCGCCGCTTAGAGCGTATGTCATTGACTCTGCTCCAAAGCTCTCACCGAAAGAGCTGCGCCTTCGATCAGCCGAATCGCCTTTGCACGTCGACTTTGCATGCAAGCATTGCGGGTTTAGAACTGCTATCGGTGAACTGCTAGCCCGCCACCTGTCCAGGAGCCACGGTGTAAAGAGGAAGTCGTCGACGTGGCCTCGCGACCATGCAGTTGAAGGACTGACTCTTCAAAGCTGGGATGGAGACGGAGCAGATGGCTACTGGGTTGTGGGGCTGGATCACTCGGCCGCAGCTACTAGTCCGCTCGACAATAGCCTGCCATAAGACTCAGTGTCACGACTCCGCCTTGAGTGATCGCACCGTGATGGACTCGAACGCATGGCCAATCCCAATCGAGAACTCTTGGTGGAGCTCGTGCAAATGCCACACGGTAGAGGGCAGTGCATCAAGCTTGGAGACTTTGATAACCTAGCCTTGTGCAGCTGTCCAAAGCAATCTTCAAAAAGCTCGACCAGGTCTGCTCGGAGGTTGTACTTGAGTCCGTATCTTGGGCTGACATTCAAGGCGTTTGATAGGCCCTTTTCCGCCACAGTCCCCCACTGCGTGTATACTCGACGGCACCTATGCCCTCTCCGCTAAAGGAGGCCGTCATGGGCGACATCAAGTGCCCACTTGTGGTAAACACCATCGGTTACAAGGTGCAGAGGAGTCGTGAGCTTGGCGTCACCTGCATCGAATCGACTGGGCCATGCCGTTCAACTCAAACATCGCCCGCCGTATCTCCCGTGTGCATGCAGAAGGCTTGGTCTGCCCTTGCTTGCCCGAGCTGTCTATCGGCCTCTTCCTTTTGCGATTGGCCGAGACGACACCTAGCACAGTCCGTTGCTCGACCTCGGCTCGCTCAAAGTCGATAACCATGACGCGCTTGGTCTCCTCGCTCCATAATATGTTGCGAGGCATCAGGTCCTTGTGCAGCACCCGCAGCCCGTGGATCGCGTTGGCCGACAATTGCACCTGCTCGCTGACCAATGCCTTGTTCTCCGCCGTAAGATGTTGGCCAATGGGACTACCTCCGAAGCTGAGAAACATCATGTGCACAAGCTCGACGATGCCTTCGTAGAAGTACGGCGTCTCCAGGTCGATGTTCCCCAGGTGCACCGGCACGTGGATGCCCTGGATGGGCCGAAGCCGCTTGTAGATGGACGCCTCCCGTCGCAGGCGATGGACGAAGTAGGCGGGCGTGCACTTCGCCGCCACAGCGTATCCGTGCGATCGCAGACGGACGCGAAAGAGCACTCCACACGCTCCAGGCATGCTCACGGGGTCGCAATCCGTGTCTAGGTCATCCGCAAGCTGTCGACGCATGAGGGTAAGGAAGGTTGGCCGATCGATCTGATGGCATCTCTCCCCGTGGTCTCTGACGTTGGGACAAGATCTGTCGAGCATACCGCCCTCAACAAGCCCGCGCAGGCATCCCTGCGTGCAGTATTGACCGTCCTCTGTTCCCTGGCCACGCCTGCGCCCGCGCCCGCGTCTGCTTGACGAGTTACGGGCAGTCTCCTGCGTGCGCGAGGACTGCTGCGACAAGGACTGCTGTCGGCTCGGCGTGTCCGGATCCGGCTCCGGTTCTTCGTCGCTGGCCTCGCGCCGCTTCTCTGCTTGCCAGCAGCTAGGCGAGCTGTGCTTCGCTCCCCTGCCGCGGAGCTGCACAGGCGACATGCGGAGGAAGCTGTCGTTCTCCGGAGGCTGGTACTCCGATGACTGCGTAGTGCCTTCGGGGATCGCATCCAGCAGCTCGTCGTACACCACCTCCCAGCTGCGCAGTTGCGCCGCTGCCTCAGTCCGCCATCGCTGGGACCGGGGCGGTGTCTTCAGCGCCTGGAGGGTAAAGGCCAACATCTGTCCCACTGCTGTCAGGTGCAACCGGTTCGCACCCTCCGAGCCGGCTGTCCACCCTGTCGTCTCTCCCACGTCGCCCTTTGGCACTGAGAGGAAGTAGTTCACCGTTGTAGGGTCGTCTCCCACCCGCAGGAAGATGTACGCCTCGCCCGTGCATACGCACCCATACTCCACTCCGATCCTGACCATGCAGGAGAATGCCTGGGTGATGACCGCAGCGACCAGCCGGCGAAAGCGGTCTCTCACCGTCTCGTCTTCGTGGCACTGCACCACCTCGTCGAGTTCCATCTCGCCCAGCCCCTCGTAGATGTAGCCAAGCGGGAGCTTGTGCGGCGCCTTGTACTCGAGGATGAAGGCCGCGACGCGATCCTGTGCGCTTCGAGTCGTGCCGGTGTTGTATACGCAGAACTGGTCGGCACGAGGACGCGACAAGCCTGCTGTGCTTTTGCGACCCGCCTCCTCCGCTACTGCTGTGCCTGTCGGGTCCGACGGCCCTGTCCCTTTCGCTTTCGCTTTAGCCTGCAGACGCGGTGACTGCCGTCGCCCGGTCCCCGACACCGCCAGCTGCTCCATGCCCTCCTCCAGTTGCGATTCCGGGCTGAGCGTGTTGGCGTGGTTCTCAAAGTTCACCGAGCCCTGGAGCACAAACTTCCGCCGCAGTCGTCGGTCGCCGTGCATGCCCCGGATGATCAACGATACCTGGTCCTCGACGGTGTGCCGCTGGAAGACGTTCAGGTCCAGTTCCGAGCTCATCATCCGCCGCCGCACAGCCTCGCCTGTCTCCTCCAGTGTGTGCAGCGACGTGAAATGCCGCTCGGACGCGAAGCCGGACTCCATCAGATCGTCCCAGATCATCGCCTGCTGTGCTGGGAAGTCCGCCCACAGGGCCAGCCTTTCCGGTCGAAGCTTGTTGTTTGCATTGGCGGGATTGCCTCGCGTCGATAATGTCGGGTCGGTCTGGACGGTGAGGCCCGAGTGGAGATGGTTGTGGCAGGCATCGAGGAACTCGGGAAGGGCTGTCTTGCGCGTCTTCTCTACGGCCCTTTCCTGGGCTTGCTCCGCCTCCTCGCGCCTTCGTTGTTCCTCCTCACGCCTGTATTGTTCCTCTTCCCGTGCTACTTCCGCTTCTTTTTGGGCGTTCTCCGCTGCTTCACGTCTGTGTTGTTCTTCCTCGCGTCTGCGTTGTTCTTCCTCACGCCTGCGTTGTTCTTCCTCGCGTCTGCGTTGTTCCTCCAGATATAGAGCCTTATAATCTGGCGACCCCTCGACCATGTCGTGGCGATAAGATCTTTCCGGTCACCAGCCCGCTGCAGTGGGTCCGTCTGAGGCGTTCTCGTCGGCGGAAAATGAACACACAAATATGCCTACTGCACGTATGTAGACAACAATGCTCACAGCAGATGCTTGGGTAATAAAAAGGGTTGCTTTCACAATTGTAATAAGAGGGAGTCGCGAATGTCGCTCTGTTTTGGCCACCTAAACTCTCGGCGCACGAGCACCTGCGCCTTGTTGCCCCCCCAACGAAGGTGAGGTCATGATGCCAAGAAGTGGGCGTATCTCCCGGTTAGAAGCATTCGCGAAACAACGGCCCATCGGGCAAAGTCCCAACACCTCAGGTATTGAGTTGGAAGCCAATCGTCGTTCCTCATGTCGTACACCAAAAAATGGTACGTAATTTAGTCGTTCTTACTGCTGTGCCTTGGCGCGTACCGATAAACCTCGGTAGTCCGTGCACGCCGTCGCTTCACAACAAGACAACATCAACACTGTCAGTCACCTCATCCACCAATCTTCTCAACACAGCTGTATGAACTCAGCATCGCAACGAAGCGGGCGCTTGACGGTGTTGACTCGTGAATGTAGTGAGTGGTACGCTGGCTTCAAATACCGTCACAGCGACTCCTAGGCTGTTGACGCTGCAATGTCACCTGGGCTACTACATGCATTGAGCGCCTCTAGGTCGCCGAGTGTTTGTGCGCGGTTGAACGAGCGAAAAAGATCTTTTAGCTGGAAGATACCGATGAGCGTGGCGATATTGCATGAATCGTCCCTATCCACCAACCACACGGCTGGAGATGACCTGTTAGCGTGGTCCTCAGGCTTCAACGATAGGATATGTTGTGACATCGATATTCTCGAGCGATGAAAAAACTCAGGTTACCGTAATGTTGTCGTAGAGGTACCGTGCCCGTGCGTGGGGTGAGCCGGGTCGCGGGTGAGCCACCCGAACACCAAAACAATATAATCGTCTCAACTTGAACGCCTCATAACTCCACTAGTATGGACCCGATTCAAGAAGCAATCGAAGGAATCGAATCGCGTGAACCAGTAGATGATTTCTCGTACCGCGAAGTTGCAAGGAAATACGGTGTTGATTGGACGACGCTGTCGCGGAGGCACCAAGGCAAAAGACGGTCATATAAAGCCCAGGCAGAACGCCAGCTGTTACTCAACCCACACCAGGAGCACGAGCTCATATTATATATAGAGAGATAAGTACGGCGAGGCTTACCATCAACACGAGACCAGCTGCGAAACTTCGCAGGTACGATAACGAATCGTGAGGTTTCTGAAAGCTGGGTGACTCGATTTCTCCAGCGCCACGACGCTCAACTTGTTACCAAATGGAGCGTCGGGATCGATCGCAATCGGCACCAAGCTGACTCTCATGAGGGTTACAAGCTATAGTTTCATCTACTGCACTCGAAGATGCAGTAGTACGAGGTTGAGCCGCGCAATACCTATAACATGGATGAGAAGGGCTTCTTTGTTAGCATTACAGCTTGTTCAAAAAGAATCTTCACTAAGCAAACTTGGGTGGAAGAGAAGCGTACAGCGGCGATACAAGATGGTAGTAGGAAGTGGATAACGCTTCTAGCTTGCGTGTGCGCTTTTGGGGAGTCGCTGCCGCCAGCTCTCATCTACCAGCGCTCATCCGGGCTTAACCAAGCTGGCTTGACGACGTAGAGGTTGGCAATCATAAAGTTTTCTTCTCTAACCCAACCCACAGGATGGGGCAACAACGAGCTCGGGATAGCTTGGCTCGAGCAGGTGTTCGAGCGCTTCACGAAACAGAAAGCGCGACGGCAGTATCGTCTCTTTATCCTCGACGGCCACGGCAGCCATCTCACGAACAATTTCATAGATTTCTGCGACAGCAACAAAATCCTGCTCGCGATCTTTCCACCTCACGCTACCCACAGCCTTCAGCCGCTAGATGTGGTGCTGTTCGCGCCACTTGCCGCCGAATACTCGCGAGAACTCGACCGTCACCTCCAACGATCGCAAGGACTGGCAACTGCGAAGAAAGACAGCTTCTTTGAGGACTTCTGGGACGCCTGGAGCTTAACGACGAAGCCTACCTCCAGGCGAACCTCACGACCCGAGCCTCGTTCGCGCTTGATGCGGTATAGTGCGCGACTTCGGCCCTAATTCGTCTCCTTTCAGCCTTAGCCTGGAGTCGACCCCTTTTGATGGTCTATCTCGGTCTAGCTTGGCCCTGCACGGGCGTGCCTGCTCTAACACAGGGCAGCTGTAGCAGCACTTGCCTGTCATCTGTCGTTCTGTACTACTGTTACCTGCTTACACATTGTCTAAGACGCTACAGCCTTCTGTGTAAGTGCGTGCTATTGTCAGCAACATAGCAGTGCTATGTCCCGCCAGACAGTGTCTCGCTGGACAGTCTACGTAGGCAATCCAGAAGAGGGTGCCTTTTCTGAAAGCGCCTTTATACCTTCCTCACAGACTGTCCACTCAGGCAACCCAGCAAAGAACAAAGTATGTGAACAGCGTAGCTTTGCCGCACTCTTTATCCGTCTCGCCCTCACTCGCTGACCATGAACAGCCTGCAGAACCCGAAGTTCCGAATATCATCTCCTATCTGCCAGATCATGGTCACTTG
>JAKJXN010000143.1:0-16589 GCA_022225945.1 Didymella pomorum | reverse complement strand
AACCCTAACCCTAACCCTAACCCTAACCCTAACCCTAACCCTAACCCTAACCCTAACCCTAACCCTAACCCTAACCCTAACCCTAACCCTAACCCTAACCCTAACCCTAACCCTAATGACAGGGGGCATTACTGTAGTATTAATGTCATGGCGCGTAGTGGCGAGTCCTTCCCTTTTTAATGTAAGTCTAACCTCCCCTTCCCCTACCTAGCACCTAGTATATATGCACCTTTGTAACAAGTGATTTACGTCTTCTAACTAGCGCGTCAAAACAAAGCAAGAATCTAACAGCCTAATATCTTAGGTAGTACTCCCTAGGAAGCTAGCTAGGTCTCCTAGGAGCTTTTCCTTTGTTAGTTTTTAAGTTGGTGGTTTATGTTTTAGGTTAGTAATGCGATTTAGCAATTTAACTTAGGTATTAAGGTAAGTGTAACAGCGCTGCTGTCCTCTAATCCTCTACTAATTTAAGTACTCTTTTAGCTGTGTCTACCTTAGAATGTAGGTCTTAGAACCTCAGCACGCTGGAATATGCGGAGCTAAGGCCAGGCGCTTAGCAAGCTAGAATATGCTTAACTTAGCCCTAGCAAACAGCAGCATAATACAGACCCCTGCTTGCGCTGCTAGCAGGAGAGTGAGGACCAGACCCTACGTGCTCCCACCTAGAGCATATAGGCTGCTAGTCCTGCTGCTAGATTCCCTTTAGCAGAAAAAATGAGCTATACTAAGCGAACCCCGCGAGGCTGTCTGACTAGCAGCCTGTGGGGTCGTTCCCGGCACCGCCTGGACAGCCGCAGCCTCAGCTTCCTCTGGCCTAGTTAGAAACGAGACCATCAGCTCGTCTAGCTCGTCTGCGCTTCGTCCTTAGATGCGCGCCGCCATCGACAGCCTGGGCGGCTCGCCGCGTTCCCACAGAGGCTTCCAGCCCAGCTTGCTGTTCGCTACCTTGCCAGACACCTAATACTCGCCGTGGCCCTGTTGCAGCAGCCCTTGCTTTCTGCAAGCCTTGATCAGCAGCTGGGCGTCCCAGGCCTTGCTGGTGTCTACAGAGTCAGATCAGCTGATTAAGTGCGCCTCTAGTACAGAGTTTGCGATTGTTTTTGCTGGGCTCTAGAGGGGTAGTCGAACTTGATAGGGGTCTGCTACAACAGTAGACTACTACATTATCTGCCCTTGCAAGCCTTGCGCTTGACTTGTTTTTGACCGATTAATTAAGCGCACACCCGAGGGATAGGGCAGAATCTAGTGCGTTAATCGCACTAGGATAAAGAAGTTGTCTATCTATTGCTCTGCCCTCTAGTGTCCTAGTTTTGCCTTAATAAACTTAAAGCTCTACTGTAGTATTACCTAATAAGGCTTCTTCCCCTAGTTGCGCCTAACATTATTGTCCTAACTAAAGAGTGTTATAAGCAGATCTTTAACCTTTGTAAACCTCTGCCTGTTGCTTATAATAATATGTGGCAGGTGCTTAACTCTGCCTAATTTAAACGCTAGTTTCATCCCCTTATAGCAGAAGCTAATCCTGTTACTTTTGCAGTGCTGCAAAGCAGATAGCGAAAGTTCAGGGTTGCGTTTATGGCTATTGCACATATGCCGGCAGATATCAGCGTTAAACTGCTGCAGGTTTAGCGCGTAAAGGTACTTAAGCCAGCTGCGGCGGGCCCTATAGTCCTCCTGCAGGTTGTACTGGCTGTACCACTCTGTTGCCTGATTGAACTAGTAGTACACATCGCGTAGGTCCTTCACAGCCAGCTACTGTCGCTTATACTTAGGGTGCACTAGCAAGTTTCTAGCCTGCATGTTGTTGTAGGAAGGGGACAAGATTTAACAGCGCAGCTAGTTAAACTTAGGTAGAAACCAAGCAAGCCTGCACTGCGCAATTCTTTCCTTTACACCTAAGCCCTCTATAACAACAGTTTAGTCTCCTTGCTGCACCTCCCACTAATCCTTGTACAACAGAGACTCTGGGGCAAGCAACCTAGTACTATAGCAGAAGCAGAGGCCTTGCAGGGCAACTAACATAGCAGACGTTTTAGGGAGGGTAATACTAGAAGGCTTTGTTTGTGTAAGGACGTGCTTAAACAAGAAGCAGTATTTGTTAATCTGCGCCCTTAGGAAATTAAACAGGTGGCTAGTAGGGATAATAAAGTAGGGGAGTGGCCTCTTAGCGCTCTTATCTATAGCTTCTTTGCTAGCTTTATCCTACTGCTCCTACTGCTAACAGATTTTGTTAGCTAAGGTAAGCGAAATTTAGTGCTCTTCCCTAACACTATATAACTGGCGCTAATTGTCTTTAAGATTACTGTTAGCGCAACCTTTGCTATGCAGGTAAGCCTTCTAGTAGTTAGAATATACTAAGGCTTTAGCTTTTGCTTCTTTCTCTACTAACTTAGCGTAGCTTCTATTGTGTAAAAGGTGTTTAATTGCTAAATTTGTAAACATAAACACCTTAGAGGCCTTAAAGACAGTCTTAATGTTAGCGTAGAACTGTGAGTACACTAGCCTACCCTTGTCCTCCTGCCCTTGTGGTGCAGTTGTAAGCGTGTAATTGCACGCATCCTGAAGGGTCGCCTATAGGTACACATCTACACGCGGGCTACTGTAGGCTTTGCAACTATTGTTAAGCAGCTAAACACGCGTTTAGGTATAGGAAGCAAGGCAACACTGCTTCCACAGGTAAGATTCTAGCTAAAAGCTAGCCTAGACTAGGCTAAATTAACTAGCAAAGTCTAGGGAGGTTACTAATTTCGCTAGGTTAACAAAGGTTTAGTCCCTGCTATAGAATTTAGGATTAGCTGTTTCCTCCTAGGTCTGCAGCCACCTAGTGTAGGCAGCTAGTAGGCTGTCTGTTATAGTAGCTAGCTTGCTGTTTTTAGCATGCATAAAGAGAGTAGCACCCTTAAAGCAGTAGCTACTAGGGTCTTTAGCAATGCAGTTAAGGACTGTTGCCTAGAGAGGATTAAGGTGCTCTAGCTGTAGAGCATAGGTAAGCTGTTGCTCCCTTAAGCTGTCTTTCTGCTTAAGGGTTTCGCTTAAGATTGCAGTAACCCCCTATCTTGCAACAGCTCTAGATGCTGGGTATTAGGCTATTATAGCAGAGTCGTCTACTACCTCTTAGATAGCAGGTATAAGGACAGTGTCTAGCTATAGTTGCTCATCTTCCCTGCTAAGAATAGGCACCTGTTTAGTGTTGCTCTTAAGGTAAAGCTTAGGGAAGAATATATACACTAACAACTAGTTAATACTGCTATTAACAGTACTAAAGCAGTAGTAGGGGATTGTGTGCAATAGGCGAGGAGAGGAAACTAGGACGCTGTTGTAATTATAGGTAGGAACTAGAAGGCTAAAGTGGATATCCCCTTTAAGGTTTGCTATCTTATGGGCCTTTAGTGCCTACTTAATGCCGTTCCTTGCAAATCTAAGGCTACTTAGAAAGCAGCAGACGCTGTTAATATTAAACTAGATGCCTAGGGGGCGCGCTGTGCTGTAGCTTAGTTAGTTAAATTATTAGAGGCATAGGCTTTTAGGCAGGGCTTTATTAGGGCTTACACCTTTAAACGCCGCCTTTAGGCTATGCTGCAGGGCAGTTGCGCTTAGAGAACTTAAGGCTTGCATTAGCCCTAGCTCTGCAAGTATATCTAGAATGCGCAAGCCTCTAGGGATATTTCCCTAGAGAAGGTGAGTAATTTGTTTAAGAGAGGAGCAGGCCGTGTTAATATCTAGGCGTTAGTAGTGCTAGTGGTAATCCTGCTGCGCGGCTTCATGTTCTCTATGAGTACAGCCTTGAAAGTGCCAAAGATGTAAGGCTAACCTATGTGCAGTCTGATCAGGTGGCTCTGCAGATGCGCTACCCTCTCTACTAACTACTGCTGGCAAAGCACTGCCTGCAGCCTGGGGAGACGCTGTAGCATTATAGTAGCTTATACTATTGCTCTGCGTAAGCGCTGGTCTTAGGGTAGCTTTGTAGCTCATGTCGTTGCTTTGCGTAAGCGGTGGTATTGTGGTAGCTGAAAAGCTTATGTTGTTGCTCTGCGTAAGCGGCAGGGTTAAGGTGGCTGTATGGCTTTGGCTGTTATGTTGCGCAGGTGGTGGTGATAGGGCAGCTGCAAAGCTTATAGTGTTGCTTTGCACAAGCGGCGGTGTTAGAGTAGCTGCGTAGCTTATACTATTGCGTTGTGTAACTGGCGTTGTTAGGGTAGCTGCGTAGCTTATGCTGTTGCTTTGCGTGAGCGGTTGCTCTTAGGTACAACTTAGCACCTGCGGCTCGCTGCTAGGCACTAGCTGCTGGCTGCTAGGCACTGGCTGCTGGTTGCCTATGCTGCTAGTAAGTGTAGGCTGCTAGCTACTTGCGGTAGTAGTATTAATTGCAGCATCCTGAGGGATAGGCGGATAGTGGGTTATCTGAGGTTGCTGGGGCTGCTGTTGCGCTGCAGTAGGGTTGCGCTGCTTAGCTGCTAAGTACCGCGCGCGGCGGTTTGCTCTTATTGCAGACTCTCTGTCCTCCTTTGTGATATACTTCTTAGGCGCGCCGCGAGGCATAGCTAGGTACAGGTAGCAGGTAGAGGGGAAATGATAGGCGATAGCAGACGTAGTCGCTATATAGTAGATGTAGAGTAAGTAGCAGAGTAGCAGAGAAGAGGATTTTGCTTATTTAATTAAAAGTAGTATAGCAGATTACTTATTTAATTAAGCCTACTCTAGCCTAGCGCCCTTACTACACCCTAGCACTAGCACTTCTTTAACTTTAAAGCTAAATAACGCTATAACTACGCCCCCTATGCCTTAGCGTGTGGTATATTGCTATAGGTGAAATTAAATTCTTTGTAAGAACAGCTAATTTAAGAATAATTTTATTTCCTAGATTTTCTTACCCCTACCCCCTCAGCGTTCACTCATTTAACTTTAAAGCTTAATAACGCTACAACTACGCCCCCTATGCCTTAGCGCGAAGTATATTGCTATAGCTGAAATTGAATTCTCTATAAGAAGAGCTAATTTAAAAACAATTTTTATTCCCTGGATTTTCTTACCCCTACCCCCTAAGCGTTCACTCATAAAACGAGCGCTTGGGCTCGCTCCATCTCTATCTTGACCTCCTGTTCAAGCCTAGCATGTCCATTTCTACTGGAATGCCAGGGATCGCGTGGAGGGAGGCCAGAAATGAAGATAGCTGGCGGAGATAGCTGGCGAGGATCCTGCGTCCCAGTACCTATATCGCGTAAGGGCGCAGGTTGTGAGGCTGACATCACGAGCACAAAAGATAGCGATCTGGTTAATAGTTGAATTTAGTGAAAGACAAAATAGCAGACAGAGAGCTATCTAAGGTGTAGAGGTAGCTGCCTATTTATAGTAGGCAGGGAGCCTCTGCACAAGTGAAACAAACAAAAGAGTAAAACAAATAAAGAAAAGGAAACAAAGAAAAGGAAACAAAGAAATAAAGGCTAACTACGCACAGAGGTGCGTTAGTAAGTCTGGAATAAACTTACTAACGCAAGCCTGTGTGGAGGAAAGTCCTGACACGTGCCCCCCCTACGAATAAGCGAAGGTCTCTCAAGCGTACAAAGGAAAGTAGAGCCCTAGGTGGCGGTGAAGGTGCGGAGGCGGAGGCGGAGGCGGAGGTGGAGGCGGAGGCGGAGGTGGAGGCGGAGGCGGAGGTGAAGGCGAGTGGTACGTGAGTGGCGGAGTGGAATGGGGTTTTATGGTTTGTATAAGGCTGCGCATGTCTCCCTAGATTCCTATATAAAAAACTAACCTCTAAGATTTTTTCTGCTGCACAAACCCTGCAACGCAAGAATTGTCCCCTGTGTTATTTGTAGCATATGTAAGAAGAGAGGTATCCTAGAGACATGGATGGGTAGGCCTTGACTTATTAGCTTGTGGTTAGCGCAGTTTAGCGCGTTAGTGGTACTAGGCAGCGCCTTTAGGTGTAGCAATAGCTGCTGCGTGTTTGTTAGGTTGCAGTTGTTAGCTTGTTCTACGCGTTATTGCTTTTAGAGTCTTCTCCCTTAGTGGCGCGGTCTTAAAGGTCCTCTGTGCAAGGACGCTAGTTCGCTAGCATCCTAAACCTGTTAGGTTTTGTTTTATCTGGGTGAAGGTAGTGGTATAGTCGGGCATCATAGTGCTGCAACAGGCCTTCTGCGGGTTCCTAGGTAGCCTTAGGGTCGCCTTGCCACTTAACAAGGTATTGCCAGGTGCCCTTGCGCTTCTTGCAATTAATGAACTTGTTAACGTACTACTTAGTAGATGTTTCCCTGTTAGTATTAACTACATTAATGGGTTCTAGGATTAGAGGTGCCTAATCTAGGAGCTGGTCTTAATCTGCTTTTTAGAGCAGATTTAGGTAAAATACTAGAAAGACTCCTTTTGCAACTATGTCTAGGGGAAGCTCTATGCCATACGCTGCACTATTATAGATAATTTAAGTAATAGGAAAAGGCCTAGCGAATTTGTAGTTAAGCTTCTTAGATAGCTAGTTAGTTGTCTAGTTGCGTGTTAAGATCCACACGCAGTCACTAATTGTGTATAGGGGGATTTGCTAGCAGGCTGTATTAGTTTGCGCTTAATGCTCCTGCTGTGCCTAAGTAAGCTATATTTTAAGATATTCAATTAGGTTGTTGTAAGTAGCAATTAGCTCGTCTGCACGCATAACCTAGTCGCGAGCTTCCCTTAGGAGGTCAGTGGCCACAGAGCATTAGTCCGCTGGATGAATGCCGCTCTGGGGGTGATACCCTAGGTCGGCGAAGAATGGAGTGAGGCCTGTTAATGAATTAACTGTATCGTTTGCTTAAAACTTAGCAACATATAACTAGGCAGCCTAATTATCCTGCGTGTAGTTAACGTATTTGCGCAGATATGTCTCTAAGTCCTAGTTTGCGCGTTCTATTTAGCTGTTAGTTTGTGGGTGCCTAGCTATAGACAGCTTTATAGTAATTTACAGCTATTTGCAAACCTGTTTCTAGAATTAATTAACAAAGCTAGTGCCCCTGTCTAAGACTATGTTATTAGGGAGACCATAAAGCCAGAAAATGTGCATAAAGTAATGCGCGAACTCAGTGGCTAAGCGTCTAACTAAGGGAAAGAAGTAACGCCTCTTCGTAAGGCAATCTACAACTACAAGCAGGTTGCGGTAGGTCTAGCTGTCTAGCTTAGACGCTAGCAGATCCTGTATATAGTTAACTGAAATATTAGTCCACTTGGCGTTTGGAATGGGCAGTGACTTAAGATACCTATTATAGCCATCGCGCGGGGCAGACGTGCGTTTGCACATAGCGCAGGATTAGCAGTACTTTTTAATAGACTGCGCCATCTTCGGCTAGCAGTAGTAATTAAGCATCATGTAAAATGTTGCACGTGGGCCCTTATGCCTAGCGATCTTATGATTGTGACAAAGCTTGAATATGCAATGTTAAAGACGTGCATCAGGTGGCACGTACAGGCAGGTGCAGTCAATCAGAATTCGCTGTGCTAAGCCTTAGCCTATCGTAGAGCAATTCGCAAGTAAGATGTAGTACCCTTTCTTCTTAAACTAAGAGGGTAATCGCGTATGTTAACTATTAAGTGCTTTAAAAATCTTGCTAGTAGCTAGGTTGTTTCTATAAGCATTACTAAGCATGCTGTCTATAGTCCTTAGGTCTTCTTTGTACAGCAGTAAGTTAGGCTAAAGGTTGCTATTAATGTTATTAATTATTATGTCTTCCTTGTTGTCTAGTAAAGTTTTGCGCAGGTAGACAACGTTATGTGCTTCTTCTATTAATATAAGTAACAGAGCTTAGATTGTGGCACTAAGCAGCAGAGCAATGCCTAGGTTAAGATTCTTAGGCGCTAGTATAATAGCATAATTGTTAGTAAGCCGCTTATCTATTGCGTCTGTAGGGATGTCCTAAGCCTATTAACTAAGAGCGTTAGCCTCTCTATTTATCTTACTAGGTGCATAGGCGATTTTAAAGTTAAACTAGGACAGGAACAGGGACTATTAAGCCTAATAGCAGTTAAGCTTCTTAGTCTATATAAAGATCTTAAGGTTTTTGTAATTAGTAATAACATAGACTAGCTTATCTAAACCTATAAGCTCTAGTTCCTATTCCTTAAAAGCGCAAATAATAGCAAGCAACTCTAGGTTATAAATATTATAATTGCACTCTACTAGTGTATGTTTCTTTAAGAAGAATGTAACTAGCTGTAGGTTACTGTCTGCATTTAGTTGTTTAAGGACGCCCCTAGACGCCTAGCTAGAAGCGTCTGTAAAGACATATAGTAGCTCCTAGGGATTAAAGTGCTATAAGACAATGTCTTCCTAAAAGGTAGCCTTAAGGTTAGCAAAAGCCTAGTAGTGCTCCTCTATAGGCTTAAACTTCTTATACTAGACTTTGTATATAGTCTTAGTTAGGTCCTTCTTGTGTAGTCTCTTAACAACTTTGGATTTAACGGCTGTGGTCAGCGGCAGGGCGATGGAAGAATACCCCCTGATGAACTGTTAGTAGAAGCTAGTGAAGCTGAGGAATGAGAGGATCTCAGGAATTGTAGTAGGCATAGCCTAGTCTTAAATAGCGTGGATCTTAGCTAGGTCTATTTAAACGCTATTAGTTGTAATTACTATACTAAGGAACTTAACCTTAGTCTTGTGAAACTTAGATTTCTTAGGATTAATATAGAACCTGCGATCCTTAAGGCGTTAAAGCACCTAGCAAACGTGCTGCTAGTGTTCCTTAAGTGATTAAGAGTAAACTAGGACGTTGTCTAAGTATGCTATGCAGAACTAGTTAAGGTACTCAAACAGCGCATTATTAATAGCCCTTTAAAATATAGTAGGTGCGTTGCAGAGACTAAATGGCATTACCTTATATTAGTATGTCCCTTTGCGAGTAGAGAATGCAGTAAGCTATTCTAAGCTAGGCTTAATGCAAATATAATAGAAGGCATAAATAACATCAAATTTAGAAAATATCTTTGCCCTATTTAGCTGCAACAGGGTCTTGCAAAAGAATAGGATAGGGTGCTGATCCTTAATAGTAACATTGTTAAGCTAGCAATAGTTAACACACACCTGCAGCCCGCTACCTAGCTTAGCTATAATAAGGAGATTGTTTTGCGCTAGTAAGCTAGTTTATTTAATAAACCTATAGGCTTTGTTGTCTTTAATGTACTATTTAATAGCTTTAGCCTGTTGTCCTAAGAATAGACAAGGCCTAATGTTAGGAGGGTCTATCCCTAGGATAAGCTTAATTTTGTAGTTAAAGGGCCTATAATCTAGTAACTTCTAGGCTGTATTATAGTTAAAGGTAGGCAAGCAATTAGCGTATTCTACTATCTCCTTAGGGGACAGGAGTATGTTAAGCAGTAGGTCTTCTAAGGGCTTAAAGAACTTGTTACAGTCTTCTTTAGTAATAGTGCAGCAAAGAAGGAATACCTAATTCTCCTGTTGCTTAGCGAAGAGCTGTGCAGACTAGAAGGAGACAATCTTAATGTCTATGTCTGATTCTAGCTTAGGTTAGGCAGTAGTCCTAGAAAGGGAGCTGTCTGAACTAGGCGCTGAGTTCTGTAAGGTAGGGTGCGCCTAGTTAGACCTATTGCAGAGGATCTAGGGAACTGAATCTGTAGTGTAGCAATAGCGTTAGCAAAATTTGTCTAGGAATGTGATTGTCTTGTCCTGCCATAAAATGTCTGGATTGTGGATTGCGCGCCACTAGAATCCTAATATAAGGTCAAAAGACCTGCAAGATTCAATAATGTAGGCGTGAGTGTGTTCTAGATGTATACCAATCTTAAGGTAAAACTCCACGCGTTCTATAATCTGTTTGCGTGGTTCGCCGTCGTAGGCTTTGCAGGCGATAGGGGAGGCTAAGGGTATTATTTAAAGCGCTTTAGTTGTCTTAAGAAAGCGTTAAGATATAAAACTAGCATCTGCTCTGTTATCTGCTAGTGTGTAGGCTCTATGTGGTGTACTAAGGTTGCTCCCTATAAAGGATAGGAAAGCAAGTTAGTTCTAGGGAACTTCCTAAGCTAGCACCTGCTAATTAGTCTGTGTCTGCTAAAGTGCAACAGCGGCGTCTGAACGGCTAAGGTAAGGAATAAATGGGGACTTGTGCACATTTAGAGGGGGCCCTAGGCTGTGACTGTGGCCTAGGGGGTCTAGTTTCCTGACTCCTTATCTGACTTGTCCTAGTTGAACTCGTCGTCTTTGTTGTAGTTGTCTGGGCCTGTGGTGATGTGGCGATTCTGAATATTTCTAGGCTTTGGACTGTTAGTAGTGACCTTGGGAGTCTCTTTGGAAACCGTGTTGTTGGCCCTCGGCTTTTTAGGTAAGGAACACTAGTTAGCCTTATGACCCTTGCCTCCGCAGTTATAACAGGTGACTGTAACGACGCAGGATGATAGAGGGCTCCGAAACGTGTGGGAATCCGCTACGAGGTGTATGGGAGCACTGGGACTAGGACACAGGAGATTCCTCTATTCCTATAGGTCTTGTACGAAGGATACTCAAAAGCTGTTAGTCTACCTTGCTACCTATGCTGCCTTTATATCCTGTCCGATAGTCTAGGGTCAAGATAGGGGCTTATAAGTAACCAGGATCTGGCCAGGGTCCGAGTCGGACAGGTATCGGACCTTGGCTCAGATCTAAGTTCCAAGCTAGTTATCACATTACCCCCCTCCTTGTAGGCAGGTCGTCCCGACCTGTATGTATGAGAGCGGCTCGTCACCCTGTTGTAAGCTCCTTCCGTTGAGCGATTCCTTGCCAGCTCTCCGGTTAATATTAATGGCTTCCCAGTGATGTTTACCTTTCATCGTTCCCCGCGCCTTGTCTTTGTCGGATGCCATTCGGAAGGTAGACGGGATATGCCGTGAAGGTAAAGGACAGTGACAACGAAGTCGCAGTCACTGCAGTGTTTAGTCTTGGCAGCGTCTAGCACAATAACAAGCTCTTGCCGCTTCACCTCTTCTTCTTTAGCAGAACAACAACCTTTTTCTTATAAGTCCTCTACTGCTCGTGTCTAATCTTGCTAACACTAGTAGCAGTTATACACACAATGCTAGTTCCTGTTCCGCCTAGCGCTCTTTCCTAGGCCCACTGGGTTATTTGTTTATAGGCGGTGCGCGCCATCGCGCAGCAACAGTAGTTAAGGAGGGAGGAGTTTATATTCGCTTCAGCGTTGTCTTTAAAGTGCAAGTATTGCATAGAGTAGGCAGAAAAGTGTTGCTGTATGCTAGTATACGCTAGAACAGAGTATAATGCTTTTTAGGTTGCGTTTATTGCGTGGGAGGAGGTAGAGGTAGAGGAGGGGTTAGGAGAGAGAGAGAAGGAGGCAGTAGAGGCAGTGCTAAGGTGCGCAGAGGAGGAGCTGTATTAAACAGCTTAAGACCTTGCTTAGCTTGTGCAAGTAGGCTCTGCACAGCTAAAGGGGTTAACTGCTACTAATATGCTGCTTTACTAGCATCTTGCGCTACCTAACTAGGGCACTTTAGCTGCTATTTAGTCCCTTGTTAAGGTTGTCGCTGAATTCAAAGGCGAGGTAGAAGCCCTAAGGCAGGCGGTAGTTTCCCTGCAGGGCAGAGGAGTTTCTGGGGCTGCAGAGGGCAGCGGTGAGTTAGGGCAGTCTGCCTAGGGTTAGGCTACCTCTAGGAAGAATAAGGGGAAGAGTCGTGCTAGTCCTAAGCCTGTAGAGGACCTGGGGTTAATTAGCGGGGATTCAGACCTTGACTTGTCGTTGTCTGACCTTGCTGATGACACTGCTATAGTAGACGCGGCATGAGTGATCCGTTTAGGCGGTAGTTCTGTATGGTAATTTTCTTTGTTTAGGCGTTTGTGAGGTCTGTTCTAGTTAAAACTAGCAGACTAGTACCATAGACTGTCTTTGTCTTTAACTAATTGATCCTGTAACCCTACTATTTCTGATCATCTTCCTACGCTTGCAACCAGTGAGGTAACTCCTGTGGCAGACCTAGACGTTTTAGATACTTGTTGTAGTAGGCTTGTAGTTTATAAGGAGCTCCCTTAAAATTTGCTGCGGGATACTATATAGGATTAGGGTCGTGTCTAACCCAGCTTATATAGTACATAAGCTTGCCACGTACTAGCTTGCTAGCAAGGATTTCTTGCACCTCCTATTCTTCTACCCTGTTAACTAGGATACTAACAGGCTTAGGGTTTTCCTAGCCTAGCAGTAGGTTAGCTAGGTCCTAGCACAGTACGTCTAGAGCGAACATATTATAGATGTGTGAGCCTACAGGTAATTTTAACCTATAAGAGTAGCTAACTTGCTTAGTAACTTTAAAGGGACCTTCCTATAAGTCAGATAGCTTTTAACTAGGCCTGTTACTAGCAAGATTCTTTATTAACAGGTAAACTTTGTCACTAACAGTCTAATTCACAGGGCTGCAGTGCTAGTCAACGTTTATTCGCATGCGCTGTTAGGCCTTCTCTATGTTCTCCTTCGCAACCTGTCAGGCCTTGTGCATGCGAGTGGCAAGGGCGAGTGCGTCCTAGTAATTGAGATAAACAAGGGGTTTCAGGTCCGTCCCAGAAGGGGTCTAGTGCCAACTCTGCCTAGGCTCACTGCCGTAGATTACCTAGTATGGGCTCATACCAATGGCGGAGTGAGGCAAGGTCAGCTGTGCACAATCCATAATTAGTAGCAGCTTAGACCAGTTATCCTAGTAGTACGTGACAAATGGGCGGAGACGCTAATTAATGTACTTGTTTATAATCTCTGTTTAACTATTAGTCTCCTTATAATATACTATAGACAGCTTAACTTGTACGCCTATAATCCTACAGAATTTGGACTAGAAACTAGAAACAAATTAGGGGCCTTAGTTAGAGACAATAGACTCTAGGGTATGTCTAAAATAATACACCTATTAGATAAACAACTTAGCTATGCCTCTTGCTATAATAGTCTTATAGCATAGTATTATAATTGCCTGTTTAGTTAATTAGTTAATAATAACAAGGATCTGATTATACCTAGCCTTATCTTTAGGGAAGTCTTTCAAATCTATGCACAGATACTGCATTAGTTATTGTAGGATAGGTAACAGATGTAAATACCCCTTAATTCAGGACTGTCAGGGGTGTCCTCGACGACACGGGATACAGTTCCGCACATACCTCTCACAGCTAGCCCCCATACCTCTCCAATAGTACTGCTGAGATACTAGCTAGTACGTTTTCTTAGCGCTGGGGTAGGCCGTGGATGGCTAATCATAGGCCTCGCGTATGAGGCAGGTGCGTAGTGCGGGGTCTAGGGCCACGCATAATCAATCCTTGTACAACAGTAGTCTGTTCTAGTTCCAATAGTCTGCTAGAAGGGTAGCTCTCTTATCTTTAAACGCACGGCGATTGGCTTATAATAACACATTAATGAGCTCTAGTAAGTCTAGTTGCATAGTTAGTTAGAAGGTGCGTATTGCAGCTAAAGCTAAACCTTCTATATACGCCTAGGCTAACTTAGCGTTAATTCAGCTGTGTAACTATTAGGGACCCAAAAGTACACAGGAACAATTATCTGCTTAAGCTGCCTTGAGATTTTTAAGGTCTTATTCTTAATAACTAAGAATATCTGCTTGCTTATTAAGCTTGCCTAGTATATACTTAATCTTAAAGTTAGACAAAGCAAGGACCTCTGCCTAACGGGCTTAATAAGCATTTAATACCTTAGTAGTTATAAAGTACTCTAGCGAGCGGTGGTTAGAGTACACTCAGACCTAATTCTTAACAGAGGTTAGCTTAGCGCGCCACTTTTTAAAGGCTTATAGAATAGCAAACAGTTCCTTGTTATAGATCTCCTAGTTAAGCTTAGCTCTAGTAAGTACACAGCTGTAGAACGCTACAGGATACTATTGCTAGTTAGGATGTTGTTGTAATAACACACTAGCGACTACCCTGTCTAAAGCGTTAGTCTCTAGCTTAGTATCGTACTTAGGGTTAAAGTAGCATAGACTTAGGATCCTTAACAAGCTTTCCTTTAGTTAGTTAAAACTAGTTTAGCATTCCTTAGTCTATTTAAATAGGTTCGCTAGGCTTTACAGAGCAATTAACGGCTTTGCTACCTGTAAGAACTCAGGTACAAATTAGCAATAGAATCCTGTGAAGCCTAAGAACAACTTAATACCTGTTACTATAGTAGGCAGTAACCAATTGTGGAGTGCAGATACCTTATTAGGGTTAACTTTAATACCTTTGTTAGTAAGCACATATCCTAAGTACTTAGTACAAGTTACGTAGAATTCGCTTTTCTTAATATTAACCTAGAGTCCCGCTGTTTAGAGTCTTTCTAGCACCATCTTAACGTGCTTCTTGTGGGACACAGCATCCTTAGAGTAGATTAGGATGTCGTCCAAGTAGGCGACGCAAAAATCATTAAGATAGTTAATTAACACGTCGTTCATATATCGTTGATAAGTCGCAGGGCCATTGCACAATCCAAAGGGCAACACCTTGCACTTATATGTGCTATATCAGGTACAAAACGTAGTATACTCCTCAGAAGTTAGGTCTATGCAGATCCTATTAAAGGCAGATTAGATATTAAACTTAGTAAAGATCTTAGCCTTAGAAGGACAGGCTAACAACTCGTCTATGCAGGGAATTAGATACAAATCCTTACAGGTAAGGTTATTAAGCTTTCAATAATCTACACAGATTCGTAGACTTCTATTTAGCTTACGTACGCAAAGAATAGGAGAGGCGAACAGGCTCTAGCTGTGTTTAATCTAGCTATAATGTAACTAGTCCTATACAAACTTCTTAATTGCTTCTAGTTCCTCTAGGTTAGACTTATATAGTAGAGAGTATAAATTAGGCAAAGGTTCTTTAAGAACAATCTTATAGTTATATAGGCAGTGTTCTAGAAGACTCTCAGCCTCGCGCTTGCTAAAAACATCCGCATATTTCTCATATCTCGCAGGCAGCTGTTCCTTCAACAACTGCGCGTTCTTAGGGTCATCTGCTATACAAACCTCTTCTAGGACTTAGATAATTTCATACAGACTAGTAGTAAAGAATTTATTTTATAGTTTTTACATAGAGTAATAGAAAGCATTTGCTAATATAATAGAAATAGTAGTGTCTAAGGTTAGAATTAGTTAGGGCTAGTTTTAGATCTGTCTAGGTCTAGGAGGACTAGGCAGCAGACATATTCAAGACTTTAGTATTCTAAGGCAGCCTTAAAAACGTTAGATACAAGTCTGTGGGCTATGCTGTTGCTAAAACTCCTCCTGTTCCTACAGTTAATCTTGTCGCTAAACGTCTAATATAACAGTATCTTATAGGGTGTTTTATTGCAACCTTATTAGCAATAGAGGAGCAGGGTTATATAAGCAGGGGTACTTCTCTGGCTATATTAACTAAGAGCGCTCTATATTAAGTTTTAGCTTAAACCTCTTTAACTATTTAATACTAATAATGCAATCCTATAACCTAAGGTTAACAACAATAAAGGGGCAGTTGCAAACCTTCCTTCTATTAATAATTATATATAACTAAAGGTACTAGGTTACTAGAGACATAATTTAGTCTTAAAAACCTTTAACCTAGACCTAAAAGAGTAGCTTTTAGAGAGGGGTCTAAAGAGCTTAGGAAATAGAATAAGCAATATTTAAGTTAAGAAATAAGAAACCTTAGGCTCTAGTATTAACTAAGGAGTGGAGTTAAACTCTAAGCCCTTAGCTACAAAGAATAGTAGATACTAAGAAGTAGGGTCTGCTAAAAAGGCAAGACAACAAAAGGTTAGACAAGTTATATTAATGTAGGCCTAGGTGGAGTCTTGCCCCTAGGCAGGTCCGTTTCCTATAGGTGTGTTATCCTTGAATTCCTCTATAGCATCTTTATACTCCTTATGCTGCACCTTAATTTTACGTACTTGCAGAGCAGTGCACTCCTTTGCAAAGTAACCTAGCTTGCCACAGTTATAGCACGTAGGCAGGGGCGCTTCTTGTACAGGACTAGGAGTATTAGGAGTCTAATAAGGCAAGGTAGGAGGCTAAATAAAGGTACTGTAATTTAGTATTAAGTTCTCCTATAAGTATGTCTGGGCAGGGATCTATTTAGCATCTGAACTTATTCTCGCTAGTCGCAATAGAGGCAGGATAACTTAACTCTGTGGGAGGGGGTTGTTCCTTTGTTCTATATCATAGGCAGTAAGGTGTTCTACTATACAAGGGAAGGAATTTTGCCACTACTGCTTAAAACTAAGATTAGGTATTTAGAGGCCTAGGGTAAGTTTAGTCTAGAGATAGTAAAACTATTCCAATTAGGGTACATAACCCTTAATAGCAGCGCTAAGGAACCTGCTTTTAAAGGCAGGGAATATTTCTACCTTATCTATTTACAGCTTATTAAAAACTACTTAGCTCTCTGCTTACTTATTTCCTATAACAAAGTATAATTTAAGAAGTTAAATTATCTCTTCTGCTATACAGAACTAATTTGCATTGTTATTAGATAGGTACTAGGGTTCTAGGTATTCCTTAGCTAATCCTTGTAATAGATAGGCGCCCTGCCTTCGATACCTATACTACGAGGTCTCTCTATTTTCACCAAAAGGTAAGCACAAGAATTCTAAAGCTAGAATTCCTTGCGTAGTATAATATATATA
>JAKJXN010000142.1:0-16918 GCA_022225945.1 Didymella pomorum | reverse complement strand
CCTCTAAAGAAGGCGTACTTGCGCTAAGCTAAAAACGCTATGCGCAACTAGATTAACTATATTATAAAGCTAGAGTTCCTGCTATGCTTTAAAGCAGCCTATAATACTGCTATTACTGCTAGTTATATCTAGGGAGAGTTCTAAGGGGCTAGCTTAGTCCTGTTTAATCTAGAATAGATTATATTAACCCTTAATATAAAGCTATGCACTCTATTACTACTACTCCCTATAAATAATAAGCCCTAGCAGTTGCAAACCCTAAGTAATACCCTAGAATTTAAGTTATAATTAACTTTAACTTAAGATAAGTATAAGAGGGAGTAGAGTAGCTTACCTACTTCTATTCTAAGTATAATTAAGCACTATATAAAGGGGGGAGCTATTCTATTGCATAAGCTTGCGCTTGCACAAAAATAAATCTATAAGCTTAAAGCAGCTGCTAAGGCTACTATATAATATAAGTTGTATAAAAGAAAGTAAATATAGTAAGAAGGGACCCTTATAGTTAAGGAGAGCTAGCAGTTAACTACTCTAAAGGAGTTTAGGGCGCGTAGTAATAGAAAGAAGGTAAAGAAGCAAGTGCGCGCTAAAAGAGGTAAACCCTCCTAATAACACTATAGATAGTGCAGAGAGAGTAGTTATAACACGCAAATATGTAAGAACAATATAGAAGAGGTCTCTAAGTAGTATTATTGTGAAAACCAGGTCAGAACACAGTCGAGCAGGAGCCAACACCCTTCCGAATTAGCCTTAAACTAGATCCTGGTTATTTACAAGCCCCTATCCTTACCCCTAACTATTAGACAGGATATAAAGGCACATAGGTAGCAAGTAGTGTTTAGTAGCTTTTTAGTATCCTTTATACAAGACCTATAGGAATAGAGGAATCTCCTATGTCCTAGTCCTAGTGCTCCCATACACCTCGTAGCGGATTCCCACACGTTTCAGAGCCCTCTATCATCCTGCGTCATTATATTATACTAAAAAGCTTGTCCTAGCCAGTAACAGCCTCTAAATAATATCGCAACTTATTTAGTTGTTACTTCAGACTAACTCAGAGCATTCTGCTACCTAAGTTAGTGCTGCTACCACGCATTGTTTAGCAAAACAGTTAGGATACTAGAGACCTCCTAATAACTAAAGCCTTTAGGTTTAGACCTTCCTGCAAAACCTTATTGCAGGATTACTTTAGCAGAAGTTGCGTTAGATTGCGCTAAAGTAGAGACTTAGAGACTACTAATAACCTGCCTAACTTAGACCTAACACTAATGTTAGGCACTAACACAGGACCTACGCTAAGGTCACACAATTAATCTAGATTACAGAGATCCAAGGATCCCTTATTGCCTACGCGCAAGCTAACTCTAGAACAAATTAGTTCTAATTCAGAAATTTCCCCTAAAGATCCCGCCCTAGAGATAGCAAAGCTAAGACAGGAGATCACCTAGCTTAGAGCTATTCTTCTACTAGCAGACCAAGCAGTTCCTACTACTAAGTCCCTTCTAATGCAATCCGAGCCTCCTCCAGCTGCTCGCCTACCTTCTAAGCCTACCTCCCTATATACTTCCCTAAGACTATCTAAGAGGACTCCGAAGATTAATGTCCTATTAGATGGGGTAGATCCTAGCTTTCCCTAATAGTGGGCGTTGATAGAGGACAGGCTAGAGATTAACTCTAATCACTACTGCACTATAAGAGCACGCATAGCTCTAGTGTAGGGCCACACCTTAGGATTAGCTAAGGAATACCTAGAACCCTAATACCTATCTAATAACAATGCAAATTAGTTCTGCACAGCAGAAGAGATAATTTAACTTCTTAAATTATACTTTGTTACAGGAAATAAGCAAGCAGAGAGCTAAGCAGTTTTCAATAAGCTATAAATAGATAAGGCAGAAACATTCCCTCCCTTTAAAAGCAGGTTCCTTAGCGCCGCTATTAAGGGTTAGGTACCCCAATTAGAATAGTTTCACTATATGTAGACTAAACTCATCCCTAGTCTCTGCGTACCTAATTTTAGTTTCAAGCAGCAGTAGAAGAACTCCTTTACTAGTATAGTAGAGCATCTTACTGCTTATGATATAGAGCAGAGGAACAACCCTACGCTAACAACTTATGTTACCTCCCCTCCTGTACAGACAGCGAAAGCAAGTTTAGATGGGAATTAGACTACTCCCCTAGCTTACCTACAAGAGAACGCTATCCTGCACCACAGTACATTCATCTAACCAACTACTGTACCTTACTAGAGCCTAGCTGCACCTACTCCTGCCTAAGAAGCGCCTCCTTCTACATGCTACAACTGTGGTAAACTAGGCCACTTTGCAAAGGAATGCACTGTGCCGCAAGTACGTGAGATTAAGCTAGAATAAGAGGAGTTCGTAGACGCTATTAAAGAGCTAGAGGATAACACTTATATAGGAAACAGAAGCGCCTAAGAGGACGCTTCTACCTAGGCTTAAACTAGTACAACTTGTCTAACTTGTTATTATCTTGCCTCTTTGGCGGACCCTATTTCCTAGTTTCTACTGTTCTCTATAGCTAAGGGCTTAGAGTCCAACTCCACTCCTTAGTTAATACTAGCGCCTAAGGCTTCTTATTCTTAAACTCTACTATTACTTATTTACTTTCTTAAGCTCTTTAGACACCTGTCTAAAAGCTACCCTTTAAGGTCCATATTAAAGGATTTCAGGATCAAATCACGTCCCTAGTCACTAAGTACATTTGTCTACACATAATTATTAACAGACAGAAGGTGCAGAACTGCCCCTTTATTATCGTCAATCTCAGTTCCTAGGACTACATTATTAGCATTAAGTAGTTAAAGAGGTTTAGGCTAAAACTTAAAACAGAGCACTCTTAGCTTATATAGCCAGAGAAGTACCCACGTTCCTACAACCCTACTCCCCTACTGCTAATAACGTTGCACTAAAAGACTCTACAAGACAAAATTATAATAGACGTTTAGCAACAAGATTAATTATAGGAAAAGGAGGTCTATTAGCAGCGCCACAGCCTACAGTCCCGCATCTAGCGCCTCTAAAGTTGCTTAAGGTTACTAAAGCCCTAGATGCACCTGCTACCCTGCTAGATCTAAACACCCTCCTAATTAACTCTAACTATACCTACTACTACTATTTCTGCTATATCAGCAAATGCGTTTCACTTTTCCTTACAAAAACCTGTCACGATTCGGCATGTTACGGAGCCCTACGGATCCTTGCAGGCCCCTTTGGCCCTATATAACCCCCAACTGCCCCCGTAGAGCTCCTCAGCGGTTCGATCAATCTATACGCATACAACATACTGCTATCATCCTACCTGCCTGCATAGTCCAGACGCTTTCTTTACAATCGAACCCCTACCCCACGGTACTACGATAGGCAGTATGACAGAACAATTATCCCCAACTTAGGCAACATTGTCTGGGGAACAGACAAACACACCTGCTGGCAAAGCAACCTGTGTAACTTCTTAACAGGAGCCCGCGACTCCTTTAGAACCCAGGGGATCTGAGGAACCTAATAGCAGAGGCTTAGTGGACTCTATTAAGGCACTTTAGGAGCGCTTGCATGCCCTTTGTTGAGATAAGAAGCGCTAAGAGCTGCTATAAGAGGTAGAACAGCTTAAATTAGAAATAGCTAGGATTAAAAGGGAAACCCTAAGCCTGGCGTTACGTATACTAAGGTACCTAGGGGGGCCGCAGACGCCCTAAGCAGGCTTAAGGCATCCTATAGAGTCAGTAGGACCCTAGCCTAGCCACGTAACACCCCTTAGCTATCCTAAAACCCCCTTGGCGTTAGCTACTACTGGCCTAACTGACGTGGGATCGCACCTACTGCTAAAACCCCCTACGCTACCCCTCTACACTGCCAAGGACTAAAGGGAACACACAGTGTGGGCAAGGGCAATTAAGGATAATATTAAGGACCTAAGGTACTTCCTAATAGAAGCAGCAAAGTGCAATTAGGCAAAGAGGTTTCTTAGAGCAGACTAATAGGACACTTAGGACACTGTAGTAACCCTAACGCCCCCTATAGACATTACTTAGGCCTTTATGAAGGAAGAGATGTTAAATTGCATTAGAAACGCATAGGAACGCAAGGCAAGTGCCAGAGAAAGGATTAAGGAGATTGCCTAAGGCAAGGAATCTCCTGCTAAACTGCTCTAAAGGCTTTAGACCTAGTAGAGAGATATATAAGGGATTAACGCAATAGAAGACTCTAACACAGACAGGATATATAAGTACTTAAGCGCAATAAATAAGGACCTAAGACGAGAATTAAACAAGGAGGGACAATAGTTAAGACTATCTTAGCTAGAGACCTGCGCAAGCTTCCTGTGGAGGGCCATGCACCCACTAAAGAGACGAAATGAGTACTAAGACTCCTATAGGGTGACAAAGCGCCTTGCAATGCCAGGGCAGGGTCCTAGGGACCTGATAAGCTAGCCTAGGTATCGCGATAAGGACTCTATTGCGGAAGCAATCTGGAAAAGGGACTGAGAGGAAGGCTAATGCTATATATGCCACACTAAAGATCACCTAGCGCCTTAGTGCCCTTAATGAGCAGGAGGTGAGTTAGAACTGAAATGACTTGCATTTGGGGCTGTGACGTTCTCTGAACAGCAGCAATGGAGAGCTAAAGAAGGGGCAACTAAGATAGAGGAGAGCGCAGGGAACCTTATTGAGGTTTAGGTGACCTTTAGAACACATACGGAGGGTTAAGGATGGAAGGAGACGCCTATGAAGGCACTAGTAGACTGCGGCTGCTAGGCTAATGTCCTAAGCTTTGAGGCAGCAGCCTGACTAGGCGTAAAGGTCAAAGAAGACAACTAAAGCAGCTAATATGTTACTATAAACAGACAAGACATAGGAATAGTAGGGAAGGCGGAAGCCCTTTAAACTGTGCTAGATAGCCAAGGAACTCCTAGACATAGGAAGGACTAGTTCGTTGTAGGTCCCCTCTATGGGTATAAGGTCGTCCTAGGGATGCCTTAGCTTGCGGCTTAGAACCTAATACCCAACTTTAAAACTAAAACGATTGCATGGGGCTCCTGAAGACACCGCTACCGTCAGATTCAGACCCAAACACCCCAGGAGTTTGCAAAGCATCTACACGGCACCTACACAAGGCTGTTTACAGTCCACGTTAACAACCTAACCCCACAAGATAGCAGCCACAGTGTAGAAGGCGTACCAAATGTATATCAAGAGTACAGAGAAGTATTCAATAGCACACTAGCAACGGCGCTTCCACAACTAGACAATACTAGCATAGCTATCAAACTAGAAGAAGGTAAACAACCCCCTTATGGACCCCTATACAACCTATCCCAAGCAGAGATAGATATACTGAAGACCTATTTGGACGACATGCTAGCTAAGGGATAGATACAGCACTCTAAGTCCCTAGCAGGGGCCCTAATCCTCTTCGTGAAGAAGAAGGATGGTGGTCTCCGCCTGTGTGTAGATTACAGAGGCCTCAACGCCGTCACTATTAAGAACTAGTGTCCCCTACCACTAATTCAGGAGTCCTTAGACCGCTTAGGGACAGCTAAGGTCTTCTTAAAGATGGACCTGCGCGACGCATACCACTAAATCCGCATTTAAGAGGGAGACGAGTGGAAGACAGCGTTCTGCACACAATATAGTTATTTCAAGTACTTAGTAGTCCCTTTTAGTCTTACTAATGCACTAGCAATCTTCTAGTCCCACATTAACTGCGTATTATTAGATCTGCTAGACATTTGCTGCATTATCTACCTAGACAATATCCTGATCTTCTCTAAGAACGAAGAGGAACACATTAAGCACGTTAAGATAGTTTTAGGACGCCTAAGGAGCCACTAACTATACGCTAAGCCCTCTAAGTGCTCCTTTCACAAGAAGGAGGTTGACTTCTTAGGGTACGTAGTGACACAAGACAGCGTAAAAATGGAGTCAGATCGAGTAGCGACAGTCTAAGAATGGCCGACACCCACGACCGTCTGGGAAGTCCGCGTCTTCCTTAGGTTTGCGAACTACTATCGCCGATTTATCAAAGGATACTCGCGGATAGCCAACAGGCTTAATAAAGTCACTATCGGGCGTCCAGGAAGTGCGCCAGGCGGACAGGCACAACGGAAGGAGGAGTCGGTCCCCATAGAGCTTAGCAGGGAGGCGCAAGAGTCCTTTATAGCACTTAAGGCTGCCTTCTCTAAAGGACCTGTGCTGCGACACTTTAACCCAAAAAAACCTACGCGGCTAGAAACAGACGCATCCAGATACGCAATATTAGGTATTATAAGCTAGCAGCATCTAGATCCCTCCTAAAGACTCTAATAGCACCCTATAGCGTTCTATTCACGTAAGATGACGTCTGCAGAACAGAACTATGACACCTATGACTAGGAACTTCTAGCTATTGTTGCATCCTTGCAACACTGGCGACACTACTTGCAGGGGATACAGCATTAGGTAGAGGTCTTAACAGACTATCACAACCTCCAAGGATTCCTAACTACTAAAATCCTAATCAGCAGACAAGTGCAATAGGCAGAATGGCTAGCGTCGTTTAATCTACAAATCACCCACTGCCTAGGTAGACTAAACCTGGCAGACGGGCTGTCACGAAGACCTGATTACAACGAAGGAGGTCTGCAGAACTCCGTAGCCGTCCAAGGCAGACATGAGGCAGTGCTGAAGGGTCTACAACATCAGTTGGGACTGGCGCAAGAGACCTCGCTTATGGGAGCGCTATCTAGGGGGCATTACACCCTCTCCTTAGGCTTGGGCACGGGTCAGATAGCCAGGGTGAAGATCCCTAATTCAGGAATCGAGAAATTGATTGGGCTGATTAAACGCCTAGCACTGTATAACTAACAAGTCTAGCTTGTTGAAGAAAACGTGGAGAAAAGAACCCTTGGAGAACACAACTGGGTCCTAAGGTGGACTAAGGGGGACGGAGTTTGGCGAATGGATCGCAAGATCTATGTCCTAACTAATGCAAGACTAGCAGTGCTGCAGAATGCCCACGATGACGTTCTTGCAGGGCACTTTGGCACTGCGCGTACGCTAGAACGTGTTACCAGAGACTTTTGGTGGCTGAAGGTGCGCACTTACTGCAAGGAGTACGTCTAAACCTGCTAAGCCTGTGGCAGAAGCAAGGCTAGCAGGCTTGCTAGGAGCGGGCACTTGTTCTCCCTCCCAGCCCCCACACGACTATGGAAATCTATCACTATGGACTTTATTACAGACCTCCTAGAGAGCAAGGCACGGGGTAAATGGTACGACAGCATCCTTGTGGTAATTGACAGATACACAAAGATGGCTCACTACTTCCCCTGCTGGAAAAGCATCACTGCAGCCAACCTAGCAGACCTCATATGGGAGCGCATTATATGATACTATGGAGGTATTGAGGACATAGTGTCTGACAGAGGAAGCGTATTCACTTTGGAGTACTGGACAACCTTCTGCTACCTCTTAGGAGTCTGTAGGAAGCTGTCGACGGCCTTTTATCCTCAAACAGACGGCCAAACAGAACGGCAGAATTAGACACTAGAACAGTACCTGCGGATCTTCTGCAACTACGAACAGGATGACTGGGTGAACCTCCTGGTGTCAGCAGAGTTGGCGTACAATGATTTAGTGCAAGAAAGCACAAAGACGACACCCTTTAAGGCCACATTTGGAGACGACATGAAGCTGAGGCCATATGAGGACAGCCAGAACATGCGCAGCTACAACGCGGCAGCCTGATCGCGTACCTAAGACATCTTAGGGATCCGCAGCCGCCTGGAAGCAGCCATAGGCGCTGCGCAGGCCGCCCAAGCAAAATATTACAACGCAAAAAGATCCGTAGGAACACAATTTCAACCCGGTGACGCCGCATGGCTGGACATCAGAAATGTTAAAACGAAGAGACCTAGCAAAAAGCTGGACTACAAGAATATCAAGGTTACGATCCTAGAAAAGCTTGGGCTAGTCACATACCGCGTACAGCTACCTGACACCCTCCACATACATGATGTGTTCCACGTTAGCCTCCTAAGGACCCTTCAGAAGTCCTCAAGCGGGCGACCGCAACAGGAGGGGTGGGAGGTATATTCACACGAACACCTAGACGCCTATGATATCAACGATATCACTAAAAGGACCCTAATTAATAGCAAGTGGCACTACAAGGTCTACTACACGGGTTACGGCAGCGAAGATGATGAATGGCTGCCGCAGGAGTCTATTAGCCCTAAAGGGATCTAGAAATATCTCTGTAGGACTGTGAAATTAAATTTAGCGGCTAAGCAGGGCCGCTAGGCCTGCGTAAGAAGAAATAAGAAGTGCCGAGACAAACTAGAAACTAGACTTAGAAAAAATAAGTTAGACAAGCATCACAATTGGGAAAAACATTAAGGGTAGTAAAGCAGCAATTGACAGCCCGTAGAAGGCCATTAGGAGGCCTACGGAGGCTATATGTGTCTAAAAGAGACCCAGAGACACCAAACTCCACCTAGGGTATCATACAAACCCAAAACGCCATCGCGAATATCCTAGAGACCCTAAAGCACGACTAAGCACCAAAACTACGGTTGCGGCAATCCTGGACGTGCTTCCTGCCCTCTGTAACTAGATCCTTCTATGCCTGAGTGTTCTTGCGACCAGAGTAGCCCATCAGACGCTCAACCAGGCTTATGCCAGCCTCCACGTATTTCTTCGAATCGTCAGGGTCGCGTGGGAAGCCAGTGAGAGCCTAGAGGGGTCAGTAGGAGCACTAAGGAGAGTAAGGGAGGGCTAAGGGGGCCTCAACCATCCTAAAGCTTACATCGACATCCTCGTCAGCCTTGCGCTTCTTACTGCGAGAACGAGTCTGGCCAGACACACCACCTTTGCCCTTCTTGGCGGCAGCACCCAGCTTAGCGTCCCATGTAGATCGGCCGGTGTGGAGGGGGAAGCTGTTGTTGTGGAAACCACCCTGCTTCTTCTCTAAAGAGACAAGGTCGATGGCGAGCTCGTAGAGGTAGGCCTAGGCGGCGTCGGCGGTCGTGGGGCGGGTTCCGTACTCCTCATCCTCCCAAGCCACCCGTCTAGCAGCCCTGGTGGTGCTGTTGGACGGCCAGATGACGGCGGCACACACCACGATGCGGTCGTAGTGGGTCTCAGGGTCTAATAAGGGTCAGTCGGATGCTTAAGGAGCCCTAGGGAGTCCTGAAACCTACTCTGGACGCATGTGCGAGATCCAGGCTTGTCGAGGCAGTCTTTGCACGGCACATGACCGGTCAGGGTGCCGAGGAGCTCTCGATCGGTGCTGTTGGCGGGAAGGCGACAACCGGAAGCGAGGTTGCTCTTGAACTTAGCCAGGGTGAGGTTGCCGTGGCCACAGCCACCCTGGAGACAGCAACGGCAGATGTTGACAGACGCAACCATCCTGTTGGCGGCGTCCTGCTTGCGTTGGGCAACAACGGACATTGTGGGGATGCTGAGGGGTGTTGCGGAGTGTCGCGGAGTGCCGAGGGGTATCGAAGAGTAGTTTGGCCTGCTGAAGACGTCCTGGGAGTCCTGGGATCAGTAGGGGACGAAAAGGAAAACTGGAAGGCAACGTCGGCGCCCTAAGGACTCCTACGGTGGCTTAAGGAGACCCTTGAGAAATGATCAAAAATCCAGTTTAACATACTTACGAGGAGACGGAGGAGGTAAGAGCTGGGAAGCCGAGGAGGAGGGGGTAGTCTTATATGGACGTTGGGGGGGGAGCTTGGGCCACCTGTCACCTGACGCTTGGCGTAGGCATGCGTTAGGCACCTAAGGTGAAGGTGAGGTGAAGGCAGGGGCGAAGACAGGTGAAGGTGGAGGTGAAGGCAGAAATTTTGACAACTTGCACTCCGCTGACCTTGGTGGTCCAAGGCCTCGTAGGAGAGAGGCATTGTCACGATTCGGCATGTTACGGAGCCCTACGGATCCTTGCAGGCCCCTTTGGCCCTATATAACCCCCAACTGCCCCCGTAGAGCTCCTCAGCGGTTCGATCAATCTATACGCATACAACATACTGCTATCATCCTACCTGCCTGCATAGTCCAGACGCTTTCTTTACAAAACCACAGAACAAATTCTTTACTACTAGCTTATACAAGATTACTTAGGTCCTAGAGGAGGTACAAGCAGCTAATAATCCTAAGAATATTTAGCTGTTAACAGCACAGCTTCCTGCAAAGTATGCCACATATGCAGATGTTTTTAGCAAGCATAAGTCTAAGAGCCTTCTAGAACACTGCCTATATAACTATAAGATTATTCTAAAGGAACCCTTGCTAAATTTGTATTCTCTCTTATATAAGTCTAACCTAGAAGAACTAGAAGCTATTAAGAAGTTTATGCAGGATTAGCTGCGCTACAGCTAGATTAAACACAGCTAGAGCCTATTCGCCTCTCCTATTCTGTGCGTACGCAAACTAAATAGAAGCCTGCGCATCTGTGTAGATTATTAGAAGCTTAACAACCTTACCTGCAAGGATTCCTATCTAATACCCTGTATAGACAAATTGCTAGCTTATCCTTCTAAGGCTAAGATCTTTATAAAGTTAGATATCTAGTCTGCCTTTAACAGAATCCGCATGGACCCTGCCTCTAAGGAATATACTATGTTCCGCACCTAATACAGCACCTACAAGTGCAAGGTTCTACTGTTTAGGTTATGCAATAGGCCTGCGACTTACTAGCAATACATGAACAATATGCTAATTAAGTACCTAGATGACTTCTGCATTACTTATCTAGATAATATCCTAATCTATTTAGAGGACGCAGCCTCTCACAAGAAGCATATGAAGATGGTACTAGAGAGACTCTAAATGGCAAAACTCTAGGTAGACATTAAGAAAAGCAAGTTCCATATAACCTATACTAAGTACCTTAGTTACGTACTTACAAACAAAGGCATCAAAGTCAACCCTAAGAAGGTTGCAGCACTCCATAAGTGGTTGCCTCCTACTACAGTAACTAGTATCAAGTCATTCCTAGGCTTTGCAGGATTCTACCGCTAATTCGTACCTAAGTTCTCTTAGGTAGCAAAGCCGTTAATTGCTCTGCAAAGCCCAGCCAACCTGTTTAAGTAGACTAAGGAATGCTAAGCCAGTTTTAATCAACTAAAGGAGAGCCTGCTAAGGATCCTAAGTCTATGCTATTTCAACCCTAAGTACGATACCAAGTTAGAGACTGACGCTTCTGATAGAGTAGTTGCTGGGGTATTATCCTAACAACATCCTGACAAGCAATAGCACCCAGTAGCGTTCTACAGTCGTGTACTATCAGGCGCAGAACTAAACTAGGAGATTTATAACAAGGAGCTATTTGCTATCTTGCAAGCGTTCTATAAGTGGCAAGCTGAGTTAACCTCTGCTAAGAACTAGGTCTAAGTATACTCTAACTACTGCTCCCTTAAGTACTTCATAACCACTAAGGTATTAAACGCCAGGCAAGCCCGTTAGGCAGAGGAACTAGCTCCATTTAACTTCTAAATTAAGTATACCCTAGGCAAGCTTAATAAGCAGGCTAACATTCTTAGTTGCTAAGAGCAAGATCTTAACAATCTTAAGGCAGCCTAAGTAGACAACTGTTTGCAAGTGCTACTAGGCCCCTACTAGTTACACAGCTAGATTAATGCTAATCTAGCCTAGACCTACGTAGAAGAAGTAACCCTAGTTGCAATACGCGCCCTCTAGCTAACTATACAGCTAGACTCGCTAGAGCTCATTAACGCAGTATTGCAAGCAAATTGCTACGCGTTTAAAGACAAGCGTGCTAACCTTCCTGCAGATTATTGGATCCAGAACAGACTGTTGTTGTATAAGGATTAACTATGCGTAGCACCAGACTCCTTACTGCGTACCTGCCTTATACGAGAAGCTCACGACCAACCATCCACTGCCCACCCAAGCGCCAAAAAGACTTACCAGCTGTTAGCTCAACAGTACCACTAGAAAGGCATAGGAGCTAGTTACAAGCAGTACGTAAGAAACTGCATTCCTTGCCGCAGAGGCCATCTGCGACAAACCCAGATCCAGGGGTATTTGCATCCGCTACCTATCCTACAGCAACCAATGCAGCACCTATGTATAGATTTCAAGGACTTTCCTAAGGACTAAGCTAGTTACAACTAGATCCTTGTTTTCATCAACTAGTTAACTAAACAGGCAATCACTATACTATGCTACAAGACTATCACAGCGCAAGGCATAGCTGAGTTGTTCATCCAGTAGATATACTGTTTTAGTTATACCCCAGAGACCATCGTCTCCAACCAAGGGCCTTAATTCGTATCCAGTTTCTGGTCCAAATTCTATAGGATTATTAGCGTACAACTTAAGCTGTCTACAGTATACCACAAGGAAACTAATAGATAGACAGAGATTATGAACAAGTATATTAATCAGCGCCTCCGCCCATTTGTCACATACTACCAAGACAATTAGTCTAAACTACTGCTAATTATGGACCGCGCGCAGATGACTCTGCCCCACGCTGCTATTAGTATAAGCCTATACCAGGTGATCTTTAGCAGTAAGCTAAGACAGAGTTAGCATTAGGTAGGCTCTAAAAAGGATCTAAGACCTTTAGTCTGCCTTAACTACTAGGATGCACTTGCCCTTGCCACCCACATGCACAAGGCATAGCTAACTGCAAAAGAAAACATAGAGAAAGCCTAACAGCGTATGCGAGCAAACGTTAACAAGCATTGTACCCCTGTGAACTAGACTGTAGGTGACAAGGTTTACCTGTCGACGAAAAATCTCGCCAGCGACAGGCCTAGCCGAAAGCTATCTGACTTGTGGGAAGGACCCTTCGAAGTCCTCGAGCAGGTCGGTCACTCGTATCAGCTGAGGTTGCCTGCAGGCTCACAAATCTATAACATTTTCGCACTAGACGTACTGTGCAAGGACCTAGCCAACCCACTGCCTGGCTAGGAGAACCCCAAGCTAGTTAGTATCCCATTGACAGTGTTAAAGAGTAGGAAGTAGATAACATTCTCTTAAGCAAGCTAGTACGTAGTAAGCTTATATACTACACTAGCTAGGTTAGACACGACCTAGATCCCACTTAGTATCCTGCAGCTAACTTTGAAGGAGCTCCGCACAAACTACAGACGTATCACAACAAGCACCTAAAGCGTCTAGGACTGCCGCCTAAGCTCACTTAATGGATACAAGCATGGGAAGACAGAAAGCAGTAGCTAGGGTTACAAGTCTATTGCTAAACAAAGGAAATCTAGAGTACCTAGCAGCCAGTTTTAACTAGGACAAACCCTAAATGCCAAATACAAAGCTACAGTACAAGAACCATCCCTCACTCTAAGCCAGCCATAAGGGCGTCCTCATCAACTAAGGACAGCTCTAAGTTAGGATCTAAACTACCCCTAGTCAGCCCCAGATCCTCCACTAACGCTAGGTTAGCACAACCCTTGCCCTTTCCCTTAACTCCTCTCCTAGAAGCAGTCTAACCCCAAGCAGACCGCCTTAACTCACTACTGCCTTCTGCAGCCCTAGGAATCCCTTGCCCCTACAACGCTTGCCTCAGAGCCACTACTTCGCCCATAAGGGTAACAACGGCCTCCTAGAGGGACTAAATAGCAGCTGAAGTACTATAGTTAGGTGGCGAGAGATGCTAATAGAGCAGCATGTTAGCAGCACTAAACCCTTAAAGCTATACAGAGCCCACTTATACAACTAGAGAGAGTTATTATGCCGCGCAACGCAACTCCTCCTTAGCAGCCTCTAACACCGCCTCTGCTGCTGCCTGCTCAGTATCACCCAAGCCATCCTCCACCTCAGCTTCCTCCCACGCTACAAACGCGACCCAAAAGGCATTGTACTCTAGTCTGGCATACACTAGCACACAGCAACACCTCTCCGCCTTATTAGTGCAGTAGCTGCACTTCAAAGATAACGCTAACGCA
Organism: Didymella pomorum; assembly: GCA_022225945.1. NCBI lineage: Eukaryota > Fungi > Ascomycota > Dothideomycetes > Pleosporales > Didymellaceae > Didymella > Didymella pomorum. The sequence continues at coordinate 2,995 of JAKJXN010000142.1, read as the reverse complement.
AAACTAAACGCCTCCTGCCCCAACCATTAGCGCCGCCCAATGGCACGTACTGCCCTTATACATATAACCCAATGGGCCTGGGGGAGGGCGCCCAGAGGCACAGGAATCGGCATAGTAAAGTAGCTATATAGGTTAGCAAGACCAGACAGACACCATAGGAGACTTACAGAAAAAGTGTGTGTGTCGCTGGAGGAGAGTACAACGGAATAAACAGTCTTGCAATTATTTTAACGCGCTGCCAAGCCTAAAATTGTAGTAAAGGCAACTTGCCTAGTGCTGCCTTCACTTAAAAGCTGCATCGCGAATAGCCACTAAACCGCGTCCAACTAGGAACTGTCACCAAGGATAACAAGAGATCCACAACACTAGCAAACCAGACCTTCACCGCACAGAGCGATAAGACGCGACAAGGACTCACAAACACCGCAAGCTCTGTCTGCGCAGTCCAGGACGTCCTGCCTACCAAGAAAGGGGGTAATGTGAAAACTAGGTTAGAACACAGTTAAGCAGGAGCTAACACCCTTCTAAATTAGCCTTAAACTAGATCCTAGTTATTTACAAGCCCCTATCCTTACCCCTAACTATTAGACAGGATATAAAGGCACATAGGTAGCAAGTAGTGTTTAGTAGCTTTTTAGTATCCTTTATACAAGACCTATAGGAATAGAGGAATCTCCTGTGTCCCAGTCCCAGTGCTCCCATACACCTCGTAGCGGATTCCCACACGTTTCGGAGCCCTCTATCATCCTGCGTCGTTACAATTATAGCTTATGCTACCTTATGCAGCGCTGGTTTGTGGTGTTTTAGGCCATAATAGGATGAGTTTTAGTGGGGTCTTGGCAAAAGTGATTCTCTCGCCCGTTGTAAGGATTATGCCTACAATGTCCTATATATTTATTACAGAGCCCTATATCAGCAGTTACGCTGATATAACTGTAATAGTGCAGAGCCCCACTACGCCATATGGCCAAAAGTACATCAATATCAGCGTAACTGCTGATATAGGGCTCTGTAATAAATATATAGGACATTGTAGGCATAATCCTTACACCCGTTGATTCTTTCGCCCGTGATGTACGTTATATATTATTGTCCTAGATACTGTGTGCGCTCACAGGCTCCGTGGTTGCAAGCCTATGTGATGAGATGCTCCGCAGGGCTGTATGCTCCGCGACACATGTTCCTATATGCTAATACTTGTGAAGTGTTCTATAATTGTTCTAATGTTCTAAAGTTGTTCTTATTTAGTATATTATAGAATATTAAAGGATTCCTTTAACACACGTAATATGTTCTAATGTAGCATTCTGCTAAGACTTTAGAACATGCGGGGTATACGTTATTAGTCTATATTGCTGATCTTCTTAAAGACCTTTAGTCGTCTTGCTAGGGTATTAGCATTTCCTCTCTTCTCTTCTCTTCTGCCGTGCCCCGTTTCTCAGGTTCGTAACAGTATTTCGCTCGCCTGTGTGTTCCGCTCGCCTGTTGTGTACGTTAGTTGAATTCGGAAGAAGGGCCAAATAGCAGCAGTAAGTTAATAGCAACTTGCTAACGCTACGCAGGTGAAGGAAAGTCCTAACACTGAGTAATATTATAGCCCTTTCTGCCTTTTGCAGCGCTAGTCTGCAGTATTTAAGGCCATAATAGGGTCAAGTCTCAGTACAGTCTTAGCAAAAGTTTCCCGCTCTGTTGTGTATCCCGGTCGCCCGTTTACGTTAATTTACTGCACGTCTACTTCAGCGCAATTCTCCTCAGAAACGTCAAAAGGAGAGGCAGCTTTTCTCAACTGAATGCTAATAACAGAAATTTGTAGACTTAGTGTTGAAGTCGTACGTGGGACGAAGTCCTCTGATACGGGTTCTGTTGGTTCTGGGGGATGAGTGCTGGTTCTGGAACAGTAGGGTGAGTTATCAGACAAAGTCTAATACACAACTTAGAGTTAGTTTAATGACAGGCAACAGGATAAATTAGCTATAGTATTAAGGGTTAAGATTCTAAGAAGTAACCTAATTAACAAAGTTAAACACAAACTATAAGAGTTATGTTCTTATGTGCTAACGTGAGTGCATAGCGAGTGACGCGGATAAGCGAGTGACGCGCCCTAACAAGCTGTTAGGCCTACTAACTGCAACAGTACAACACCACAACGTTGTACTGTAGCTTACAGTACAGAATATTAATCGCTAACCTCTACTACATCTTTCTTACAAGTGCGCGAATTGTGACCAATCTCTCCGCAGCGCTTACAGTGCCTTTTACCGCTCTTGCCTGCACCTGTTCGAACCCTACCCTCACGACTCTCCCCTTCAACCTGCGCCTTAACGTCGCGTTGAGCTATTAAGTCCTCTGCCTCTTCCTTTAACAGGTCTCCGCCCTTCTAAATACGCTTTCTTTTCCGTGATTTACGCTCAGAGGCTGCTTTATTTGACGCTTCAAGCTGCAGCACTCGGGCTGCTAATAACGTCTGCCCATGCAGCAGCATTGCCGTGCCTCTCTGCAGCTAATCAACGATCTCAACCATCGGAGTTAGTGACAATCCTTGGTGCTTTTGAATACAATCGCGAAGCAGCGTTAATTGAGCCTGGATCTCATTGGCGTTAGTGGGTGTCTTGGGGTTCCATTGGAGCTCCTCTAAGAGCGGCGGTGTTAGCGTGCGGACCTTAACATCAAGCTTTGATAGCACCACTAATAGATCTCTAGGCACTAATCCAGTTGCCTTAAAGCTTGCTGTAATGTTTGCCTTTAAAAACGCCTACTCAAATACCTTTGCAAAGGTCGCGATGAAGGCTTTCTTGTCAATTCTGCCAATATAGTCCAATGCCAAGCCTCTGATCTCTCTGCTATACGCTCGCTTCAGGGGGGCAAAACAACCCACGTCAAGCGGCTGAAGGATGTGTGACGAGTGCGGAGGCATACAGAGGGTAATTATCTTGTTCTGCTCGCAAAGCTCCTGGAAAGAGAGCGACTTGTGGCTCTCGTGGCCGTCAAGTATCAG
>JAKJXN010000141.1:0-17034 GCA_022225945.1 Didymella pomorum | reverse complement strand
GTTTTAAGCCAAACTGCTCAACCCACAACTCCATCGTTACCCCGTTCTCGCTGCTTTTGTCCATTAACATATTAATATCAATGTGACCGTCTCTGAAGACCTTCTCCTCAACCTCATTAATGAGTTCTCGTGCCCTAGAAACATCCCACTTCTCTCTAAAGTAAGCAAAGAAGTTGTCAGTATGAGCTAGAATTTCCGCCCAAAATTCATACTCAAATGGCTGCCAACCAGCTGGAGTAGCAGCTGCTAAGCCACTATTAAGCTGCAACAGTTGAGCCATTAATACAGATTTCTGCAGCTCCCGCACCTCCTCTAGTACTCCATCGCCTGTACTTTGCTGCTGCCGCTTCCTCGCTTTATCAATCTCGCTCCGCTCGCGAGCTCTCATTATTGCCGATTTAACGCGATCGTTCGGGTCTTGTACAGTACACTGTCGCTGTTCGACAGCTTTTGCCCACATTGCAATAATATTGGGGTTAACGGGATAGTGCTGCTCGTCAGGTAAGCCAGTACGCGGCCGCCAGCAACATCACAACTAGTTGACGCACTCTTTCTTCTCACAGCGCCAGGTGTCCTTTATAGCGAGCGTAGCGCCGGCTCCCATTAACTGCGCAGCAACTACACCCTCCAAGCCCTCTTCTTGTATAGCCGTGGCGGTCCGAGCGCGCAGTTGGGGTAAGCGTTGAGGCAGCTGAGATGCCAGCTGTGATGCGGGTACAGGCTCGCCGACAAGGTACAGGTTGAAATCGATAGTAAGCTTCTCGCTGGTGTCAAGGTCTATCGACTTCGCTAAGTCTTTCAGGTCGTAGATGTCTTGTACGCTGCCTCGGCGTAGTCGCTTTTGAGGTCTATCGCGCCTGTTAGCACCTCTGCCGTACCACAATTCTGCGACGAGACTCGCCACCTCAACGTTGAGGCGGCAACCTGTTTGGGTCTCAATAACCTCGTCAACCCACGGCCAAAGCCCAGTCGCGGTAAGGTTGTCGACATTATAATCAGGACGAGCATCCGCTGCTGAGTGTATAGGATTCTTCTCAATGTCGCCAAAGGTCGCGCGATAGCGTAGAGTCGCCACTGTCTCATGCTCGGGCTCGGAGAAAGCAGCGGCTGACTCCTCCACGGCTCCATCGTCGACCTCAGCAAGAGCTTCTGTATCATTTTCTACCTCCTCTTCTGGGTTGGGATCTCCTCCATCGCCGCCTCCGGCATCGTCGTCATCATCCTCGGCGCCGCTTACCTCAGTGTCCTCACGCACAAACAATAAATCCTCCGCCTCTGTAGCTTAACTCGCAAGGGGTCTCAACGAAGGTCAACGAGCTGTTAACGGCGGAGTAACTAGGTTAACTCCTCGCTCAAATAGTGTTCTTGAAATGCGTTGACGTTTACTGTAGGCGGGTATTACAGATGCATCTTGTGTTGGTTTAGCTGCCGGCTCATCGATTCTCCGCCGATTTGACCTTCTTAGAGGCATCACAACACCACAGAAAGTTGATATAGCAATGAAACTAAGCTTCAAACTATCTAGGAGGCACAGCAAGTTGCTTTGTTGTGGTTGTGCGCCAAAATCCGCGTATAACGAGACTTCAACATCCCCCGCATCCTCCGCGACGCTAAATCACGTGGTGTCGATGGTATTTCGAAAATCACCCATACCGTGTCCGTGCACCCAATGCACGGATTCAACCAATGCACGCCTCGACGCCTTCACGGCTAGCTCAAACTTGAGGCTGTAGAGCCACACACAATAGCTATTATTACAAGATAAGTTGGTGGAGTGCTCTATAGGCCTTTGGGATAATATTCTTATATATAAGTTAATTATATACAGTTGCCGTTCTGCCGCTGCGGGTGGTGTGGGTGCGGGGTGCGGTAGGAGGCTCTAGAGCAACACTACTACGCCGCGCAGCTACTGCACTACGTTTCTGCTTCTTTCTTAGTGCTGCAGACTGTAGAGCCTTGCGCTTGCCTCTTTAGGGTAATCGTACAGCTTTTGCAGCGTCGCAGGCTTGTTTATCACGCTCTCTTTGAGCCTTGCGTTCCTCTATAGCTGCTCGCTCCTCTGCCCAGGCCTGGTCTCTCGCTGCCTTCTCCCTCACCCGCTGTTTACGCTTTTCCTCTGCAATCTTCTTGTTATATAGCTTATTAGCAGCAGCTAACTCCTTCATCTCTACCTTTTTTAACTCCTCCTCTTGCCTCTCTTAGTCTTAAACAGCTGCACGAGCTCAGGCCTCCTAGAAGGCGCGAGGAGACCACATCACCGCACCTCTATGATACTCTTAATGCTGCTGCAGGTCTAACTGCCTATTAGGTTGCTTCTAGCGCTTCTTGCTCTGGTATAGCTTCTTGCGCAGGGCATCAAGTTCGGCCTGAAGAAGCTCTACTTAAGACGACAGATGGTGGATAGTTTGCCCCAGCTTCCGCGCACCTACACTGCGCGAATCCTTTACCTCCGCATGAAGGGTAGTACAAGCTTTAAGCCAGTCCTCTGCAGAATAAGCTGTAGAACCAGAGGAGACTAAGAGTGAGCCACTAGGGCTTGTGTGGCGGAACCTATCGAGTATAACGTCGGGGTTTACTGGGGATATGCCGGTAGCTGTAAAGGCCTTGAGTATGAGATCTTCCCTGAACGTGTGTACCCAGGCAGGCCAGAACAAGGCAAAGAAGTTGCCTTTTGACAGTGGAGAGAGGCCTTGAGACTGCTGTAGGTAGTTGTCGAGTTCAGAGGCGTAGCTAGAGGAGAGGGGCTTAAAGCAGACAACATCTAGCAGATGCAGCGTCTGGGTACTGTGAGGGGGTAACACTGCTAGTATGATTCGATTGTGGTGACAGTATTCGATAAAATCCTAGGTTAGGTGACTGCTATGGCCATCCACAATTAAGAGGCAGTACTTTCTTTGCGCCTTAGCCTTAGTGTGACGGTTAAACACCTGCTTAAGCCAGGCTAGTCCTATGTTATTGTTTGTCTATCCTAAAGGCGAAGAGGTAACGTAGACGGGGTGCTTTCCTGCCTGAATATCCACCACCTAGCAGCTCTGGATAGTGGAGTTCTTTGACGCAAAGATAAGGCCTGGGGGAACGGCAGTACTATTGGCGCAGATGCAAGCCAGGAGGCTCACCCACTCACGTAAGCTATCTTAACAAGCCTGCCTAACCTCCTTCTTCTTATATTAACGCCTGCTAAACACCTGTTTTGTTCTACCTAGCACCCCTATCGCGAAGCCCTTCTTATCTATATTATATGTGTGCTTAGGCTCTAGCTTGTACTGAGTAATCTCCTGCTACAGAAGCTTAAAATATAGCTTGTATTTGTCCCCTAACTTAGCGTTGTGGCGATTTGAGTCCATGCTGGTAGTCTATTGGGATGTGAGGCGATCGTGGTAACTGTAACGACGCAGGATGATAGAGGGCTCCGAAACGTGTGGGAATCCGCTACGAGGTGTATGGGAGCACTAGGACTGGGACACAGGAGATTCCTCTATTCCTATAGGTCTTGTACAAAGGATACTAAAAAGCTACTAAACACTACTTGCTACCTACGTGCCTTTATATCCTGTCCGATAGTTAGGGGTAAGGATAGGGGCTTGTGAATAACCAGGATCTAGTTTAAGGCTAATTCGGAAGGGTGTCGGCTCCTGCTCGACTGTGTTCTGACCTGGTTTTCACATTACCCCCTTCCTTGGTAGGCAGGACGTCCTGGACTGCGCAGACAGAGCTTGCGGTGTTTGTGAGTCCTTGTCGCGTCTTATCGCTCTATGCGGTAAAGGTCTGGTTTGCCAGTGTTGTGGATCTCTTGTTATCCTCGGTGACAGTTCCCAGTCGGACGCAGTTCAGTGGCCATTCGCGATGCAGCTTTTAAGTGAAGGCAGCACCAGGCAAGTCGTCTTCACCACGATTTTAGGCTTGGCAGCGCGTCAAAACAATCGCAAGACTGTTTATTCCGTTGTACTCTCCTCCAGCAACACACACACTTTTTCTGTAAGTCTCCCATAGTGTCCGTCCGGTCTTGCTAACCCATATAGCTACTTTACCATGCCGATTCCTGTGCCTCCGGGCGCCCTCCCCCAGGCCCATCGGGTCATATGTATAAGGGCAGTACGTGCCATCGGGCAGCGCCAATGGTTAGGGCGGGAGGCGTTTAGTTTTGCGTCAGCGTCGTCTTCAAAGTGCAGCTACTGCACTAACAAGGCAGAGAGGTGTCGCTGTGTGCCAGTGTATGCCAGACTAGAGTACAATGCCTTTTGGGTTGCGTTCGTGGCGTGGGAGGAAGCCGAGGTGGAGGATGGCTTGGGTGATACTAAGCAGGCAGCGGCGGAGGCGGTGTTAGAGGCTGCTAAGGAGGAGTTGCGTCGCGCAGCGCAACAACTCTCTCTAGTTATACAAGTGGGCTCTGTACAGCTTTAAGGGTTTAGTGCTGCTAACGTGCTGCTCTATCAGCATCTCTTGCTACCTGACTATGGTACTTTAGCTGCTATTTGGTCCCTCTAGGAGGCCGTTGTTACCCTTACAGGCGAAGTGGTGGCTCTAAGGCAAGCGTTGCGGGGGCAAGGGATTCCTAGGGCTGCAGAAGGCAGCGGTGAGTTAAGGCAGTCTGCCTGGGGTTAGACTGCTTCTAGGAGAGGAGTTAAGGGAAAGGGCAAGGGTTGTGCTAACCCAGCGTCAGTGGAGGATCTGGGGCTGACTGGGGGTGGTTTAGATCCTAACTTAGAGCTATCCTTAGTTGATAAGGACACCCTTATAGCTGGCTTAGAGTAAGGGATGGTTCTTGTACTATAGCTTTATATTTAGCATTTGGGGTTTGTCCTAGTTAAAACTAGCTGCTAGGTACTCTAGATTTCCTTTGTTTGGCAATAGACTTGTAACCCTAGCTACTGCTTTCTGTCTTCCTATGCTTGTATCTATTAAGTGAGCTCAGGCAGCGGTCCTAGACGCTTTAGGTGCTTATTGTGATACGTCTGTAGTTTGTGCAGAGCTCCTTCAAAGTTAGCTGCAGGATACTAAGTGGGATCTGGGTTGTGTCCGACCTAGCTGGTGCGGTACATAAGCTTACTACGTACTAGCTTGCTTAAGAGAATGTCATCCACTTCCTACTCTTTAATACCGTTAATTAGGATGCTGACTAGCTTAGGGTTCTCCTAGCTAGGCAGCGGGTTAGCTGGGTCCTTGCACAGTACGTCTAGTGCGAAAATGTTATGGATTTGTGAGCCTGCAGGTAACCTCAGCTGATACAAGTAACCGACCTGCTTGAGGACTTCGAAGGGTCCTTCCCACAAGTCAGATAGCTTTCGGCTAGGCCTGTCACTGGCGAGATTTTTCGTCAACAGGTAAACCTTGTCACCTACAGTCTAGTTTACAGGGGTACGATGCTTGTTAACGTTTGCTCGCATACGCTGTTAGGCTTTCTCTATGTTTTCTTTTGCAGTTAGCTATGCCTTGTGCATGCGGGTGGCAAGGGCGAGTGCATCCTAGTAGTTAAGGCAGACCAAAGGTCTCAGATCCTTTTTAGAGCCTACCTAATGCCAACTCTGTCTTAGCTCACTGCCAAAGATTACCTGGTATGGGCTTATACCAATAGCAGCGTAGGGCAGAGTCATCTGCGCGCAGTCCATAATTAGCAGTAGTTCAGACCAATTGTCCTAGTAGTATGTAACAAATGGGCAGAGGCGCTGATTAATATACTTGTTCATGATCTCCGTCTGTCTATTAGTTTCCTTGTGGTATGCCGTAGACAGCTTAAGTTATACGCTAATAATCCTACAGAATTTGGACTAGAAACTAGATACAAATTAAGGCCCTTAGTCAGAGACAATGGTCTCCGGGGTATGACCAAAACGGTATATCCACTAGATAAACAACTCAGCTATGCCTCGCGCTGTGATAGTCTTGTGGCACGGTATGGTAATTGCCTGTTTAGTCAACTGGTTAATAAAAACAAGGATCTAGTCGTAACTAGCTCAGTCCTTAGGAAAGTCCTTGAAATCCATACACAGGTGCTGCATCGGTCGCTGTAGGATAGGTAGCGGATGCAAATACCCCCGGATCCGGGTTTGTCGCAGATGGCCTCTGCGGCAAGGAATGCAGTTTCTCACGTACCGCTCGCAACTAGCTCCCATGCCTTTCTAGTGGTACTGTTGAGCTAACAGCTGGTAAGTCTTTTTGGCGCTTAGGTGGGCAGTGGATGGTTGGTCGTGAGCTTCTCGTATGAGGCGGGTACGCAGTAAGGAGTCCAGTGCTACGCATAGTCGATCCTTATACAACAACAGTCCGTTCTGGATCCAATAATCCGCAGGAAGGTTAGCACGCTCGTCTTTGAACGCGTAGCAATTTGCTTGCAATACCGCGTTAACGAGCTCTAGCGAGTCTAGCTGCATAGTTGGCTAGAGGGCGCGTATTGCAACTAGGGTTACTTCTTCCACGTAGGTCTAGGCCAGATTGGCATTAATCCGGCTGTGTAACTAATAGGGGCCTAGTAGCACTCGCGAACAGTTATCCACTTAGGCTGCCTTAAGATTGTCAAGATCTTGCTCTCAGCAACTAAGAATGTTAGCCCGCTCGTTAAGCTTGCCTAGGGTATACTTAATTTAGAAGTTAAACGGGGCCAGTTCCTCTGCCTAATAGGCTTGCCTGGCGTTCAATACCTTAGTAGTTATAAAGTACTCAAGGGAGCAGTAGTTAGAGTACACTCAGACCTAGTTCTTAGCAGAGGTTAACTCAGCTCGCCACTTGTGGAACGCTTGCAAGATAGCGAATAGCTCCTTGTTGTGAATCTCCTAGTTCAGTTCCGCGCCTAATAGTACACAACTGTAGAACGCTACTAGGTGCCATCGCTTGTCAGGATGTTGTTGGGATAATACCCCAGCAACTACTCCATCAGAAGCGTCAGTCTCTAACTTAGTATCATACTCAGGGTCGAAATAGCATAGACTCAGGATCCTCAGCAGGCTCTCCTTTAGTTAATCAAAACTAGCTTAGCATTCCTTAGTCCACTTAAACAGGTTAGCTAGGCTTTGCAGAGCAATTAACGGCTTCGCTACCTAAGAGAACTCAGGTACGAATTAGCAGTAGAATCCTGCAAAGCCTAGGAATAACTTAATACCAGTTACTGTAGTAGGAGGCAACCACTTGCGGAGTGCTGCGACCTTCTCAGGGTCGACTTTGATGCCTTTGTTCGTAAGTACGTAACTAAGGTACTTAGTACAGGTTACATAGAACTCGCTTTTCTTAATGTCCACCTAGAGTTTTGCCATTCAGAGTCTCTCTAGTACCATCTTCACATGCTTCTCGTGAGAGGCTGCGTCCTCTGAATAGATTAGGATATCATCCAGATAAGCAATGCAGAAGTCGTCTAGGTACTCAATTAGCACATTATTCATGTATCGCTAGTAAGTCGCAGGCCTATTATATAACCCAAACAGTAGAACCTTGCACTTGTAGGTGCTGTATTAGGTGCAGAACATAGTATATTCCTTAGAGGCAGGGTCTATGCAGATTCTATTAAAGGCAGACTAGATATCTAACTTTATAAAGATCTTAGCCTTAGAAGGACAAGCTAGCAATTCGTCTATGCAGGGTATTAGATAGGAATCCTTGCAGGTAAGGTTGTTAAGCTTCTAATAATCTACACAGATGCGCAGGCTTCCATTTAGTTTGCGTACGCACAGAACAGGAGAGGCAAATGGGCTCCAGCTGTGTTTAATCTAGCTATAGCGCAGCTAATCCTGCACAAACTTCTTAATAGCTTCTAGTTCTTCTAGGTTAGACTTATATAAGGGAGAATACAAATTTAGCAAGGGTTCCTCTAGAACAATCTTATAGTTGTATAGGCAGTGTTCTAGAAGGCTCTTAGACTCGCGCTTGCTGAAAACATCCACATATGCAGCATACTTTGCAGGAAGCTGTGCTATTAATAGCTAAACATTCTTAGGATCATTAGCTGCTTATACCTCCTCTAGGACCTGAGTAATCTTGTACAAGCTAGTAGTAAAGAATTCGTTCTGTAGTTTTTGTAAGGAAAAGTGAAACACATTTGCCAATATAGCAGAAATAGTAGTAGTAGGTACAGTCAGAGTCAATTAGGAGGGTGTTCAGATCTAGCAGGGTGGCAGGTGCATCCAGGGTGTTGAAGTCGTACGTGGGACGAAGTCCTCTGATACGGTTCTGTTGGTTCTCGGGGATGAGTGCTGGTTCTGGAACGGTAGGGTGAGTTTATCAGACAAAGTCCAATATACAACTCGGGGTTCGATGACAGGCGACAGGATTAACTGGCTATAGTATCGAGGGTTGAGATTCCAAGAAGTAACTTGATTAACTGAGTTGAACACGAGCCATAAGGGCTGTGTTCCTACTTGCTATATACTGCGACAGTCCCATGAGTCCCAGAGTCTCATAGGACTGAGTCTCATGAGACCGTAGGACCTGTGAGACAAGGAGTGGCTCTCATTAGTCCGTTGTCCTAAAGCCCCCGGGTTCGTTTATTACTTGTCCTAATGGGACGCTTTACCTAATTAGTCCTAGCGTGCCCCCGTGCATCTTTGTTGTTTAGGTGGGGTGTAGTCTCTAATAAGGTCGTCGTGCTGCCTTGTAATACTTCCTACTGTACATAACCGTGCATCCCCTGGGTCTCTGCTTATGTTTGTAACACTATCCTCCCCTCCTCGAGCTTATGTCCTCGTAAGCTAACCTGATGACGTCGCGCAGCACTTTCTTTCGCAGGAAGCGCAGTGACTGTATCAATCGCGAAGGTTGCTTTGCTATGGTGTCCTGCAAACGTTGCGCAGAAGAGAACTTGCCCTGCAAGTTATCGTCGTTGAGTGAGAGGTGTGGGAACTGCGAGAAGGTGGGTGCCACGTCGTGCGCGCCTGTGGACATACCGATTCCCAACTTCTCCCGTATCAACAGAGAGATGGAAAAACTAAGGAAACAAGAGGAAGAAACAGATAAAGCGCTGGAGGCGCAAGAAGCGATCGCAGAGGCTGCGCTGTCCGAGATGCGTGCGCTGCGCGCGAAGGCGCGGCGGTTGCGTAAGCAGAAGGCAATACTGAAACAGAAGGAGCAGCAAATCTTTAACACAGGCGCTGAAGATGCCGCTGACATTGAGGTCCTGGAGCGTTGGGCGCATCTTAACAATGCTGTTGCTTTGGTGAACCCTAAGGCTCCTGCTTAGGCAGAGGTAGTCGACTAGTCCTTCTTTTACAATTACCTAGAAATGCCTGCAGCAACTGCTAGCAGTTCGTAAGGTGCGTAGTAGGTTCCTACGTGCTTTCTAATTCGGGGTACCCTAACCATTTGACTAGATATTTGTCGCCTTTGTTTGTTTTGCGATGCTGCATTATTTTTTTAACTTCCTATTTGTCCTAGCTGTCTGCCTAGTAGTGAAAGTCTTTCTAGATAGGCGTTCTAGGGTCAGCTAGCTCTAGCAGCGAGATATAGAACACAGGATAAATCTTTGCATCCTTAGGCAGCGCAAGTTAATAGTTAACTAGGCTAATCTATTTAGAAATGAAAAATAGTCTAACTTTAACCTTGTCTAGTTTTTTTATTAGTTGCTATGTGCGTAGGTTTTTTATAAGGAGATATACTTTATCCCCCTCCTTTAGCAGAGGTGCTGTTTTTTATTTCTTATTAACATAAGAGATGCTCCTTAACTAAGCTTTAGCAATGTTATTAAGCAATTTCTAATATACTTCCTTTAGTGCTTCAACTAAGGATATTACTAATTCCGTTTAGATACTACTGTCTAATAATCTTATAAAGAGATTTAGCTGTCTGCTATAGTTCGCAAAGAACAGCGAATAGCCCATTGCTTCCAAAAGCTTGTTATTATATGCAATTTGTGCCATAGGCAGTAGTAAAACCCAGTTGTCTTGCTGCTAATTACAGTAGATGCAGAGATACGTCTCCATCGTCTAGTTCACTCTTTCTGTCTGTCCATCCGTCTGCGGATGATAGGCCGTAGAGAGCTTCTTCTTGGTACCTATCGCTGCCAGGAGCGTGGTCCAATAGTTTAACGTAAAGAGCTTGTCTCTATCGCTAATAATTAATTCAGGAATACCATAATAGCAGATAATCCAGTCCTTGAAGACGTGCGCCAACTGTTCCGCAGTGTAGCCATGTCTGAATGGTATCATCTCAGCGTACTTAGTGAATCGGTCTACTACAACGAAGATCAAGTCGTAGTCGTATCCTGTTACAGGATCCTTGGAGATTGGTAGCTGGGTGACGAAATCCATCGTGATATTCGTCCATAGTGCCGTTAGTGGCTCCATCGCCTGTGCTTCTCTGTACTTAGCGTGCGTGCTGTGTTTGTTTTGCTGACAGCTTACGCAATTCTTAATGAACTTGCTAACCTTATCGCGCATGTTCGGGAACTCGTGATGTCTCTTAACAAGTTCCATCGTTTGCGTGATGCCTAGGTGCCCATAAAGCAGGTTATCGTGATAACAGCTTATAACTTCTTCCTCCAGGTCTTCTAGTACCCGCGCTAGGATGCTGTCATCCAGCGTGATGCGCATAATCTAGTTAAGCTGTTGTAATAGTCCGAGTGACCCATTGTTATTAATTCCAAGTATAGCGAATTTATTAATCATCTTCTCGCCTGCGAGGTCGTAGCGTTGACTAAGCGCGTCTGCTCTGCCGTTTTCTTTTCCTAGTGTATACAGAATCTTGAACTTATACTAACCAAGCATTTCTAACTAGCGCACTTGTTGTTAGTTCAGAACCTTAGTAGTAGTAAACTATACCAAGTTCTTGTGATCTATATAGATGGTGAGGTCTGAGCAGCTTTCTGCGTAAACCCTCTAATATTGTAACAAATCAACGATAGCTATAAGTTCTTTGTCATGCACGTTGTATCGTTCCTTGGGTGCCGTGAACTTCCTTAAGTAGTAGGCAATTAGGTGCCATTGTCCGTCTTGTTCTTGTGTAATGCAAGCTCCTAATGCCAGATCTAAGGCGTCTGTTTTAAGGCGCATTAGTTTGCCGCTCTTAAACGTAATTAATGTAGGAGGCTTAACGCATGCTTACTTAAGTAATTAGAAAGCGTCCTCTTGCGCTTATTCCTACTTAAATAGTATGTCCTTCTGCGTAAGTCTTATAAGCAGTAAGGCTGTTAGGGAGTAGTCTTTAATGAAGCGTTAGTTAGAGTTAATAAACCTAAGGAATTCTTATATTCCCTTAACTAAGGTAGGTGTTAGCTAATCCTTTATAACCTAAATCTTCTTGTTGCTTATCTTAACTCTATATCTTCCTACAACATAGCTAAGGAATTCTACTTCTTCCTTGTGCTATTCGCATTTCTTAGGCTTTAGCCTAAGGTCTGCTTTTGCTAAGCATTCTAACACTTGTCCTATATAGACCTTGTGTTCTTCTAGTGTCTGACTGTACACTAGGATATCGTCAAGGTATGCCACCACAGTGATGTCTAGGTGCGTTTGCAATACGTTGTTAATAAGCGCCTGGCACACAGCTAGTGCATTAGTTAGCCTAAATAGCATAACTATATACTTAAAATGTCTGTAACAGGTTCTAAACGCTGTCTTCCATTCTTTGCCTTCCTTTATGCGTATAAGGTTGTACGCTCCGCGTAAGTTAAGTGCAGTAAAGAACTTTGCTCCTAAGAGTTAATCTTGTAACTCTAATATGTTTAGCAATAGGTAGTGGTTCTTAACTGTAATATTGTTTAACTTCTAGTAGTTAACGCAGAGTCTTAGCTTGCTGTCTTTCTTAGGTACGAATAGAATAGGGAATCCTGCTAGGGATTTAGATTTCCTAATAAATCCTTTTATAAGGTTTTCCTTAATGTACTTACGCAGTATCTCAAGCTCTTTCTTAGATAACTAGTATATAGGCCTAAAGGGTGGTTCTTTCCCTTCCTTAAGTTTAATCTCATAATCCTAAGGTTAATATTTAGGTAGCGCTTTTGCAGATAACTCTTCCTTAAACATCCAGGCGTATTATTAATATACATCTAGTATAGCAGGAGGTGCACTCTTAGTCTCCTTAATTGTCGCAGAGGGGCTTTTCTGGTCTGCACAATCAACTACTCTATCTTAGCGCGTCTTATGTGTCAAAGAGATGTTGTTAATCTCTTTCTCATCTACCAGCTCCAGCATAGGCTGCGTAGGGTAGCGTGTAGTAGTGCTGCATCTACACCTGTCGAATAGAAGCGTTCTTTCTGCCTAGTTAATGTGTGGGTTATGCTTCCTCAACTATAGTAGTCCTAATATAACATTATAGGCAGCTGTCCTAAGGATATCTAGGTCTAGCTTTTCTTTATAGTGCTATAGTCTAATAGGGGCACCTTAAACTTTAAGTATAACTTTATCTTCCCCTAGCATTAGTTCTCTATTAGCTACTTATAAGGGGTACAGGTTCTTCTTATACTGCAGTAAGAGTCTAGCTCTGTCCGCTGCTGTGCAGGATATATAGTTTCCCTAAGCACCTAAGTCTAACAATGCCTTCAACTGCATGTCTTTTACAAAGACTATAAGTTTAATAAGGTAATTAATCCTAATATTGTTAATAGAGCAATCCCTAGCGCTCTTAAGCGCTGCCCTAAAAAAGGCTTATCTAGTCTATAGCTATTCTACTCCTTACGCTCTGCGTGCGCTAGACATTTGTTGTTTAAACACTGTTGCTAGTTAGGGTTAAAGTATTAGGTGTTAATAACAAGAAACTTAGAGAATATAACTTATAGGTTTGCTTCTCCTAGGAAGTGTTATTTCGTTTGTTTGTCCTAGAGGTGTACCTTACACAGGTTATTGTTGCATTTATACTATTGCTGCTGGCAAGGTTATTATAAGCTAGGGAACTATCCCTTAGCTACCTTGCTGTTATAGTGTATGTTACACTTATTATAAGAACAAGCTGTCTAAGAAAGCAGTCTATGCTTCTTGTTTTAGTAGTCTAGATTATATATAGGTCTAGTGTGTTAAAGCGCTATAGGTTATTAGTTAAAGTCTAGTTTACTAAGGCCCTTCTAATTACTATTAGACTTCTAGATTTGTTCTAGAGTAGCTTAGTTATTCTTAGCCTACTCCTAGATCTATTTGTGTCCCTATTTATCCTCTAACTTTAGGATGTTATTAATAGCAATAAGAGCATTTTTGCAGTCCTTCTTAAACCTAGGCTTAAGTGGGATATTGTTAGTCTGCGTCCCTTAGTCGCAGTATCCCTTTAAGATCTTCTTAAGCCATGCTTTGGTTTCTTGTGGGTTTTCGGTAGGGATGGCTGTGAGCGCGTTGACGTTGTTGCAGCAGCCGTATACTTGATTGTATCGTGCCGTATCGCGGGCCTGTCGTTCGTTGGCCTCGCGTAGTGCACGGTCACACCAATTCTCGCGGTTCTGTCTTCCGCGGCGACTCTGTTGTGTTGCTGATGATCCTGGTTGTTTCCGTAGCACCGGAGGTTCTTCCTCCAAGTATGGCGTGGGTGCCCGGTCGTATGCTTTGCGGACGTCGATCTGTGACATGTCCTCATCGGAATACTCGATGTAATCGTCATCGCTCCTGGAATAATCGTCTTTTATAAGACGTCCTATGTCATTAGTAAGAACTTCCCATTCGTCACCAGTCCCATTGTCGTTGTTGGTGGTCAGCACGTTGAGCTGTCGGACCACCTTGTTCTTCATGCGACAATCGCAGGCAAAGTGGCCTTGCTTGCCACATCCGTAACAGGTCACATTAGACTTATTTGGCTTGCTTCCCTTGCTCCGATCCTTGTTCCACCTATCAGGTCCCTTGTTGATGTTCGATAGGTCTATGGCCTCAGGTCCGTGGTATCCACTGTTCGTGTTCTGGTGGATGCGTCGTCCCGTGTTGGATTGATAATGACCGCCGCGCTGTCCGCGGTGGAAGTTGTTGTTGTGCCATAGGTTGCGTGGAGGCAGGCGTCTGTCAGTTAAGACCACGCGCGCTCTTGGATCGTCTCGTAGTTCCTGCTAAAGTTCCTAAAGCCAGACATTGATGTCAATGGCCGTGTTAATAAGGCTGTTAAGGGTTTCAACACTTGCGCTAGTGCGCATAAGTTCCTCCTTAACCTTAGGCTTCAGTCCTTGTCGGAACATCGTTATTAGAGCAGTGTCGTCCTAGTTAGTGTTAGCAGCAAGCTGCTAAAACTCTGCTGCGTAATCTGCGGCTAACTTCTCCTGCCTAATGCGTTGGATGTTGCGTTAAGCAATAGTAGGTTTATTAGAGACTCTAAAGATTAGCTTAATCTTTTCCTTAAATAAATTAAAGTCTCTTATCTACTTATCTACCTTATTAGGGGCCTTGCTGGCTTAGTACTGCTGTATAAAGGGCTTAATCTACTAAAAGGCCTTGCCTTATATATAGCTAGCTATAAGGACAACTTGCTTAATCTTAGGCACCTTCTTACCTTAGAAGGTAAAGAAGAGGTCCTACTATATAAGCTAGTTGTTAAGCTTGCTACGTTCTCTATAGTATAAGTTAGGCTTGTTGACGTTTATACTAGAGGTGTAGGCTAGAGGTTTATAGTTAACATCTATGTTAGAGCTGCTAGGGGTAGAGCGTGTTCCTAAGATAGTACTTATCTTAGGGGTGTTCAAAGTGTTGAAGTTGTACGTGGGACGAAGTCCTCTAATACGGTTCTGTTGGTTCTTAGGGATGAGTGCTGGTTCTGGAACAGTAGGGTGAGTTTATCAGACAAAGTCCAATATACAACTCGGGGTTCGATGACAGGCGACAGGATTAACTGGCTATAGTATCGAGGGTTGAGATTCCAAGAAGTAACTTGATTAACTGAGTTGAACACGAGCCATAAGGGCTGTGTTCCTACTTGCTATATACTGCGACAGTCCCATGAGTCCCAGAGTCTCATAGGACTGAGTCTCATGAGACCGTAGGACCTGTGAGACAAGGAGTGGCTCTCATTAGTCTGTTGTCCCAAAGCCCCCAGGTTTGTTTATTACTTGTCCTAATGGGACGCTTTACCTAATTAGTCCTAGCGTGCCCCCGTGCATCTTTGTTATTCAGGTGGGGTGCGGTCTCCAACAAGGTCGTCGTGCCGCCTTGTAATACTTCCCACCGTACATAACCGTGCATCCCCTGGGTCTCTGCTCATGTTCGTAACACAGGGCTTCGGTAACCTCAAGCAACTTTAGAGGCGCTAGATGCAGGACTATAGGCTGTGGCGCTGCCAATAGTCCTCCTTTTCCCATAATTAATCTTGTTGCTAAACGTCTATTATAATTTTGTCTTATAGAGTCTTTTAGTGCAACGTTATTAGCAGTAGGGGAGCAGGGTCGTAGGAACGTGGGTACTTCTCTGGCCACACGAGCCAAGAGTGCTCTATATTAAGTTTTAGCCTAAACCTCTTCAACTACTTGATGCCAATGATGCAGTCCTAGGAACCAAGATCAACGACGATAAAGGGGCAGTTCCGCACCTTCTGTCCGTTAATAATCATGTGTAGACGAATGTACTTAGTAACTAGGGACGTGATTTAATCCTGAAATCCTTTAACGTAGACCTTAAAGGGTAGCTTTCAGACAGGTGTCTAAAGAGCTTAAGAAAGTAAATAAGCAATAGTAGAGTTTAAGAATAAGAAGCCTTAGGCGCCAGTATTAACTAAGGAGTGGAGTCAGACTCTAAGCCCTTAGCTACAGAGAACAGTAGAAACTAGGAAATAGGGTCTGCTAAAGAGGCAAGACAACAACAAGTTAGACAAGTTGTACTAGTTTAAGCCTAGGTAGAAGCGTCCTCCTAGGCGCTTCTGTTTCCCGTATAAGTGTTATCCTCTGGCTCTTTAATAGCGTCTACGAACTCCTCTTGTTCTAGCTTAATCTCACGTACTCGCGGCACGGTGCATTCCTTCGCAAAGTGGCCTAGTTTACCACAGTTATAGCATGTAGAAGGAGGCGCTTCTCAGGCAGGAGTAGGTGCAGCTAGGCTCTGGCGAGGTACAGTAGTTAGTCAGATGAATGTACTGCAGTGCAGGATAGCGTTCTCTCGCAGGTAAGCTAGGGGAGCAGTCTAATTCCCATCCAAACTTGCTTTCGCTGTCTGTACAGGAGGGGAGGTAACATGAGTTGTTAGCGTGGGGTTGTTCCTCTGCTCTATATCATAAGCGGTGAGATGCTCTACTATACTAGTAAAGGAGTTCTTCCACTGCTGCTTGAAACTAAGATTAGGTACGCAGAGACTAGGGATGAGTTTAGTCTACATATAGTGAAACTATTCCAATTAGGGTACCTAACCCTTAATAGCAGCGCTAAGGAACCTACTTTTAAAGGCAGGGAATGTTTCTGCCTTATCTATTTACAGCTTATTAAAAACTGCTTAGCTCTCTGCTTGCTTATTTCCTATAACAAAGTACAATTTAAGAAGTTGAATTATCTCTTCTGCTGTGCGGAACTAATTTGCATTGTTATTAGATAGGTATTAGGGTTCCAGGTATTCCTTAGCTAATCCTAAGGTGTAGCCCTACACTAGAGCTATGCGTGCTCTTACAGTACAGTAGTAATTAGAGTTAATCTCTAACCTGTCCTCTATTAACGCCCTCTATTAGGAGAAGGTAGGGTTCTTGCTATCTATAAGAACTTTAATGTTTAGAGTCCTTTTAGATAACCTTAGTAGGGTGTATAGCAAAACAGGCTCAGAAGGTAGTTAAGCAACTAGGGATTGCTAATATTGCATTAGGGGGGTCTTAGTAGTAGGAAGTAGGTAGTCTACTAGCAGAAGACTAGCTCTAAGCTTAGCAAGCTCCTACCTTAGCTTAGCTATCTCTAGGGCAGGATTGTTAGGGTTAATCTCTAGATTAACACTAATTTGTTCTAGAGTATTATCGCGCGTAGGCGCAAGCAGTTCTTAGGATCTCTGTAATCTAGATTAATTGTGCAACCTTAATGTAGGTCCTGTATTGGTGCCTGACATCGGTGTTGGGTCCGAGTCGGGTGGGTTATTAGTACCGTGTCCGTGCACTCAACGCGCGGATTCAGTCAGCGCGCCGAAACACCAAAACACCATAATCGTTACACCCTTACAACAGTACAACGCAATGGGTTTAGAAGAAGCGCTTGCA
>JAKJXN010000140.1:5349-17418 GCA_022225945.1 Didymella pomorum | reverse complement strand
GAGATGGTTGTCTGCGATCAATGCAGGGTCTCGCGGGGTACATGTACGTCTTTGACGTCTCGCGACCTCATCTCGGCTGTCCTGCACATTAGCGACCATTGGTAGATTTGCAGAGCAAGCCGATTCAAGCCCCAGTCGCGGAAGTTTACCATGCTTTCAATTCAAACCAATGGGCGCTGTTTCTGTCAGTCAACGTTCTGTTATCACGGGCGCCGCAACGTCGCTCCTGTTGCCGTTAGAACGGCGTTTAGCGCGATGGAGAAGTGGGGAACACACCATGCATCGCTTGTCTGCTCCTTGCTCTTTCGGTCGCTGGGCGATCTACAGTTCCGCGGTCGTAATGCAACTGCCTAGCTGCATGAACAGAATTGTGAGGATGTGCGGCAAAGACACATGGGCGAGCGAGCGCGATGAGATCAAGGAGATCGATGCGATCCGATGTCGGAGGTGTGGTTCGAGTAGGTCACCTGGAGGTCATTGATCTCTCGGACCATGTCCCTGTCGCAGTCTTGCTCCAGCCGAGACAATGGGGCCATGCCGTGCTCAGGAGCATGCCCTTCGTCTTGCACATCGTATTTCGCCAGTAGAACTTTGCGCTCCACCTGCATCACCTCGAAGAGACAGGCCAAGCAGTAGCCTTCCATGACCTCCTTGGGCAAGTTCAAGTTCGTTGAGTATTCGAGCAGTGGCCCATGCTCCCTGATGCGGGTCATTTGTGGTGCAATAAACCAGCATAAGCATTTGTCGATACGCTCCAAGACGGCTATCTGCCATGCCACATATTGTGATCCTGACATCGGCCAAAGACGAACAGCGAGCTTATGCATGTCAGTGAGCTTTGACTGGAATAGTGCGAGCTTTGCGAGCGTCATCGTCCCCTTCTATTCTTCGAGCTTGACTGTAGTCGCAAGAAGTCCGCACCTCATCCTCGATGGCGGTGAGAACTTGATGCTGTCAGAGTGCGACTTAACGTGAAGAAAGTCAGGCAGAGCTAAATATTGAGAGCTATTCCGTAGACGGTGAAAGCCTGGCAGGCCGTTGCTGGTATGCGTTATTGGCTGGCTTTCACCAGTCATTGTCTGGTGACAACCGGGCGATGCGTAAAAGGTGAAAAGAAACATTCGAAGGGGTCCTGCATCGTCGACATCACCCAATGTGGGGACAGACGTTGCGTGCGAAGCTAATCTGTGTCATATATAGATCTGGATGAAGAGAAAGCGAATGTATTGAGGATGAATGCGTCGTTACGAAGTCGAGCTCTTGTACTTCAGTCTCCTCGACAGCAAATCTTGGTGGTTGCTTCTTGTGCGTTTGCTATTTCCTGGACTTCTCGACTGCCTTCCTGCAGCTTCCAGACACACCCAATTTCGAGGTCCTCGGTACTGTATGCTCTTCTCGTGCGATCGGATTTTCCGAGCGTGATTTCTCTTTGAATCCGAGCATGCCGACGAACGTTACAGCACAGGAGTACTGTCCCAAAACTCATCGTCCGCCTGTCTATATGCCCTCCAAAACGCCACTAGATGCAATATGATACCCTTCAATCTTCATCATGCGCCAGCTGTTCATCATCCTCAAACAGCCTCGGAAGATAGATCTTCGTATTCTCATACACCAAGAAAGTAACCACTGTCGTCGGGACCACTCTCAGTGTATTCGGCACAACACCCTTATAAAACGCAAAGAAGCCCTCATTCGTGTACGTCTTCCTCAGCACATCCCACAGCCCGTTGTACCGCGCGGCCGCCTCATACTGCTGCATCCTCGCGCGAATCGGCTGGTAAGGGTACGTGATGGCGCCGGCGAGCAGCTTCGAGCCGCCGGACATGTACATGTACTCCCAGTTGGATAGGGACTCGTGCTGCTGGAGTAAAGACCCGCGGCGCTTCTTCATGGTTTCGTAGATGGAGAATTGCACTGCGCCGTGCAGCACGCCCAGGCTGCTCGGCACGAAACCTGCCCATAAGCCCTTGAGGCCACGCGTGGCGTACACGTGCGCCAGGCCGGCGCGCATGCTCTTGTACGCCTCAGGATGGTTACGTCCTTTCTCCAGCATTCTTGTCTTGACGACCCAGATCGGGTTGGTGCAGAAACCCGTACTGAGACCCGCCACAATACTCGCAGCGAAGAAGTCCTTGCTGCCGAGCTGCTCCCCCTTCGCCCGCTGCAGCGCATCTTTCAAATTGCCGTAGAACAAAAAATACAACCCCCAGCCCAGACTATTGCCGAGCAGGTTCGGCCAGAGTCCGCGGTACAGGGCGCGTACACCGCCCTCATCGCGCACGACATTTTGTAGTATGCGGAACGAGTCCCCAAGCCGAGAGCGAGAGGATGTGTTCAGCTGGAGCCGGTTCTTAAGCAGATCCAGTGGGTGCGCGGCGAGGCAGGAGACGATGCCTGCGCTGAAGCCTGCGACGCTTTCGACGACTGAGGTGGAGATGGCGGGTCTGGGTGTGCGCGGTACGCCGTCGTTGGAATTCCCGGGCGGGAAGGCGCGGGGCATGGCGGTCGAGGGGCCGACGAGCGTTGCGAGCGCATGCTGGGAGGCTGGAGGAGATGGGTGGGAGTAGTTCGACGCCAGTATAGTGACGGGTGAGAGGCTGTATGGGTTGTTATGTCATGGCATGCTGTGGGTTGGTGCTTGAATTGTGGAAGGAAGCGGGATGGGAGCTATGACATGCAGGGTTCAACGCGTTCGGCACGTCATCCGCACATGGCCATCCTTCGGTCCGTCGCCAGTGTGACACAACATCAAAAAGGACCAGGCTGCGAGAGAGATGATGCACATGAATGCCAGGAGGCTGCGATATCAACAAAATCACATCGGACACATTAACATGCTCCACAATCCTCGAGACCCTCTTATTCCGCTCTTCTCCGACGAAATCGTGCAACTCTGACTTCGGACCCATGAGCATCGTGCATCCACGAGTCGTTAGGGAGCGTGTCCCAATCGGCTCGAGTGCCATCGCGATCGTAGAAAGGAGAAGTAGCGTTGAGAGCACTTTGACATTCTTCACCCCAGTGCCGAGTAGGCGCAAAGGTTTCGTCGTGGTCCCAGGGCTCATCCCGGGCAACGTTCCAGTCCTCATGACCCGTTACCTTCCGAATTCTGGCCGTTTGGGAAGACTTCTAAACCATTGTGGACCACCTCTCCGTGAATATCGCGGCTCTCGTTTTGTTCAGGGGACGAGCTGCTGCGCTCTTGTCAGCGGAGTCCATTTCCGCCCGTAGAGCTTCCGTCCTCATCAGCGGCTTTGGTCCACTTCATTACTTCCACTCTTCTATCATGCACCAGCTCATATCGCGTGTCTTGCAACAAGAATCTCCAAGCCCTCACACACTCTACTACAGTGTTGAGCTGACGTTTCTTGGCCGAGAACATCTCCAGTACAAGGTCGAGAGTCTTGAGGTCTGGAGATTTTCCAATGACCCTGCCCCATGTCGGGCTGCTGCCCTGTGCGTCGATAAGCTGCAAATGCGATCATGTCGAAGACAAGCGGCCTTGTTGTCTGTGGTCTTCGGACTGTCACACCATGTCCATCAGTCGGTGCGTGATCTGCGCAATAACTATTGAACCTGATAGTGTACATAATTGCTCACATACATGCGAAGTGTCAGGTGCGTGGTTGGAGACTCTATCGTGGCAAGAGCGGTGAATAGTTTGGGGTAGTCCCGTGGGTAGTGACCATAGGTTTCGTACCAGCCCTGTGCTACTTTGACCTCATCCCCATCTTTCATAGGTGATGCGGCTTCGCCAGGTTGCTCGAGTAGTCCGAAGTCATGTGCCTGGACAGCATCTGCTGGCGATATTCTGGACGGCGTCCGCTATAGAATCGCGGGGCGAAATACGCGCCTACATGTCTCACCCTCGGCTGCCACTTCTGCTAATGCATGTTCCATTTCCACTCCTTAGACTGAGACCTGCTGCAAATTCAGATCCACCTCAGCCTATACAGCTTTACAGGACTGGAGAAGCGCACAGGCGACATCCGGTTTTACAATATCGGCGTCGGTACCATGCTATCGTCGAAATACATTGTCGCAGTCAGCCGTGAGTGCACCATCATCCGCGACTGCAACTCGAAGATCAAAAAGTGGAATCTCTTGGGGAGAACGCCATATAGTGGAGACAGAGTTTGTTGTTTGAGCTCCGAGTAAGGCGGAAGATAGAATGCGAGAGGCTCGATTGTTCTTCCGTAGGAACAACAGCTCTCGGGACCTCGATACTTTCCCGTATATTTTCCCATTACCGCGCAGTCACATCGGTAGAGCCAATCACCGTCGTGGCAATCGTACTGGATTTGCTCGAGTGCGCGAGGACATTCTTTGGGGAGACCTAGCTGCTATTTGAACTCGTGTGGAGCCATGGCGATGATTGAGAGCCCACATTGTTGTTGTTGGACGTGCCGCAGCTATGTGCAAGGCGTATCGTTGGAAGCTGGGGACTGTGCCGCGTTCGTGCGCCTGATGCGTGTCGGTCTGTTGAGCTGAAATCTGAGTCTTACTGAGGCTGGCGCTATGTCATGTCGCTAGGCATACCCAGATTCGAGCGTGCCGCATTCGAACGCCGGCTTCATAATAAGTGCCAACATAAAATCATCACCAGTCGTAAAACCGACACAAGCGCCAAAGCGCATAAGCATGCCCATGCAATGCTTCTTGCCCAGATTTATTGTTGGGTGAACGTGTACGGCTTTGCCCTCCTCCATTCAGCGCTCTGTTCGAACCCCTCTCAACCCAGCCCGATCAACACCCGCACCTCGTCTCGTGTGCGACTGGAGGTGGCCGACCCATGCCGTCTCGATGAGCACCCTGCAGCTGTGTCTCCATCTTTGTCGACCCATAGCATCAGATGAGCCGTGCATCAATTGAGATGTCAGGCCGTGGCACTGTCACAGCTCCCATAGATTGACAATAGCCAATGCGGCGTTGTCTAGCGCCCAGCTGCTGTATGCATGGTAAAATTGCGTTCTCCGATCCAAGGACAATCGGACCTGCCAGCGGTATCGAGAATGTGAGTTCTAAGCTGTTCGTGGCGTTGCCTGGCCAAGTCAGCGGCAGAACCGCGGGCGGAGCCTCAGAACTTCCAAGAGTCAATCTTCACTCGCAGTGACCACGTCCTCTTCCTCCTTCTTTCGCCAGGCTCTGCGAATTCAAGTCGGCCTTCTCGTACATCCCCGCTCAACGCATGCGACGTCCAGTCCTACACGAACGGGGCGATTAATCGTGTCTCCCGAGCCTCGAAGCGCGTCGTCTCCAGATCCAATCATCGAACCGATCCATCCACTGAATCGATTCCGCCTGCGAAGACTCGCCGTTCGTACACTCTTTACAATCTCCCCCAGTCAGGCAACCATACACATAATATCGGGGTCTACACAAGTAGGCACGTGCAACCTGCTGCTGCCAATTGTACAAGAGTACGGCTCTTCCAGTTCAAGTCGATGCGCTTGGAGATGTGGTGATCGGTGGATCACAGACTGCTAGCGTGTGGCGCATGGGCATTGGTGCGCATGTCGTTCTTGGTCAGTCTCTTGTTCTTCCATCGTTATTGCAGTGAATTACCTATAGTCCGCACCCGATCGTGACTTCCTCCTCTTACGTGGCAAAAATATCCTCGCTGTGTTATGGGCGTCGGCCGCTCTGCCCGTGCTACCAAGGAATCGCCCTGCTGTAACCTCGCTTTACGAAGCTACAATGGTATCTCACTGAGAACTTCGTGGCGGTCGGCCTGTGCCGTCACCTGTTCGAGTTCGGACAGAAGTAAACTCTTCAGCAATTTGCATCCTACCTAAGCGATGTGCATTTGAAGGCCTTTCAGACGGAGCTCAACAGGTGCGCAAGCTCGATAAAGGAGCAGATGGATGTGAGTGAAGCTTGAGAGAGCTCTGGTTTCAGGGCCCAACCAGGGACCTGTTCTCGTCTACCTCACGTTAGCAGGGACATACCACCGAGATGTGAGTGCTCGACTTCAGCTCCACGTACGTACGATCGTGAAATGGCGTGGAAGCAGACCAGAGAGGCGGGCAACACATCATTCTACACACAACAAGCAGAGCATCGAGAGTGGAGAGAAAAGTCGGGCCCAGTTACATTCTTGCATACCGGCAAGCTAGGGTTAGGGAAGTCGGTGTTGATAACCAACATCGTGGATGACCTCAGCTTCTGCATCGAAAAAGAGGAAGCCCAAGTGGCATACTTTTTCTGCAAGCACAACGATATCTCAGAAAGTCTGCAGGCGTGCACAGTTGTCGGTTACTGGCACAACAGCTACTGCGTACTATCCCAGACCTTGACGTACTTGCAAAGAGCCGCGAACACGTTCACACCGACAGTATCTAAGGCGCGTTGAAGAAGATGTCGCCAGATTTAGTAGAGCTATCGCCGAGAATTTCAAGAGATGAAGTAAGAGAGCCACCTCTTGTACAATCCAGAGCCGGTAAAACCAGGGTCGGCCGACGGAGCAGGCGACCGCTTGAAGTGGCTTTGAAGCAGCGTTGAAATTACCTTCCGTTTTACACAGATTTCTGTCCTTCATGAGGACAGAAGCTGCGCGCCGCCTTTCAAGGTCATGGCACGTCGCGAGCGTTGGTGGCTGTAGTATTGCAACGATCTGCATCCAGATCTTGAAAATGCCGCTCTGGTGATAAAGCCAAGATGCTGATTGACCAGTGTTCGCTGTAAGGCTACTATGAGATGGGCTGGTACCGCAACGTTAAAGGTCTGTGATTTGGTTGATAGAGTTGGCTAAGCACGCACACGAAATCATGATTGCGGAGGACAAATATCGGAATGATGCCGGCTTCGTGCGATAATAATCCGGAACGCGTAGACATATTTCCACATACAACGCAAGGGACTACACATCTGGAATGCGGATGTGGTACGTGAACGATGCGCCTATAGCAACTTGGCATACCTAGCGTCCGCGTGGTAGGCTTATGAAGATCGGAGAAGTTGCCTATCAACTATGGGTAGTTGCCAGCAATGCACAGTATTGATGGGTAATGAAAGTCTTTCGGTCAAGCCGAGACACTGCGTGCTCTTCGTGGCCCTACTGGCGTTTGTCTAAGCAAGCAGTACACAGCACGAGAAGCCCCAAATTCCTCGATTGATCGAATGAGTACATTAGATCACTTGGAATGTCCAATTCAGGACCTTGTTACACAATCGCTTCTTGTCACGCGCCATGCCAAGTCCTGGATGTTTCTATCATCTGCATTCATCCCTTCCTTATTAGACCATATCTCCCTATCATCCCTATGTCCTTTGCCGCACCTCTCTGAGCCTACTTTGCCAGCTCAGGCGAGCCCCGCAAGCATGAAGTACTTGCGATTGTTCGGATATGCCGCGCAGACTACGGAGTTACTGCCATTACCTTCAGCCTGCCTCACCACCACGGTCATAAGTAATTTACCCACCACATCGATCAACAACTCGACCTTGACGTACCGCGGCCCCTTGACTGATGGTTTCCTCACCCCATTTGCTCTGACGACCACTACCTACACGACCACCCTGACTACCCTTGGAGCCGATGGGACGACAGAAACGCAGACGTACACTATATTCGGGACTCCAGTGGAACTGACTCGTTCGTCGTCGTTGCCGCCATCTCCGAGCCCGACAGGTGTGATCTCTCCCGGCCAAGTTGGCGAAACCTCAGCCAGGACATCGGTTGCTGTGTCTCTTACTACAGCACAGACCGGCTCTACCACGAGTGGCCTTCCCCAATCTTCCACACAGCCTGAGGTATGTCGTATACTAGAGTTTACTTACCGCCATGAGTTTCACAAGTGGGTGCCTAATGCCATCTATTCATCGTCACATGCCGGGTGTCGTTTCCCTGTGTCACGTTTTCGGTGTGGTCTGGCATTTGCTAATTTTATTGAAGATTCTATCGACTCACATACCCCTTTATAACTTTGTCGGCTGTCTCGAAGACGCCGCTTCCAATGGGCAACCTCTCTTATATGGACCAACAGCCAAGAAAGAAACGCAAGAGTCTTGTAAAGCTTTTTGTACAAGTTCCTCAGGTATACCATACAGGTATTTCGGAATAAAGGATGGGTCAGATTGCCATTGTGGTAACACTCTCCTCCACTCAGCCGTCAATCGACCTGGTGAATGCAATACGGGATGTTCTGGCAACGCAACACAACAATGTGGAGGAACTATGAACCGAATATCCCTTTGGGAAACCTCGAATTGGCCTTTGGTAAGAGTGTTTTCCAATGAGCTCGCTGTGCCCTTTTTCGACTGTCGAATTGTTCCTCCTTCCCACTCAGAGGGAAGCTCATATGGAGGGTTACATCTGCGCTTTGATTTAAATTCTATCCTCGCTGTCAAATTCTTGCTACTTGGATGCTGACTTTCCGTGTAGAAAGGTCGCCCTGTTCCAAATACCGGGTTTAACCAACCTGGAAGTTGGCCACCGTTCGATTACACCTCCTCAGACCCTGGAGACGGTGTCGATGGCGACCCTTGGGATGTGCCGTATTATCCAGGCCCTCTCCAACCGGCCAAACCACCATATGGTATTGACCGTCCACCCTCGGAAGTGGGAGATGGTGTAGACGGTTATTCCTCTGAGGACGACTATGACGATCGTCCGAAGTATTTCTCCGGACACCACACAAAGTATCCCTCTGAGTATCCCACAAAATTCCCCGCTAAGGATCCTACGAGGCAACACCCAAAATCACCGAGTTCTAAAGCAATGTCAGTGCATGGCCAGAGACCTCAGGCTTCTGTGCCACCCGCTAAGCCTCAGCAACTGCCCGATGGTGAATCATACCATCCATACACAAACCTGGCATACCCAGCGGCATACCCAGCGGCATACCCAGAAAATCTGGTCTGACAACCTCTAATAGCGTCTATAACCTCTCAGATCGACTGTCATTCTAAGGACTACACTTAAGGTCGATCACGACAGTGGTTGTATCTTTGCGCCTTTCGGAGCCTTGTGCGAGGAATCCTGTACGGTAGAAGGGGTGTGATCAACTGAAATGCCACCTTTGTTTCAGGTATCGTAGGTTTCTCAAGGAACTATTCTGCTGTTTGCAACTCTTGGTAGTTGATGCTGTTTCATTGGTCCAATCCTGCCATCTGGTCATGGAACAGCCTCCTATCGATTTGTGTCGTAATTCAGAATGTATGAACCTGCTTTCTAATCCGGAGCTCTGATACCCGAGACTTGATGCGCTGTACATCTGCAAGACAAAAATTTGTGAGGCACACTCTGATCTATACCTCCACAGCCGCATCAGCTGCGGGGTTGCTGGCCCACTTACCTACCCATGATCTTCCTCGACTCAAATTTGTAGTCAATCAGATACTACGCATTGGGTCCTGTAATACCAAGATGGAAGGGTGCGCACATCACGACGGTGCATACAGTACAGTACAGTATGGACAAGGACGATCTTGAGGTCTCTCATTGGCGGGCATCCGAATGCCAGGCAAACTCGCAATGCAATTTCAGTTTTTCAGACTTGTGGATCTCTGAGGATTATGTTTCGAATACCAAGTCCTAGCCCGTCGACAAAGCCTTCGGACGAAGCGCTGACGTTGATATTACAAGTAATCTTATCCTTATGTATAAACTGACATAGGGTTACATTTGGCTGTTTTGAAAGGCAAGGGGATGATGCACGCCTTGCAAAATAGTAAAGGGTCAGGTAGCTCATCTTTCGCGTTGACGTTCTGACAATATTAATCCATCCTCAGTCATCCCATTGCACTAGCCTGAGATGATAGTATGTGTCGATATGACTTTATTGTAAACCTAAACTCGTCCGTCGTGTGTCTTCTCCCGGGATGCCACATCCAGCTTTGTTATTCTTTACACGGCGGAAAAATCCCTGGGTAACTTCAGAATCCTCACAGAGAGCCATTCACAGTTGGACTTTTTGCTGAGCTGGAATGTGAGTTATGAACGACGCATAACAATGTGCTAGCCTAGTCCTTGCTTAACAGGTGATTGATTTCGCTCCGCGGACAAAGAGACTCAACGGCGCGACAGTGAAGCTTTTGGCCTCGCTGCGAAGATGATCATGACTTCCAATTTGGAAGCTGACACTGATCATAGAGATGGTGTCCCCAGCAAAGACATTGCGATATCTCTTAACAAAGAGATCAGAGTCACTCAGGCCGGGGTATTCCACATCGCGTTATCAATCAAGACTATAGCTAAGGAGAAGAACATCCTGACTACACATATCCTTCTCTTCTGCTTCTGTAGATAAGCCAAGAGTGCAATCAATTCAAGCTGTCCGCCAAAGCTAGAAATGAGGGCAATAAAACCTGATAGAGGGCCCTACACTGGGGATTTGTCATTGCGCCGGTAATTATGCGGCCTTGTTTTCAGAAAACATATGCATTCTTTTGGCCGACTCTGGCCTTTTCATGAGCGACGAGAACGCAAGTCACAAGCGTCGCCTAGTGGAACATATTTTTCACGACAGGATAGCGAAGGGGCATGGTGTGTGACATTCGAAACTGATGGTCAAATACACTGTGTTCACGCCTTACATCGCGGTTCCTCACCGAATGACGGTGGTGATTCTTGGACATTTACTTGATCAGATCAAGATAGGATCACGTAAGCGAGCAAGGGATCACTTCAAATTGCTGGAGGTTGAGTACGTGCCTTGTACGACATAAGTCAGGCGAGCTATCAAATATAGCTACATTCTTCTCATTCTCGACAGATGCGCCAGCAAAGACCACAAGCGCATAAGCCTATATGCTTTTCACATTCTTCTACGCTCCGCGCTTTTATAAGCTTTCCAGGAATGCTCAGATTGTGTGCTAATATGCAAAAAAAAAGTATTTAATGAAACCTTGCCCTTTATACCAAGTACGGTGGATCGGGCTCTCCTGAATTGGCCTGTCATAACTCCTGTCACTCGATGCGGACCGATGCCATGCGTATCATCAGTGCTCTTTTATTCACCTTCCCCCTGACTGTACTGGGTCATGTGCATGTCAATGGTGTCACAATTGCAGTTGCTGCCGAAGGCGGCTACCGCAGGTTATTCGATCCGGTCGACCCAAACTTTTGCAACGCTCAAACCCAGCAAGGTCCCATCTCGTGCTTGAAGAACAATCCGCAAGGTACCCCGTATTGCAGTTCCTTCATAAATATTCCAACCGCTACTGTGTAAGTCTCCAAATAAGATCTTGGGGCTGTCCCACTGAGTCATGACAGCTGTACAACGGCAACATTACCGCCTGTAGCCGGAACGGCTACAATTACAACAACGGTCACTGCAGGCCCAATTCTGCCAAGATATGTCAATGTGGAGAATGTCAGTGCGCTTGTTGGAAATGCCGGTAGAAATACCGAAAACTAACGTAGCGCAGACAGATTTTGATGTCAAGAAAAGGGCTGCTGGATCCGTGAGTCAAACAAATTCTCTTGATCTTGTGACTAACGAATGAATATAGGACGCGAAGGCGTTGGTCGATGCTGGTACCAAAGCTCCCGACGCTGTCTTGAACAGACACGTTCTTCTACCACGACAATTGGGTGGATGTTTCCCAGCGTCCGAGGCAGCGACTTACTCTTCAAGTATATGTTCCTGCTTGGGAATCCCGACGCCCACGATTACTACAACCTTCTACGTCACTCTCGCTGCTGCTGCAACCCAGGTAGTTACCGTTACGACCATACCGATAGCCAGCCCGACAGCACAATCTCTGAGCTCAATCACCATCACGTCAGGCAGCGTTGGCTACACGTCGGTTGTGCCCACGACTATCAATGGTGTTGCAACCCAGGTCGCAGTCGTCGGTGTGCCTGCGCCTAGCACGATTACCGTCACGTCAGGCAGTGTTGGCTACACGTCGGTTGTGCCCACGACTATCAATGGTGTTGCAACCCAGGTCGCAGTCGTCGGTGTGCCTGCGCCTAGCACGATAACCGTCACGTCAGGCAGCGTTGGCTACACGTCGGTTGTGCCCACGACTATCAATGGTGTTGCAACCCAGGTCGCAGTCGTCGGTGTGCCTGCGCCTAGCACGATAACCGTCACGTCAGGCAGCGTTGGCTACACGTCG
>JAKJXN010000014.1:393366-619455 GCA_022225945.1 Didymella pomorum | reverse complement strand
TGAGAGACTCCGTAGATTGCTGCAGCGCGTCGCTGGGAAAGAGTCGCGTCTTGTTCAAGAGCTTGAAGCGCAAGCTGTATCTGACGCTCATTTGACGCGTCAAACTGTTGTTGTTGTTGTTGTGGAGGCATTGGTGTAGGGTAGGTGTTTTGGTGGGGTCTTGGCAAAAGTGATTCTCTCGCCCGTTGATTCTTTCGCCCGTGATGTACGTTACATCCAATTTCTTTATTCGGATAAGAGCCATGTAAGAACAAAAGTCAACCCCGTGAAGGGGTAAGGAGCACACGTCACACATCGTAAAGGGCACAAGAGAGTCATTTGTCCTTCCATATTTCATTCATTCATTATGAGATCTACGGTAGGACTCGCCTTCATTTCACCAGACCGTAATGCATGTGAATCATCATAGCTTTTCCGAAGCCAACCCGCATCCCCAGAACAAGGTATCTAGAGAACAAGAGAAAGAAACAAGCGACTCGAGAAGAGTGCACTTATTTCTTGGAGGCCTTCTGGGCAGCCTTGGTGACCTTGCCGGCCTTGTCGGCCTTGACCACGGACTTGATGACACCGACGGCAACGGTCTGACGCATGTCACGGACGGCGAAACGACCGAGAGGGGGGTAGTCAGTGAAAGCCTCAACGCACATGGGCTTGGAGGGAATCATCTTGACGATGGCAGCGTCACCGGACTTGATGAACTTGGGGCTGTTCTCAACAGACTTTCCGGTACGGCGGTCAATCTTCTCGAGGAGCTCGGAGAACTTGCAAGCAATGTGGGCGGTGTGGCAGTCGAGGACTGGGGCGTAACCAGCACCAACCTGACCAGGGTGGTTCAGGACGATGACCTGGGCGTTGAAGGACTCAGCACCCTTGGGGGGGTCCTGCTTGGAGTCACCGGCAACGTTGCCACGACGGATCTCCTTGACGGAGACGTTCTTGACGTTGAAGCCGACGTTGTCACCGGGAACACCCTCAGTAAGCTGCTCGTGGTGCATCTCGACGGACTTGACCTCAGTGGTGACACCAGCGGGGGCGAAGGTGACGACCATACCGGCCTTGATGATACCAGTCTCGACACGACCGACGGGAACCGTGCCAATACCGCCAATCTTGTAGACATCCTGGAGGGGAAGGCGGAGAGGCTTGTCGGTGGGACGTGTGGGGGTGTCGATGGCGTCGATAGCCTCGAGGAGGGTCTTACCAGTAGACTTGGTCTTGGTCTCCTTCTCCCAACCCTTGTACCAGGGGCAGTTGGTGGAGGGCTCGATCATGTTGTCACCGTTGAAACCGGAGATGGGCACGAAAGCAACGTGCTTGGGGTTGTAGCCGACCTTCTTGATAAAGTTGGAGGTCTCCTTGATGATCTCGGAGAAACGGGCCTCGGACCACTTGGTGGTGTCCATCTTGTTGATGGCAACGATGAGCTGCTTGACACCGAGGGTGTAGGCGAGGAGAGCGTGCTCACGGGTCTGGCCATCCTTGGAGATACCAGCCTCGAACTCACCAGTACCAGCGGCAATGATGAGAATAGCGCAATCGGCCTGGGAAGTACCAGTGATCATGTTCTTGATGAAATCACGGTGACCGGGAGCATCAACTAAATGGGGCGTCAGTGGTTTAGTTCGACGAGTCATTATGAGTTGATGCTGATGCTGCTTGCTCTTTCTTGTGTGCTGGTTTGTCGTCATGTCTCGAGACCGTAGCGGCTCAGGATGCTTGCCTGTTCAAAGCAGCTGCTGAGAGCGGCTTCAGAACTTTGCGGCCCTTGTCTTCGACTTAAGAGCATCGCAAGGCATCGCAACTCGACAGCGAGAGCAGGGGCAGCAGCAGCAAGCAAAGCCAAACAGAGAGAACAGATCAAATGAAGGAAAGGTGCAAACATACTAACGGTGACGTAGTACTTGGGGGTTTCGAACTTCCAGAGGGCGATATCGATGGTGATACCACGCTCACGCTCGGCCTTGAGCTTGTCAAGGACCCATGCGTACTTGAAGGAACCCTTGCCGAGTTCGGCGGCTTCCTGTGGAGGTCGTCAGCATAGTGAAATGTGAGAGAAGACGGCGAAGGGTGTCGCAGCCCATGACCGAAGCCATGATGCTTGCGATGCAAAGCACGGATGTGGGGCATGGTGTTGAGGTTGCCGAATGCTGGAAGCAGACTAGCGCGAGTCCGCGAAAAGCTCGCACAACCCCACCAAAAATGCCCCTCCTCCAGCGATAAGCCCAAAAAGAGGCGTCTAGCACAAGGATCGCAAATGTAGGTGCTGCAGCTGGAAAAAAAGTGCCGTACCTTCTCGAACTTCTCGATGGTACGCTTGTCGATACCTCCGCACTTGTAGATCAAGTCTGCGCCATTGTGAGCTATTGTGCGATGCGTTCGTTCGGGTGGGGTTGCTTACGACCGGTGGTGGTCGACTTGCCGGAGTCGACGTGGCCGATAACGACGACGTTGATGTGAGTCTTCTCCTTACTGCGAGCGTCGTTAGCATGATGCTTGTGATGATGCAGGGAAGTGCGAGCAGCCTGTGGGCTGCATCGCAAGTGCCGGGGCTGAGGGGTGCTTACCCCATGGTAGCGGTTCTGTATTTGAAGTTGAAAGTTGAGGGGAAAGTTTAATTTGACCTTGGAAGCGTTAGCAAGAAGACGTAAAGGCAGCATGAGGGGCGAACGAACAGTTGACGAGGCTTGCTTGTCGGTAATGTCAGACAGCGAGAGAAGGTCGGGTGCGGGCGTGAACGAGTATTTATGAGGGGCAGTTGTGCCAAGAACTACGTCGCTACGTCGGGCGAAGCAAATTTTCCACAGCAACGCCCAAAGCCTTGCAGGGCCCCTCTCTAACCTGGAACGCGCGCAGAGGCAAAACCACCTGCGGTAATTGGCCGCTGGCGATCTGCCTTGCGTTGCCGCCTGCACTTAGACTCGCCACAGCCGCAGCTTCCTCATGCGATTGTGGGACAGCGCACGATCAGAAACAGCAACAAAGCCTTTCACAATACCGCTGTGACTGCAGCCACAGCTCTTCTGGCTGCGGCCCACACAGTCACAGTCATCTGGCTATGCAGAACATCACACATGCTGTTGTTGACGCCTCTGAGGCTTTTGTTCCCTGATCTTGAAAGTTCAAAACTTTTTAAAGCAGATGGCGGGGTACGTACCAAAGGCTAACACCATAGCCCCACCCTGCCATGTCTGCATGTGCTCCGCTTTGTTGCCATCGTAATTCACCACCCAGAACATGTACACGGTGTACAATTGCACCTCCACTAATGCTGCCGGCCCCATTGTTGCTATGCGCTGTTCATGTGAGGTCAGTTCTTTGACTCACTTGTTGCGGCTGCAGCTTGGAAGGAGGGGTAAGCACCGCCCTTTTGTTCAATGCAGGGCTGGTTTCATCTACCGCTGGCTCCAAGTCAAACGATACCGAATGCTATTCTCGCAGCTGTCCGGCAGGCTAGGCCTTGAAAAGTCGATCACGATCACAGCTGCACCATTTGGTCGCCGGCTCCCAGACCTAAAGGTCATCGCCTTGGTAGTCGATGAAGCATTTACCACATGCTTCTCCATGCTGTCGCCTCAACAACCGATTACTCCCCACCGCCACGAGGAAACATAGCGCCACTTGCCACAAGTCTCTTGCCGACCGCAAGACTACACGGCGAGCCATTGAGGCTGACTTAAGCATTGCTAACCACTTGGAGACAGCTGGATCAAAGCCGTAGCTGAGGACTGAGCCTGCAATTATACGCCTGTCGAGGCCTTCGTTTATCTTAGTGTCGCCCAACCTCGCGGACAGCGTCATCAGCATAGGCGTGTCAAGACAGTGTTCAGCTATATTCACAAGAGCAGGCTTGACCTACCGCCATACGCACGCTCGACGTTCTCTATATCCGCCCTCGATCGGCTCAACCGCCTTTGTCGTACCCGCCGCCGCGCCCTCATCTCTCGCACTACCACTGACTCATTGAGAGCCACCTACACACATGCAGAGCATACTGAGACCTCGGCGCAGCTGTCACCAGGTCGGATCAGGGCGTAATCCAGGTCCAGATTGACTCGACACTCGCGGACCTCATGAAGGCTCATAGTACAGCCTGGAGGTCCTCAGACACCTGAAGGGGCTATAGTAATGGCTGTAGCAGTGCGGAAGATAGGGAGGCACGACCAACATATCGTCAACAGGGCTTCTTTGTTAACCGCTGCCCCTCATAAACACCCGTTCACACCCTCACCTAACCTTTCTTCGATCGTGTGACATCGTCCGACAAGCAAGCAGGTCTTGTGAGTGCGCTGCCACCTGCCGTTGCAGCTACGCTCCGATCAGGGTACTGCTCAGCCGAGCAAAAACTTGTGGTCTTGACTCGGAGGCGGTGTTGTCATCTGCAGCCGGTGTTGCTTTTATAAGAGGCTTTTTCCCGTCCACGAGAGCTGTGACTAGTGATCATGTCGCTTCTTCCACTCAAGTTGGGGAGCTTTTGCACCGAACGATGTGACTCTGTTGCGCCGAGCAATGCGCTCTTGGATACTATACATCGACGGTGAAGAACTTCAAACTTGAGTGCTTCCCTCCTCCTAGATGAATCACATGCTCTCCTCTGTTCTCATTCGCGGCCTTGGGTAAGTGCGGCAACGCGGCAATTCCAATTTTCTCCCCACTGATCTTCAGAACCAGTTGCTCGCCAGCTTCGAACACGATCCCCGTCGGCCACATCTGCACATCCAACCGCACCACTTCGCCTGGCCTGGCCTTCTCCACCTTCTCGTGGCTCAGCGTGGACCAGGTCTTCGTGCTCTTCGACGCAGAAACGTGCCGTTGCGAGGCCCGTAATTGCCCATTCGGACCCCAGTATCGCCACACACGGTTCTGCGTTGCTTTGTCGGCGTCTTCTTCGGATAGACCAGGAGGGAGCGGTATGTTTAGGTTTGACAATTCGATTCCCGATAAGGAGTATTTGAAGATGTGACAGTACACGTCCATGTCATCATGCGAGGGTGAGGAGATGTCTACAGTCAGTGTGCTGGGACCGACGAGTGCGGTGCGGACGGGGAATGTGTACGTGAAGGATAGTGCCTCGGAGCTATCAGCCTGCCATGTCAAAGTGCTGGGTTGGGATGGCTGGGTAGGAGAGA
Source organism: Didymella pomorum (assembly GCA_022225945.1). Taxonomy (NCBI): domain Eukaryota; kingdom Fungi; phylum Ascomycota; class Dothideomycetes; order Pleosporales; family Didymellaceae; genus Didymella; species Didymella pomorum. The sequence continues at coordinate 614,329 of JAKJXN010000014.1, read as the reverse complement.
GTGTGAGGTCGGGTGCAAGGTGCAGTGTCCTGCTTTGTGCGGATGGTAAGTGCCACGGTAGATCAGGGAAGGGAATGTCCACTATTGCCGACTTCGTGTAGTTCAGCAGCGCCAGACGGACCGGCGGTGTGGTTGACCAGTCATTAGGAACGGATTTGAGGTATCGGTCAAAGTAACTAGCGAGATCCGCGGTGCGTTGGGGTGAGTACAAATCGTACCATTCTTGAGTTGAGTGCACCACAAGCCTGTCGCAATTAGTTGAGCCATGAGGTCGAGGTGCGGGTGACTTGCCATTTATCCTTGTGTGGGATCTCCTCGAAAGCCCGCAAAGAGCCTAACGTGTGGACATCGGTAGAATAGCTGCCTCCGATATATGCAGGGACTTTGATCTTCGAGAAGTCGACGCGCTTGTCTTCGAAGTAGTCATTGGTGGTCGAAGTGGACTCGATCATCGCAGCCCAGTCTTCCTGTTGCTTCCGTCCTGCACTAAATCAGCTCCACTACGCGAAGGATACAGGTGAAAAAAACATACCGGGTAAGATCCCAGCGATGAATCTCGCAAACACGGCTCCTGGTATGCCACCTCTGAATGAATCCTCTCGATACGGATCCGAAGCGCCTTCTAGAGGTGCAATGGCAGCAAGGTGACGCGGCTGCTCAGCAGCTACAAAGTACTGCGACATAGCAAGCCATGAGTTGCCCGCCATCCCAATCTTGCCGTTGCTCCAGGGTAATCTCGCGAGTTCTTCGATGGCATCGTGACCATCTCGCCCTTCGCTGCTGCCCCACCACCTGATATCACCTTCAGAATCCCCGGCGCCACGAGCATCGATGTTGATCACAGCATAACCTCGAGGGACCCATTCAGCGGGATCGAGCCTACAATACGATCAGTGCTCGTACTTGCAAAGGAAGCGGAAAAGCTACCCTTCAAAGCTTTCGTATCCGGACTGCGAATCCTCTGGCACTCCGGCTCTCAATGGCATGGCATCGAGAGTCAGCATTCCGGAGTTACCTTTCCCGTAAGGACCCCACATGATTATGCCAGGTACTTTCTCGTCTATTTTGGGCCGGAAGATATCTGCTCTGAGATTCGTGCCATCACGGAGTGCCAGTGTTTGATTTGATTCGAAGATTGTGGGGGTAGTAAAAGCTCGACATCCTGGTCGTTTCTTATGACCTGCAGGTAGTTCTACCATCTTGGATTCTGATGGTGGTCCTTGCAGGCGCTGCGTTGGTCGAAGGTGCACAGCCGTGGTCCCAACCTTGATTGCCGACATTCTGGAGGAGATGTGATTGGGGGAGGAAGAAAGGTTAAGCTCACCTGTAGAGAGAGGGGGTGAGTTGAACAATTAGCGGACTGTCGACTGATGCATTACTTGTCCATAGTAAGTATCCAATGCATTTATAGCAGCCTACACTTGTGTGTCTATCGGCCCGAATCACCGGTATGTTCTTGCTATACCAATTGACGCGCGCAGTGCGTATCCGTCGTTCTCTGCCGCCTCAGTGTGGGCAAATGTGGCCCCTCTTTCCAGATTGATTAAGTGGAAGTCAGAGCAAGTGTTGAAAGCATGTCGGACACTTTTTGGTCCAGTTCACCTCATCACACGCGGAAAGCGGGGCGCGCTTGCGGGTGCTCCGCGTGTGGGGTTTGTACATCGACCACGATTGGCGAAGCCATCGAGTACGACCGACCATCGTGTCTCCATGCCCAAAATACTAGCGACTTGGTTCTTGATTCGGCCGAGCAACGAGACTACAAAGGCCGAGTACTGGCCTTCATCACATCCCGCTGTATACTCAACCTTGACTTCCTTCCAGAGCCCACAATGTCATCAAGCTCCCAAAAAGCCTTATATGCAGACGAACGAGGCAATTTCATCGTTCGAGATGATATCGCCAACCACTCTCCTGCCGCAAACGAGGTCCTTGTGAAAGTCCACTTCTCCGGCGTGAACCCAGCAGACGTCCGCCACACCACAGCATTGGGGATCCGCTCAACAGTCGTTGGCTATGACTTCTCCGGCGCCATTGTACAAGCACCGTCAGGATCAGATATCAAGGAGGGCGATATAATTGCTGGCTACACACCATCTTCCTTAGGTCGTCCTTCAAAGTATGGTGCCCATCAAGACGTTATCTCGGTCCCAAGCGACATGGCATTTCGAGTTCCGTCCAACCTTCCGGAAAGCCATGCATCTGCGTTGACTGTGGTTGCCATGACAGCCGCAGATGCGATGTACAACCTCTTCAAAGCGCCGCTGCCCACGGAACCGGGAGCAATTGAAAAGCCAATTCTGATCTGGGGCGGCTCCTCGAGTGTCGGTCTTTGTGCTATCCAATTTGCGCGTGCCAGTGGTTTCAGGAGTATATTTGTGACGGCGTCCTCGTCCCGTCACGAGATGCTAAGAGGGCTTGGAGCGACTCATCTTTTCGATTACAATTCCCCTACGGTGACGAAAGACATATCTGAAGCAATCGCAGTGCTTGGAAAAGGGCCAATCGCCTACGCTTTCGATGCAGCAGGCACACAGGGAGGGGCCGATTCCTCAGAGGCTCTCTTACAATGCGTTGACGATTCAGCAAGTCTTGTCTCGGTGTTACTGCGCAAGAACCACCGTTTTCAATTTCCCGTGGCGGTGACCAATACCGACTTCCGCATCCATCCGCCGGGCGCTCCTCATCCCATCAGTATTCCTGCGCGCCCAGATGATCACTGGAGAGCGTGGAAAGCCGTAAAGTGGGCCATCGCGAACTACGGGAGTGGTTTTCGACTGCCGTCTGTGAATGTCCTGGATGTCACAGCCGAGGAAGCGATCGATGTTCTTCTAAACGTGGAAAATGGCAAGCGAGGACACGGCAAAGTCGTCTTCAAGCACCCCTTCAAATAGGCATGCAAAGCTCTTTCGATTCGGCAATCATGTTCTCTAGCAGTGCGGCCCTGGCGGCGAATCCCTCAACTTTGAGATGATGAAAAAAGATCGGGGTTGGGGCCAAGAGTGCTGGAAAGAAACGCCGCACGAAGGGATTGACGACGCGATCAGTAGCCTCAATCAAACAATACGTCGCGAGGATCTCGTCACCTCAATAGACTTATAATATATTTTACTAACGACAAGACGTCGTGCCTAATGCTGGAATGCATTGTTATTGAAGACCAAATGTGCGCTTAGCGCAGGCGTCCAGCGCGCTACGTCATTACCGCATTGGGTCATCTTCGTTCCGGACAACTGCAACAAGGCTGTCACTCACTCAGCTCACATCACCGATAGGGCAGGGGCTAGCGATGCGTCAGGCGACCCGCGTCGATCGCGTGGCTGAGCTCCACCATCACGATCCACTCGAGCACACAACGCCTAGAAGCTCACCATCCTCACTTTATCATTGGCCGAGCCCAAGCACCATCGAGCAAGGCCTCCATCAATCCTATAAACAGCACACAAGCTCGCCCCGCGCCGTCTTACATATCAAGCCTGCCGCTCCTCGAAATCATTTTCCATTGTAATTCTACAGTTCACTGTCGATACCAAAACACCACAAACTTCTGAACGACATCGAACGCACCCGCGCTCATCCGATCTAGCACATCCACAATGGCAAACCTCGCTCAAATCCCCTCGCCAGTCGGCATCTTCCCTCAATTCTTCGCTCGCGGCTCCGAGACTCTTGTAATCAAGGAGAAGGTAATGTCCCTTACCGGTGACGACTTCCACATCAAGCTTGCAAACGGCACTCCAATTCTGCGCGTGGAGGGCAAGGTCATGTCAATTTCTGGTCGCAAGAAGGTCTTCGATGAGCAAGGCAATCACCTGTTTGATATCGTGAAGGAACACTTTCACATCCACTCCACGTTCCGCGTGGAGGATGCGCAAGAGAAGAAGATTATGGAGGTGAAGAGCTCGTTCAAGTGTAAGTTGACTTGAACCTACCGTCCATTTCACGCAAGTGTTCAGAAGAAGATCATGAAGCTGACTAAGACGTAGTGATGGGCAGCAAGGCCACAGCAACATTCACAAGTCAATCCGGCAAGCAGGAAGTCCTCACGATGCGCGGTAATTGGTTCGACACCACTGCCGACATCACAGATGAGGCACAAGGTAGTGAGTCGGCCCTTATCCAGGTATCGTTCCTACCAGAGTTGACGCAACCCAGACGCTGTTGTTGCGCGCATCGACCGCAAACTCCTCAGTGGCAAAGACATCTTCTTCGGCCAGCAGACATACGCTGTAACAGTCGCGCCGGGCGTCGACATGGCACTGATAGCAGCTCTATGCATCTGTCTCGACGAGAAGAACAACGAGGGTCGCTCATAGAGTGCTAAATACCTCGTTGCACCGATCCTTGTGCGATTGAAGGAGAGAAGGGAGCAGCGAAGGATAAAGGCGCGGTTAAAAGCAACGATTAAAGCCATAGAAAAGAAGATCGAGCAGCGCAGGAAAGAGGAGGAATTAGAGAGGAAAAGGAGCGGAACGGGCGCGGATAAACTTCAAATGTTGGAAAAGGAAGCCTCTCACCTCGGAGGAGAGACTATTGATAACGAGGAAGAATAAGTGGTGGGAATAGGCGAGAACAACGGTGCAGATGCGGGGGGAGTTTGTGATTGTTTAGATACCCTCAGTGCAGCACAGCAGTACCTAGGAGACACTCGTATAGTCGTATTACAGTCATGAAGAGCAGAGCCAAAGTATAAGTGTTGTAGGCGTATATGTATGGTCTATTCCAACAGTTGTCTACGACCCTTCAGTGCCAGTACCTTGTAAAGCCAAGCCTGGAAACAAACTACTGAAGGGCGAGATGACTTCTATACCTACAGTCAAGTGAGGATAGATGCCGAGAGTAGACAGCGCGAAATTGCTGTACTGTTTCAAGAACGTGCTGCTCGTGCCGTAACAGGAATAGGGTCGCAAACCATGTCATCGCAATTTGCCTCGAAACTCAAAGGCCGCGAATCAAGTTAAAGAGGAAGCTGCGCAGAAGGACGCAGTGTAGAGACCGGTTGGACTACTGGCCCTTGCGCATCATACCCTATGCAACGCAGCTCGCCTGATGGCGATCTGATCAGGACACAAAGACACAGTACAGCGGATAGAGACAAGGAAGGCAGCATCTACATATCGTTTAGCTTTATCCAAATCCAAATCGTCCAGCCAAACCATATCTCCAAGTATCTACACGAAGTGAATCTCTCTCTCTTTCTCACATAAGATACGAACCAAAGCTGGTCTAAATAACCTTAAAGGCCCCCATACCCTCCATAACCTGTCCGTTAGTCTGCACCATCAAATTCCAATCACAGCTCGACCCCAACCCCGCATTATCAATCCACGCCGGCTCCCAGTAAAAGAGGCCCGTTCCCTTGCCCCCCGGCACAGCCGCCACTCTCTTCGCAACCTCCTGGATCCAGACATATTGCCCGGCAGCCGAGATCGGGATACTCTTGGTATCACTTGGGAAAGCGTATTTGGGGTTAGGGCACGAGGATGGCCAATTCGTTTCGACGACTTGCACTTCCTTCTTGTACTTGGCGGCCATTTGGTTCATGGAGTAGGCGACGCTGCCGAGGTTCGCGTCAGAGTTGTAGAACGGGTAGTACGAAATGCCTTGGATGTCGAAGTCGGAGAGTGAGAGGCCGCCGCCGCTGCCGAGAACAAGGTCGTACCACCATTCCCTGGATGCGTTAGCGAGAGATTCGTTCAAGCAGTTCAATACATCGTTATTGTTGGCAGAGGAAGGGAGGGCGTAACGCACTGAGTGCCCCAGTAGAAGCCGTTATCGAGGTGGATCATGATCTTCGGTTTCGAAGAGAGCGAAGATTCCTTGACGGCTTTGGACGCGCTCTTCAGCAGCGCGGCAACGTTCTTAGGCCCGTCGGTGTTGCTCAGCTGACCGATCGGCCACAGCAGGCCCGCGGTGATTTCGTTCCCGATCGACACGATGCTCAGCGGGATACCCTCGGTCTGAAACCGGTTCAAGACGCTCTTCGTGTAGTCGTACACCTGCTTAATGAGCGCCTCACGATTGAGGCTCTTCCATGCTGCGGGCACCACCTGCTTCCCCGGATCCGCCCAGTTGTCGCTGTAGTGGAAGTCGAGGTAGATGTTCAGGCCGGCGGCGCGAGCGCGCTTCGCGAGCTTGATGTTGTAGTCGAGGTTGTAGTTGCCGTCGGAGGGGTTGACCCAGATGCGCTGGCGCACTGTGTTGACGCCGGTGTTCTTGAGGATCGTCTCCAGGGGTTGCACTTGGCCAGCGCTGTTCTTGTATTGCTTGCCGGCCTTCTCTTCGACGAGGAGGGAGGACCAGTCTACACCTTTGTAGGGAAGAGCCGCGAGCGCGGTGGTGGCGAAGAAGAGGGAGAGGAGCGAGGGGAGACGCATGATGGGCCGAACGAGGTTGAGACGTGGTGAATGGCGATGGGGATGGCAGGGATCCCGATTTTATATTCCGTCTTTATTGCACAGCATGGGGCCTACTCTCTTCTCCCGCTGTAAACATGTTTCCCGAATTACTTAGTACCGTGCGGTCCGAGACCGAATTCCTCCAACCACACTCTTCCCACAGACCTCTGAGGTCATGGCGTACAAGTTTCAAGCAAATGAGCCAGGATGCCGTTTGTGTAAGCGAGACACATATTGTGGGGTAGCGGCGCTCCGAATCCTACGGATTGGAGGAAAGACCAATATCCCGGAGGAATTGAAACTGAGGCTAATATCAAGGTGGTGAACTGCCGGTATGCAAATGAACTAAGGGCAGGAAGGATTGCCAGATCTGGTGGCGGAAGGGTAAAGAGCCGAGCGCATCATCAACACTCGATGATCACAAGGTAAGTTCAAAAGCTTCTGGAAGACGGCTGCGTGCGGCTGGGATGCAGATTGAGGCCTCTCTTGAGGGCGACCAGGTTGAGGGTTGTGTGACCAAGCTCGCACGGGTCGTTTTCAAGGTTTGGGTTAGATCAACCGGGAGCCACATTGGCGCCCCTTGCCGTTTTGACGTTTGGCAGGGCTCGGAAACAACTAAATGGGTCCAGCGGTACTGTTTGTACAGTATACGAAAAGAGAGGCTTGATCTGAGTTCACGACAGTGGTTGTTATTTTGCATAGCGTTGTGTGACAATTTACCACAATAATCATTTCATGCGCTGCTGCAGATGTCGTGAAAGATGAAGTGAACCACATCGGTGGCCAGAGCCTTGTTTTGGTGTTTGGTATTCGGGTGTATCGAAGAGTAATGCTTTCCTCTCCACCCACCCTCAAGCTCAAAAGCAGCCCAGCCCATTCCGAACGTGCAAAGGAAGATGCATCATAATGCCTTTTCGTAACCTCATGCGCCCCGCAATCACGTTGCAATCTACTGCTCCTCGGCGGCGGCAGGTGCGGCCTCGCCCTCACCCTGCTGCTGCTGCTCGGCCTGCCTGGCGGCATCTGCTGCCTGCTGGGCGGCGACGGCCTTGGCGCCGTAGTCCTGAGACATGGGCTGGACAACGGGCTGCTCCTCCTTGGGCTCGATGACGGTGACGGAGTCGGGGAGGGTCTTGGAGGGGCCGGCCTTGCCCTCGGGGTCGGAGCCGCGCATGATCTTGACCTTGATACCGAGCACACCCTGGCGGAGCAGGACGTGGCGGGTGGCCTCGTCGATGAAGTCCTTGGCGGGCTGACCGGAGTGGATCATGAATCCGTCCTGGAGGAGTTAGTATATAGATCTCGCGATAGTCAGTGGGGTGGTCCTACAGTGAACTTCATGCTCTTGGCACGGGCGGCCCTGAGCTTTCCGGAAACGACAACCTCGCAACCCTTGGCGCCAGACTCCATGATGAAACGGAGGACACCATAGCAAGCACGGCGGACGGCAAGACCGTTGAGGAGCTTGTAGCGGAGGGACTCGCACTGAGCGACGGCGGACAGACCACGGTTCTGGACCTTGGCGGCGTACAGGGAGACGGAGTTCTCGGGGAACTTGAAGCGCTTCTGGATGAGCGAGGTGAGCTCACGGATGCGGCGACCCTGCTCTCCGAGGACCTCCTGGGTGTGTGTGGCGCGGATGATGATGTCGGTGACGGTGGGCGTCACGCGGACCTCGACGCCCGAGTAGCCCTCCTCAGCGAGCTCGCGCTGGAAGAACTCGTTCAGCTCGGCGTAGAAAACACCGTCTGCGGGCTGTTAGCGACACACTCTCGGTGGTATGCGACGTCGCCCGCGACCCGAATTCCATCCATTGTGCGCTCCGATCGCTCTCGCATCTTATGGGCGGTCGTCGCGGGCTCAGTCTGGGAGGTTTGCGTACCAGCGACGAACTTTCTCCTCTTGGAGATAGCAGACTGGGTAGTGGCCATTTTGGATTGTCGGACTGTGGGTTAGCTGCTGAAACTGGTATTCAGAGAGGCCGTGCCGTGGTGTCGTTCGAGCGCGAGGAAGTTGCGAAGTTCAATTTCGCCAGGTGCGATGGGCTAAGCGAGGCGCTACGACGGCGCCCCACATTTGGCAGCGACACCGCGAACAACACCATAAGTACGCAGACAGAAATATATCATAGGCAACACTGATTCTGCGATGTAAATGCTATGACTAGATGCATGTAGAAACAAACCCTCACTTGACGCCCGTGCTGAAGTGCAACATCCCTTGGTCGAACTGCACCATCACACTCAGTGGTGCTCGATGGGGTCTTCAGGAAGCAAAGGCTCCGGCTTCCTCTCCACGCACGCCTTTAGCGGCGGCCTGATCAGATCGTTGAACAAGAACGTTCCGTATACCAGGAACGCAAAGCCCAGCACCTGCAGCCACTTGAACGTCTCCCAACCAAGGCCCAGCGAAAAGACCCAGATGAAGAGCGTGCGGCAGGTGTCGATGGTCGAGCGCGACGTGGCGGAGACGGTACGTGTCACCGAAAGACCGAAGAAGTTGAAACCACTGGGCTACGTTAGCGGAGTCGCTGTCGCCATGCAGCTTAACTTACCCAATGCTGATCATGATCAGGACAGAGGAGATGGCAATGCCCTTGTAATGCGTCATCTGGTACAGGCCCTCCTTTGCGTTAAAGTAACCAGTGCCAACAGCGAAATGAAGGATGATCATCACAATCGTTGTGACCAAGAACCCAAAGATGCCTTCCCAGCCCACCACCTTGATCGGCTCCATGGCGTACTTCTCCATGATCCTCTCCTCGAGCACGAACTGCGTCGCTGTGAAGATCTGTGCACCCGCGATGAGCATCACGCCGATGAGGGTCATCAGCGCCTGGGACATGGGCGGCGCCACATCCATGGCGACCATATCTGAGTGCGCCGACTTGTGGCCCGGCGTTGCCTTGTCGTCCTTGGTGATTGCCCCTGCCAGTCCGACAATGGCAACGCCGAAGACAACAACGAACAGACTGAACCACTTGTACAGTCCAAGATGGCGCTTGAGAAACCATACGCTGAACAGGCCAACAAACAGGACAAGCGCTCCCCTGGTCATCTGGTAGATACTCGCTGCTACGAACAGCAGTCCCACATTCATCAGCGTTGTGCCAGCAATATCACAGCACGCTGGCAGTGCGAGCAGAAACACGCTGCGGCCCTCGAGCGGAATCCTGCCCTCGTCATCGGGATGTGCAGGCTTGAGCGGGTTGGCAATGTCCCTCGCCTCGCTCTCGTCGCTGGCTGGGGTCTCGATACCGTCGTTGTTGGGGATGGCTTCGTAGCCTGCGCGAGCACCGGCGTAGCGCGTCCAGAGCGAGAACAGGCCGATGACAAGCCAGCAGCCCATCTCTCCGATGAACATCTGCAGCGTCTGGAGCACGGGCTGCTCGAAGTGCTGGCGGTACTTCGGGTTTGGGGAGTCGCAGTTGCGCACGCATTGCATGTCCTGGACAAGGTTAATGAGGACACTCTGTCGGCGTGGCGGGTAGGTTGTGTACTTGATACTTGGTGAGCAATGTGTTGCAGCATCCTGTCAACAGCATCATGCCCACGAGAATGGGCACCATGCCATGGACTGCCATGACGCGTCTGGGTGAGCTGTGGGGAGCTCTGGCGTGCTTATCAGCGGCGGCGCTGTCAATGAGGGTCTTGGACGGATTTAGGGAAGAACAACAAGCTGAATCACACTCAAGGTGAGCGGCTGGGAGTGTACTAGAGGAAGTCAGAGGCCCAGCGATGAGGACAGGCAGCTCCAAGCTACTGCCTCGTGATGTGTGACTCTCGGTGAGGCTGGTGCTGATCACGTCGCAGCTGGAGCTTCGGCGATAAGGTAGCGGCACGCTAGGAAACAGCCGCGGTCAACGCGGCGGGCGATGCCTTCTTCAAGTCAAGCCATCCTATTCATCTACAATTTGGTATTGGGCTCCATCTGAATAACATGCCGTCCTTTCTGAATGAAAAGAAACTTTGAGAGGACAAACTGCTCGACTATGGAGAAATTTGTCTGGCTTCTCAGTGTTCAGCAGCCTCGCATGGGGTCCTTCCGGTCACAGATGATGGCTGCGCGTGACTCCCAGCACCGTAGCGTATCCTGGGGTCGCGCCGCAAGTTCACGTGCATTCAGCTGATTTGGAAGTCTTCGAGATCGAATGAGATACCTGAAATCCTGAGATCCACCGAATGCTGCCTTCATTTCGTTCACATATCACAGAAACCACCTGAAATCCGCACTCTTCGGCCCATCCCTCAGCTTCTCCGTGCTAACATCCCTCGCGCTCAAATTGACACCCTGCCTACGATTCCTCCTCGCATTATCAACCACCATATACGCTCCGAGCAACAGCGCACACACACACCCCGTCGCGCCAAACGCCGCCGTCGTCGCAAGCGCCGGGATATACTTGGGCTTATCCTGTTCGCGGAAGATATTGCTACTGACCACGCCCATGAGATTCGCAAGCGGGACACCGATGCTGGTCAGCGTAACGCGCTGATTCTCATCCGCGACGTTATTGTTGTACCACGTGCTCAGCAGCACGCTCGGCGCGCTGGTGCCCCACGTCATCATGAAGCATGCAAAATACGCCACCGTAAGGCTGTGCCCGACGTCGATGGTCGCGTAGATGACGAACCCGATGAATGTAAGCAGGAACCCGAGGGCGATGAAGGGGAACCGGAGACGCGTGTGGTCGGACGCGAAGGCCAGGATGAGCAGCACGCAAGCTCCGACGATGTTGGGTGCGACCGTGTAGAGGTTCGTTTTGATCTTGTCGTAGCCCAGACGGCCGACAATCTGTGGGAGGAAGAGCGAGACGGATTGCAGCGGGACGCCGAGGCACATTTCGATTACTAGGAAGCCGTATGTGGAGGGGTGCTTGAAGATGCCAAGAGCGTGCTTGAGGTTGAATTTCTCATTTACGACGGACGAGGAATCGATTTGGATGCGTTGGAAGGCGAGTTGCTTCTCGGCTTCGGTGAGGAACTTCGCTTTGTAGGCTGACTCCGGGAGGTACCAGTATGCGAAGAAAGAGAAGCAGACTGTCAGGCTACCTTCGATGATAAAGAGGTACCTCCAGCTGTCGAGGCTGGACTTGATCTGGAAGACACCGAATGCCAGCAGTCCGGAGAAGGCATTGGCGATGTTTGAGGCAGCGTAGAACAGAGCCAGGCGGCGCGCAAGCTCGCCTCGTCGGTAGAAGGTCGTGAGATAGTAAATGACGAGAGGAAAGCTACAGGTCAGCTTTGCTTCAGGAAGTTATCGAAGTGTAACCTACAAAGCGGATTCTGCCATTCCTAGAAACCATCTGAGTGCCATCATGCCGCTCCAGTTCTGCACAGATGCTGCCAGCAGCGTCGCGCTACCGAAGCAGAACATCATAATGGGCAGGACGCGATGAGGGCCATACTTCTTACCCAACATGCCAACCGGCGGCGCAAAGATGACGTACGGAACGTAGAAGATCTAACCACCCGTCAGCCTTGTCATGCACAGCCTTTCAACGCGTACCCACCGACAGCATAATGTTGTACTGGTTGCCCTTGAACCCAAGGTCTTTGTCCATTCCATCAGTCTTCGCATTACCCAAGTTGCCCTTGTCTAAAGCATTGAACAAGTACATGACTGCCAACATGGGCAGCATGCGCAGATCGAACTTCCATGTCAAGGCCCGCTCGTGCTCGAAGTTGGGGAGATGTTGCGTTTCGCCCTCGACGGGTACAGGCGCGGCCTCTCCCGAAGACGCAGAATGCGTGATCTTCAGGTCCGTCTTCGCGAGCTCGGGGTCTTGGTTGGTCGACATGACAGCTGTGGGACGTCGGCAGCTTTGTCAGATGCGCTGGATCGAGCACTACCGCACGAGAATCAACGCCGCTACTGATGTGAGTTCAAGTAGTCTGACGAAGCTTTCCTAGAAGTGCGAAAGCGAAAAGACCAGAGCATATGTATAGTCGCACCCATGCACGCATCTGCGCAGGATCAAGCGATGTCGCTTTACAGTTACATAGGCCTGCAGCATCCTGGCCTTATCTGCATCCGCAAACCTAGCTAGAAGCCCAGGGTAGTATTCTTCCGCGTGTATACAGCGTTGTAACTTGCTAATTTCGCCGCCTTTGATACGCTCGACCCTCATCGGCGTCACGGCGACTCGTGTTGGGCAGAATTGTGTGTCTATCATCACCCGTGTTTGGCCCGGCAGATCCTCGAAAGTGGGGAGAACTTCCAAGACTGTCAGCTGTGAGTGTGGTCGTTGTGCTGCGATAAGATCATTGGTCCGACATGCGCGGGTGCAGGGATGCCGCAAAGGGCCTTCCGGCGCAAGTCATCCTGAATAGCATCGACTTGAGGTTTTCATGCTTCTTGGGGCTCTGTCGCGTGGCCGCTGCGGCCTGGAGGCATCAGGAGCGCAGTTGGCGACCCCAGATTCTGAACTCCACTTTTGGCTTTCCCCGCACAACCTTGGAATGCAACCCTGGCAGGAACTCCACCCTCTCCAACGAGCGTCTTCGTACTGAGTAACAAGGCACGGCAACGGCGACAGCGGCATGGGCAAAGCTTGACCTCCAGAGATCGCCGTAAACGCATTTCTTGGCTTCTGTGCATCGTCTCGAGTGTCGGACAATGATTGTTGATAAGTGTGTCGCTCACACATAGCGTGAGATAAGGCGGCGCGGGTGGGCAATCGGCCACACCTGTGGGTCCCAAGGCTGAGCGTTATCAGGAGTCCATGCGGTGTCGGTGCCACGACTTCACGATCCACCTGCTGTTCGACCTCCTTCCTGTCTTGCACTGACCCGTAATGAGGGTTGGAGTCTCGCGCACCACTCCGACAGACTGCCTCCACTCGTGAGTCCAAAATACCACATTGCTCGTAAGAAGGTAATGTCATATCGTCGAGAATGCGGTGTAGTACCAAAATAATCAAGTCTTATTGTGCGTTGATGATACAATGTATCGAAGCTCAGGGTAGAAGACCCAGTCTATAACCAAAAATGGAGTCTGCTTGGCGGTTGTTGCGCCGCCGATGAAATATACAATGTAAACGCCGATGGGTATCCTTCGCTTGAACGAGGCTCTGCTCTAGAACGCCTTAACAACAAAATGACAAAACTCAGAAAACAATTACAGACCGTGGGCAACCTCTTTGCCTTTTGATGAATGAGGGTGGAGCAAATTCGGCCTCCATTTGGTGACATTCGTGACGTTGAAATGGAGAGGTTCTTTCTGACCCTTCTCCTTAACGGGCATCTTCCTCTTCGAACGACCGGACACATAGATAGGTTGCTGCGCATGGCTTGTACCACTGACGTTCACAGCACTATCCTTCGACCTGAGTTTTGGCTTCTTGTCGCGATGTTCATCATCAGCCATCTCTGTGTCGAAGCTTCGAAGACTGCTTTGCTCGGACGAGAATCGATGGTTCGAGTGGGACGAGGATGCGGTTTGTGTCCGTTCGAGCGAGGGTCGCATAAGACTAGAATGGATGGAGGATGTACGCGCACGCTCAATGGGACTTAGCATAGCAGCGGAATCGGCGAGTACGTCGAGTTTGGAAGGCGCCCTGTCCGCCAGCGAGTGAGTTCGAGATGAATATGTGGGAGGAGGATCCTGGCAATCGTACATGATCTCAGTGTCCAAGCTCTTGTACTTGACAGTACCGTCAAGCTCTGGGTCGTGGGCCCAGCAAATCTCGTCCGCACCGAGAACGGGTGGCAAGAACCGAATCTCGTTCCATGTGACGTCTTCGTGCTGGAGCGCGATGTAGAGGACGTCTCCCTGCATCTTGTCATGGGCAATGCAATGGTCCTCGATGAACGGGTGGTCCCAAAGATCACGATGGACAAGATCAGGCGGAAGCAGTGTAAGAGCCATTCGACCGTATGGTTCATCTGGTGGACGATGACCCACCAGCGGCATCCAGGCTCTCCCACGCAGGAGACCTCTGAACGTATCTTCGATCCTGGCAGCGAAATAGGCGCTGGCCTGACCAGCGAAATCTAGGTTCTGTTGAAGTTTGCGAGACGCGCATCGTCTGTAGCCATTGCTGTCTGGGTCGAATGCAAATCTTTGCGACTTTTGAGGAACAAAGATAACTCGGACGTTCCAGGTTAACGGGTATTTCTTGTCGGTCCGTATTGGCAGTTGACCCAGCATGTGCTGCGACTGCATGAGCAGAGGGACCTGAGGGACCGGCGAGATTTTTGGCGCTGATAGACGGGGTTTCGGTGTTGATTCGACAGGTGTGTCGCCCCTGGAATGACCATTGGGATGCTCGACCTTGTCGACTCGATTTTCCAACTCCATCGTGGCCTCGTCAACTATTGTCAACCGCTCTTCAACAGCTTTGATTTGATCGCCGAATGACGACGTCTTATCCACGACAGCCTCAACTCTGTCGTCCATGGTGATCTTCAACAGCCTCATGTTCTCGTACAACCGTGCCTCGAGTGCCCTGTACGTTCGAAAATGCTCTTCCCTTGCTGTGCGTTCTCTGAGAAGCTCCCGTCTCAGTTCCTCCTCTACGCTCTCGTGTCGCCGGACCTCATGCCTCAATATCTTCATCTGCTCCACGACCTGCAGGAACTGATCGACCGAGACAACAGAGAGGGGCTGGGTTTCGTGATGCCATGCTTGATGTCCACACCCGCAGCGGGACCGCACGATCGAATCCGGGTAAAAACTTCGACATGGACAGCGTTGCCGTGAATTACTGTTTGATTCGGATTCGGGCTGGATGAAGCCACATTCCCCGCGAGGCAGTTGGGTTGCCTCGGAGGAGATCGATTTACCAGCCAAATTAACGGTTGGCTGCGTGTTACTGAGAAACATCGGGGGCTGACCCGGTTTGGTCATGAACGGTCAAATGATTGAGAAGCAAAAGGCGCATGGAAGGCCAGGAGCAGACCTCAGGAGGTTGCGAATCAGACGTAAAAGAGTGGATGTCTGGGCGTGATCGAGACGTAGGAGAGTCTAAGCTGGGATCGTTAGCTGGGGTCAAGGCTGTACTGATATACAGAAAGAAGCAAGTCAGGCAGAGCCGAGGAAGGATTGGTGTACAAGATAAGCAATCATACTCACAGCCAGGACCACAGAATAGGAACACACGGGAGCACCCGGGCAGCGGTGTGACAACTGAAACGGCTACGCCGACATGTGAATGTGTGGGAGATAAAGAGAGGTGGAAGCAGTACGCGGTGGAGTATTCATCGGCACAGCAGCGGACCATGGGATGTGCAGGTACTCGTTCTTTTTGGCAGCGGGTTAGCTCCCGCGGCGGTCAGCCCTGTCATGTCTGGGGACAGTGCTGGCCGGCTCTGGTGGGAGCTGAGGATGTTGGGCGTGGTGGTCAAGAGTAAGAGATAAGACAAAGAGTTTCTATTCGGGGAAGCTCTAGAAGAGATCGGATCCCGGGCCAATAACCGCGTGGGATCACGAACAAGCCAGTCAGCGCCCTCGCCGCAGGCAACCTCCTCATCAGCCCCTTCCCAATTGCGTGCCTGCGTTCCTTAACGTAGAAGCACCCTGCAGCAGCCGCAGCGCTCCTTGCAGCTTCGAGTGCCGTGGCGAGACGCGCGCTGGGCTTCATGCTTGAATCTTCGGTCAACTTCGCGGCATCCACGCGTCTCCACAACAACCCACAAACATACAGGCCCGTACGGATAGACAGCCATACCCCACACCTTTCCGTTCCGCTCCGCCATTATGTCAGAGCGTATGTAAACTCGGACTTGCTGTTGTCTTGCGAGACCGTCATGTTGTTCACAGCGCGTGTTCCAGATGCAACCGTGCCCGGCGCAGCGCAGAGCGTCTCTGAATCAGTAGCACCCTGATAGGGCCTTTGCCTCAACCTGGACTATCTTGAAGATCTCGAAGCGGTCTTCTACTGCTTATCGCTACGCTTTGACGTTCACCCCACGAAATCAACGCTCCCTGTGCTGATTGGGTCGACGGGCAGACCCTGAGACGCACACAGGAACACAGTTCGACAACAGGACCAGGTGGCAAAGCACACCACAATTGGCTTCCATGACTACCATCGGAATGTCTCCCGAAGAAGACGAATCACAGAAATACCTCATCTCTCTTTGCTGCGCAGGCCGCCGACGGCCATCGTTCGTACATCATTTGTCGAGGCCAAGCGCCATGTTGATTCGGACCTCAAGTTATTGCAGCAACACCTGGGTTGCGGTGCGACCGCTTCCAGCAATCCTTCTAGCACGTGAACTGCAACACAACCGCAGGTCATCAGATCCAACGACTGCAACGCAATAAGCCAGCGCTCCAATATCATCGTCAACAGCTCGACATGACACAACGATGTTGAGATTGTGGACAGTTGAACGGCCAATGACCCACGTGTTCGTCCGATCGAGGGCATTTGCTCGGTCACACCCCCAAACTTGAGGTCGCTCCGAAAGCAGCCCGTCTTTCCAGCTTCCTGTGCATCAAATTTCAAGATGCTTTTCCTGCAGCACATACATCATCAAGATCTTGGGAGAAGAATATCCCACGTCTCGTAAGGGCGTTACGCTGTCGCCGCAGCTCCTGGCTCGACCGCCATTGACTCGGCTAGCTGCGCTCCATGCAAGCAAAACGTGCACGAAGTCTGCCCACTGTTCTTCGAAATTCTGCTCTTAGCGTGGCTTCTTCTACAACTCTTACGACTCTTGACAGTTGTAGTGGAAACTATGGGGTAATGATTATCAATGCGTTCCTCTTTTCTGCGACTCGGTGTCGACCTTTGAGGTGCACAGGCAGGACAGGCCTACAATGCGCCCATTGCACATGTTACGGTTTGTTATGCGTACGACAACAAGAAACGCTCTGTCCCAAGTCGCAAAATGGTGGAATTTGACTGTGCCGTAGCGACATCCATGGAAGCACTTTAGCTTCCGTCCATCGCCCAGGACAACGCTCCATCGGCTGAAACTCACGGCTGACGGGCAGTGCGGTCATCTGGCACTCGTCCTTCTTTGAACATCCGCTCAACGTGTTCGGTCATCCAACGTTAGCATCGCGCCTCTTTGGTGCAAGCCTCGCTTCGACAGATGCAAGTGCGGGAGCAGCCGCGTTCTGCATCAATCCACAGCGACTTCAGATCATCTGCGCTAGATCTATATGGCTTCGAATCTGTTGCTTTCGTATCTTTGGACGTTGCTTGCGCCCATTCGTCACCCGTTCATGGTTTTATTTCGCTGCAACGGCCGGCTAATCTACAAGCTCTCATTACGGCCCTTCTTAAGGTTTATAGAGGGTTTCACACTCCCAGACTTTGCCTAGTAGGATGACTGAGACCACAATTCGGGCCATATCAAATTTGCACAGCCGCGACGAAGACGTGGTGTTGTTGTTGCTGGTCAAATGTTAAAGGAAGGCGCAGCCGGCTTTCGGAAAGTTCGAAGTCCCGAACCGGAAGCCGGGACTCTTGGCGTGTCATTCACCTCCTTCCATCTCCCATTCTGTCCAACTGCCCGGAGGTCTCGTCGTTTAGCCACACTTCCTACCCATCGACTCGGACATGCCAGAAGAAAACTGGGCCGCCCACGGCGGCGTGCAGGCGTGCGATCTATGTCACGCTAGAAAGGTGTGTGGCACAGCTCGATACCCGCTCTTTGCTTCAAGCAGACAGCTACCGAATCACGACTGTCGTTGCATGCCTCGGTATTTTTGATAAGTCATTATCTGCTTTCCGAGGCAAGGCAATCATTTGCTGTGTTCTCGAAGCTAGCAATGACTTGAGCCCAGCAACAGCATATTCGAAACAAATGCTCAGTCGAGAAAGACGAGATTGGCTTGACTTCCGGACTAATATCGCCTGCAGGTCAAGTGTGATCGTAAGGATCCTTGCTCTAATTGTGTGACTTCGAAGAACCAATGTCTTCGCAATAGGCATAAACGGGCTCCTCGTCCTAAGGTCCGAACAGACGACAAAATCCAAGCTCTTGTCCAGAGACTATCGAGTCTCGAAGACTCCGTCCGCGTCACTCAGGAAACTCCAAGGCCTTCAGCTGCCATACTGGAAGAAGGATCACCAGAACAGAATGGGTCTTCAGATCGTCCACTGAAGCGCAAGCGTACAACCAGTGCCGTCAACGGCAGCGCTCCTGCGGCGACACCAGAAGTCGACATAGTTCAGCAGCCTACAACGAACGAGGCACGTAATCTCATTCAAGAGGAGCTTTCCATGAACAGTCGCTTCTCCATGCATCAGCGCTCGGTACTGGAGACAGCACTCTCATTTGTCGATCATTTGTCAAATGCCCCTGTACCGACCATGAAAGACCGCAGCTCGTTCGACCAGTCAATGTACGAGCCTACGGAACTTACTCATGGCGAGATTTTGCATGTCATCTTAGGGACTGAGACGAAGAGCATGGCACCGACGACCATCCACTTCCACAGTCTCGATCACCTTCCACCCAAAGCCGTCGAGAGGATCGCCCTCGCACTCATGGAAGGCACGGCAGACGAGAAGACCGAAAACCTGTACAAAGTCATCATCCACTTCAAGTGCGCGGTAGTCCTGTACGCCAGCCAGCTGCAGGGACCGAAGAGTCCGGCTGTGCAGAAGCACATTCAGCAGCTCGAATACAACCACCTCACCGCAGCTCTCACTGCCCTTGATCACATCAGTTTCCTCAGCACGCCCTCATTGCTCTTAGTTCAAGCGCTGATCACGGGCGCTATGATGATGCAGATCATCGGAAACCCAGCGAGCTGTTGGGAGCTTACCGCTCATGCTTCGCGCACACTCGTGGCGCTCGGCTACCATAAGTTCTCAGGTACCGAGGTCAAGGATGAGTATGCTGAAGAGATACAAGCAGCCGTCGCCTGGTGCTCCCATTTCGACAGCTGTATGAGCCTGCTGCTTCTTCGCCCAAGATCTCTCCCTCCGATGAATGTCAAGATCTCGTCTCTAATCGAACCCAACCCGCTAAACCCAATGAGCATCTTCGAAATCATCGCGATGGAGATGATTCCGGTTCATAACAAGATTCTAGATCTCACCGTGGATCCCTCGTCCAAGAGGTCCAGTGCTCAGCTCAAGGAAGAAGTTGCATGGCTCAGGGGTCAGATGTCTGACATATACAACATCATGCAAAGAGTAAGTTTTCATCAACGAGAAGACTTAGACGCAGCTGACAAGGCAGGACTGTCCCACCCACCTCCTTGATTCCATCATGGACATTCTCTTGCACTGGAAATGTCTGGAATTCAAGTACTACTCGACACTCACTTCGGTTCATCGCCTCAGTCCCACGGTCACAACTGACCCTCTGGAGAGGGAGGAGTGTCTTCGGAGCGCACGCGTGGCTCTCGAGTGCGTCAAGGTCATCATGTCTACATCCAAGAGCCTAGGTCACTTCATCGAAGGCTACGATCCATATTTGGCTTGGTATGTACAGTGTCATATATCGAATTTCACATTAGCTAATACTGCTCAGGACTATGCTCTCTTACCCGCTCTGTCCGTTCTTTGTGGTGTTCTGCAATGTGGTTGGCACATCCAATGATCGCGACTTTCAACTCCTACAAGCTGTCACGGATGGCATCTCCGCCCTTGTCACCGAAAACAAGTACGTGAACAGGCTGCATCGCCTGTGCGCTACGCTTTTGACTCTTTGCACACCACTTGTCAAGACGACTGGGCCGCAAGACCTAAACAGTGCCAGCGCCGCTGTACCCGGCTTCTCGGCTCAAACGTCGGCGCAACCTTCCACAATGTCAAGTGTGCGCAACACGCCAGATTTGCTCAATGTGGGGTCCAGTGTCGGTACTGGCGGTTCTGATGGCTTCTTAACTTCGACCTGGAATGATGACATGATGTGGCAGCTATTCCAATCTCAGCCTTCGCTGGATTGGTTCAACGCAGACATCTTGGATCCAACATGGGACTTCAACATACAAAAGGCCTAGTACCATGGAGGCAGTCAGGTTGGCATTGATGGGTCTTCTCATTCTTCCAGATTGTCCTCGTGGATACGTCCTTCCTACACATAGCAATAGTCTCGGCATTCTACGTCAATGAGGTCGTCATAGGCTTTTGATCTATCGCTCAGGGTCTGCAATAACGCTTTGGAGCTGCTTGACGTTTTTGTCGCGGACACATGTGGATGAGAAAGGCATCCCAATGGCTTCACAAGACAGGAATTGCCAGGGAAAAGGGCGATCACATCAACTCAATCATCTTGCACAGGAGCGTGGGTTTACCGAACTTCATTTGTAGACTGTTGCTGACTATGTATGTGCCAGCGCTTGCACCTTTCTAGAAAACTCCTCTGTGCATGAACCCTGGAATATATTTCGGCGAGTTTAGCACCGATATCGCCAGCTTGGGACTCCTTGAGATTGAAAGCCGTCTTCTTGGTCGACACATCTTTGATATGATGGGTATGCATCGTCACGGCGGCCTTGACAATCTGCTCCGAAACAACAAGCTTGGAGATGTGGTGATCTTTGCCCTCATACTGAGCAGGAGCCTTGAGAGAAACTGCCAGGAGAAGACGAGCAGGCATTGTGTCAAAGACCATGTTGCCCATGACGGTCTTGGTAACGGGACCTTGAAGCTATTCTGCTCGCTCTTGCTTCGACATCTCGCGGATGTCGTGGATCGCAAAGATCTGCTCCTGGAGTGCGGATGACAAGGTCTTCTCGACTTCAACTGACGCGGGTGACTTGCTGCGGGATGGGACGGCGGCGTTTGCCTTCATCTTTGCACCAAAGACCTTATTAAGTCAAGATGGGCGCAGGAGGGACAGTGGTTGATGTCTTCGTCTTGGTATCTCGTCGAAGTTGAAGAATGTAATGTTGTGTTTGATGGTTGTTGTGGTTGGAGTACCAGAGGTCAAGGCAGTATACAAAATAGTAAGGAAGCTCTTGCCGCACGCTCTCTCTCTCTCTCTCATGGAGTGGAAGGGCTCCTTGAAACGTCTGAAAAGCCTATTGCCCAATCAAGCCTCAGTGAAAGCGTCTTCAGTAGAGCGGATCCAGCGTTGTAAGGCTCGCGGAAGCGGTCATTTATGGACTTCAAAGGTTTCGTTCTCAAACAATGTGACAACGAACGAATCATGGTGTGCTTGTTGCGAGCAGGGCAATGTAATCACGCTGGCACCATATGCTGTCCATGCGAAAAAAAATACGATGTGGTGCAGAAGCCCTGCCTTCACTCAAATCCGCGAGGAGACACCTAACGTTACAGAAAAGGCCGACCATAGCACAGAAACATCGTTGTGGTCATCAGAGCTTCTATGCTTTGTCGATACTTCTCTGACAGCCCATGACTGCAACAGGAGCATAAGTAAGTGGTGATAGGCAACGCAACAACAAAGCAGAAAACATACAACAGCGGGTAATTATCAAACTCTGAAGACCAGGTAGTGAGAGCAAAAATGCAAAATACATACAACAGCGGGTATTCGCTAGTGGTCACCCACCTAACTACTAATCCGCCGGTACGTTGCTTAAATAGGGCTGAGCGAACGGGAAGCCTTGTTTTCAACGTCCTATGGTCGTATGTGATAATTCTGCCCGCGTATACAGTCTATATTGTCAACATGGCCAGCTAAAACCCTGACTGCAGATACTTCCCACCATCAGCGTCCTCATGCTCACTGCAACTATCAGCCATGATATCCGGTCCAAATAGCATGTTTCTCTCACGCCAGCATCGACATGCCCCTGCCATGACGCTCTACGCACAGCGACCCCTCTAGCTGTCCAAATCATCGCCATCCTCCGCCATCCCATTCACCAAGATAGGCTCAACAGGCGCATCATATAACTGACACGCCGCATCCATCGCGAGCGGACAATCGTACTATACTCATTAGCTCCCTTTTGTCAACTGAACAGTGCTTTCAACCTACATCAATGCAGATACTCTGCGGCGTGGGTTCGGCCCAACGTGGAATACTATTCGGCTTCTCGCACCTCTGACTAAACAAGCCAAACAGCATACCCCAGATCTGATGGGCGTGCCGCTGGGAGAAGCCAAGAGACAGCGCGGAGAGGAAGAACTGCTGATTCGTGTATGACTCCTGCGCGTTGTTGTAGCTCATGTATTTGTGGATGTGGTACATGTTTGTGCTGCCGTTGTAGCGCTGGTAGGATGTGCCGAAGGAGGAGCAGGAAAGCAGGTAGCCGAAGTATTGGGTTAGGTGGGTTACGAAATAGCTATTGGTATCAGTATCAGCCATTGAGCCTGAGACTTGCCTTGAGGCTTGCCCTGGGGCTTGTTCTGAGATTATGGGAAAATGAAATACGCACAACTGATTCGTCCCCACCGCATCACTCGTCCTATTCCTCCTCAGCGCATCCGGACCCCCACTATCCAACCAATTCACACTCACGCCCTGTCCGCAATCCTCAGGACACGGATTGCTCGACGCCAGCGCGCCGTTGAACCATGGCATGAGGTCCACTGCCTCGTCTTTCCACTCTCCGGGCCACATGATCCCGTTCACGGCGACCCCGGTGTTGGGCGTCGTGTAGTTACCGACTAGTGCGGTGTTGACGAAGAGCGTCATCAGGAGGTGCTGGTTCTCGGGGGACGCGCTGCCGAGGACGGACGTGCTATAAGTGTCGCATATTGAGACGTCGCTGTTGGTGTCGCTGGGGATGCCTCCGTGTGGAGGGCCTTCTGGAGAATGCTGGGGGCGCGAGGGCGGGCCTGTTAAGGCGGGTGTCGAGGACAGGCCGAGGGCGAGGAGGTAGAATGCAGGATGCATCTCTGCTTTTCCAGGACAGTCTGAATGGCTTAGACCGCGCGTCACTTACGGTGGGAAAGTGTTTCGTGGACCATTTTGTATCTGTTCAAGGACGCAATGTCTAGCAAACCTGGTCTGTGATATCAGCATTGCTCTGCTCTTACACATTGATGCGGCCTTCGAGTAGGCCGCATGATACGTGTGTGCTTCACAAGCATGATCCTGTGCAGTATGTGAGCCGTTGCGGTGCTAAGGCATGCAAGTGCCGGGACCTTGGGGCCGAAATGCATGCATGGAGTCGAGAACTGTGGTGAGACGACGCGAGGCATTATGTATACACGACCTTGGCAAGCTATGAAGGGCTTCCGGTCCAATGCTTGTCGTCGATCATACGTGTATGTTGCCAGAGCTTAGCAATGATGTTATGCCCAGTGGCTGGACAGAGGATCCGGTGCGTGACGTCAAAGTCAGGGTCCTCGAATAGATAAACATCTCCGTGGGCAAGAAGGCAGCGTGCGGAACGGGAAAGAAATCGGAGAATGACAAGCACCAGGACCGGCAATCGATGGAGCTCAAGCCGAGCCACATGGTGATGAAATGGGGTATAGTCTACAATGCACAATACTTTTCCTGTCTCTGCGCCCAATGTCATCTCACTTTAGCAAATCGTCTTGCTCCTCCTTGGTGATACCAAAGAGATAGAGCAGGTCCTGCATGCTCTTAGTGTTCAGCCTAGCAGGAGCTGCTAGCTGGACCTTGGGCTTTGCATGGAAAGCCACGCCCAGGCCCGCAACGCCCATCATGGGCAGGTCATTGGCGCCGTCACCGACACAGACCACCTGATCAAGCAGAATGCCCTCTTTCTGCGAAATCTCCAGGACGTGCTGGCGCTTCTTCTCCGCGTGCACGATCTCGCCAGTGAGCTCACCTGTCAATGTCTGTCCGTCCTCAGACACAACAAGGTGATTAGCGTAAGCGTAGTCTAAACCAAGCTGCTGGCCCATCCAGCCAGTCAGCGGTGTGAAGCCGCCGC
Organism: Didymella pomorum; assembly: GCA_022225945.1. NCBI lineage: Eukaryota > Fungi > Ascomycota > Dothideomycetes > Pleosporales > Didymellaceae > Didymella > Didymella pomorum. The sequence continues at coordinate 590,195 of JAKJXN010000014.1, read as the reverse complement.
TGAGAACGGCAGTCTTGAACCCTAGTCTCTTAAGCGCAGTAATCAGCTCCTTGGCACCCTCATTCAATGTTATTCTTGGCCTGAGATCCTGGAAGACTGTCGCAGGGACGCCCTTGAGCAGCTTGCATCTCGCGCGCAGACTGGCCTCGAAGTCCAGCTCGCCGTTCATCGCTGCTGCTGTGATGGCAGCAACCTCCTTCTCCACACCAATGACTGCAGCGATTTCGTCAATGACTTCCTGCTGGATTAGCGTGCTGTCCATGTCAAAGACAGCGAGCCGCTTGTAGCGTCGGTGTATTGTATCGGCTTGGAAGACGCATTCGACATTCCACTCGAGCTCGAAGCGCGAGACTGACTCATGACGGCGGAGAGTCTCGAGAGACACGGTGGATGCGATTGGTAGAGGGAAGATGATCTCGACGACGCGACAGTGCTTGCCCCGCTCGAGCTTGTGGTGTGTGATGGTTCGTGATTCGAGACTGGGTAGGATGCTGGCCAACATGGTAGTAAAATCGTTCAGACAGCTCTGACTGATGTAGTTGCCATAGAGGTTGTCGAGCGCATCAGGGCCCTGTGTGGGGGGCTCGAGAGGGTAGGCCTCGAGGTTCTTCGTCGGCGAAGCGCCATCTCTCAGAGTCTCGAGGGACGCTGCAGGGATTGTGTCCTGGGGCGTATGCGGTACTTGGTCGGGGAGGAGAGCTTTATGGGGCTTATCCACTCTGTAGAAGAGCGTCGCAACGATATGCGTATGCGAGACGTCGAGGGCAGCTGGTCTGGCGGCCATGGTTGAGTATGGCGAATTCTTGGTGGCGATTGGCTGGGTCTGTATGTTGTGAATGGCCCGAGTCTGGTCTGAAGTGAACGTATCGCGGGGCCGCAGCCAAAAACTGCAGAGGGGTCCGACTGCGGCTTCCATCTTCACCGCGCTAGTGGCCCCGCCCGCCAGGCACTCCCGCGGCCCTTGCAGCATCGTCCTCCGTAGCCTTCAGATGGCGATGACATGGCCATGTGCTACTTACAGAACATGTTGCTGTTGACCTAACACTTTTGTGGTCGAGAGTGCGAGGTGATCTTTAGTCTCTGCCACTACATGATGGCACGGAACGTCAGTCCTCCGATCACGAGCCGAGGCTGCAGCTAGATCTGTGTGACGGCCAAGATCTCCGAAGTAGCTCTACCGCCGTACGCAGCTGGCAGACATAAGCTCTGTGTAGCTCTGTAATACCCCCTAATGCCCCTTTGTGTCCTTCTATAATCTTGGAATACAATGGTTGACTACAAGCCCGAGAGCATGGTCTCTACCATCCGCCAATCGCCGCCTATCGATGTCACCACGAAATACGATGCTGCTTGGGTCAAGGACAAGGTCATTCTGATAACAGGAGGAGCGAGCGGCTTCGGAGCTGGCTTCGTGCGGCTGTGGGCGAAGAACGGTGCTACTGTCGTCGTTGGAGACATCAATGTCAAGATGGGAGACGTTCTGGTGCGCGACGTGCGCAAAGAGGCAGGCCATGACCGCGTGCATTTTGTGCATTGCGATGTCACAGATTGGCAGTCGCAGATCAATCTCTTCAAAGAGGCGGTAAAGCTGAGTCCACATGGCGGCATTGATACGGTTGTTGCAAACGCCGGCATTGCAGGCATCGATGTCTTGCCAGAGGGCAAGAATCTCGATGCTGCAGAGCCGCCGCCGCCGAACTTCAAGATCATGGATGTTAACTGTACCGGTGTCTTGTACACAACACATCTCGCATACTTCTGGCTGCCGAAGAACCCCGGTTCAAAGCCGTGCAGCATCGACTCGAAGCCCTCGACCACGTCACCGCGCGACCGACACCTGCTGCTGCTTGGATCTGTAGCATCATTGTCACCGATAGCGATTCAGCCGCAGTACAACGCGTCGAAGCATGCGGTGCTTGGACTGTTCAGGAGCTTGAGGTGTACGAGCTCGCTGCAGGGGATCCGGGTGAACTGCCTGTTCCCTTACTTCATCGACACACCTATCGTCCCTACATTTGGCCGCCTACTGTTGGCAGGCGGCGCGATGGGTCAAGTCGAGGACGTAGTTGCTGCCGGGACACGCTTTGTGTCTGACAGCCGTATCCTCGGTCGGTCTCTAGTTATTGGGCCGAAGGTTCATGTGCGCCAGAAAGATAACGGCGAGTGGGATCTTGTAACGCCAGGGTCGCCGGGCAGCATCGAGACCGCAGTGTTCGAGCCCTACGCAGATGACTGGGAAGATGTGGATGCGTGGGACCGCAATATTGTCAAAATTCTCAATATGGTGCAAATCGGTCGTGGATGGGTGGGGTGGGGTCACGACATCGTCAAGGCGGTCTTCTACGGATTTGGTTTTGGGCGCAAGTGATGGAGCATGGTCACGCGCCTAGGCCTGTGTCTACGGGTGCACCGGATAGTTCGGCGAGCATTCGGTCTACAGGACATCGTCAGCGGCGAGCAATCGGTGCGCTGTCGAATGTGCGTATGCGTTCAAGATTGAATCTGGGTATAGATGATCAGAGACCGTATAGAGAGCGAGCAGCGCGTAGACTCGTAAACACACAATTGCATGGCACCAAGCATGCGGAAATTCGATGCCGCGGGTAAATTGCAGGGAACGTAAGATTGACGGGGGACACGACAATCCGATTCGGAAGGACGATGACGTCGCGCGTCCTTGTAGGGGAGCTACGGCTGCGCCAGCGACGGAAGTTAACCTGCTTGGGCTAAAACCGCCATCTTGATTCGAACTTTGACTGCACGCTGCGGCGTCACTGCAGACGCCCAGGCACGAGCCATTATGCTAAGAAGTATCGTTGGCATGCGGTCAATCTCGTCGCGGCTTGTAGTCTACGACATCTATACATTCACGCGCAGGCACTAGGAGTCAGGCGCCGCTCCATCACACTGTTCCTTCCTGCATTGTTCTCTCAAATCCGCGACGCGTCCTTTATACGATAATACTAATAACACGGCGACCGTCATTGTGACGAAGTCGCAAACACTCTTGAACGATGACCACTCACACACAGGAGGAGTCTACGATCTCTCCTACAGGAATGGTGATCAATGAACCCACATTTCCAGACATCATCGGCGGTGCAGCATCGAACAAGGGAAGCACAACAATCAACTTCCCCACATCAGTAAACACAACGCCTGCACACATCTCCGAACATGACCTCACACAGCCTGATATTGCTGCTGAAGCGCCTTCCAAGACGAAAGCACAAGACTTTTCTGCGCCGCGACGCCTGCAAGAACGTTCAGCGACCGAGCGACCGAAGCCCTCGACGAAGCATTCGCTGCTTAGAAACCTACCTGCCCCTCGCAAAGAGCGCCCGGCGCCAGTCCGGCGACAAACGACGATCACCTTCGACCACAGCTCGTCCGAGTCGGACTCCTCCGAAAATGAGCAACACCCGGCGAAAAGCACGAGTCGCGACGAGAAAGTGCAGAGGCAGATGTCTCAAACAAATGCGCGGAGTGGGCGCCGGTCGTCGACTATGAACCCATTCGCGCGGTTCAAAGTGTCCAACGAACACTTTCAGACCAGAGGGTCAGTGAAGAGTGATGGACGTCTGAAGTTGAGCATCTTGGAAGAGGATGGCGGCACCGGCTACATCGCGAAAGCTCTCGGTGCTATAATACCAAAGCATGGGAAAGACGATGATGAGAAAACCGTACAGTCATACGATGCTCGAGGCGGCAACACCGAGAAAATCGCACCAGAAGAGGACGAGATGGAGCACGACCCATCCCGGCGCCTAAGACTAAACATTGTGATCATCATCATTGGATCGAGAGGAGATATTCAGCCATTCATCCGCATCGGCAAGATTCTGAAGGAGGACTATGGGCATCGTGTGCGCATTGCAACCCACCCAGCCTTCAAGGACTTTGTGCAGAAGGACTCAGGCTTGGAGTTTTTTTCTGTGGGAGGCAACCCAGCTGAGCTGATGGCCTTCATGGTGAAGAACCCAGGCTTGATTCCGAACATTGATACCATCAAGGGTGGAGAGATTGGTCGCCGCCGTGCGCAAATGTATGAAATGTTCCAGGGCATGTGGCGCGCCTGTATCAATGCTACAGACGACGAGACCGACCATATGAACGCCAAGATGAGTAAGTGCAATGAAAGCCGACCGTAGACATAGGCTAACTATTCTAGTGGGAGATAAGGCTCCCTTCGTCGCGGACGCGATCATAGCGAATCCGCCCAGTTTTGCGCCTGCGCACATTGCCGAGAAGCTTGGTATCCCGCTTCACATGATGTTCACGTACGCTCTTTATTTATTCCGGATATCATACATCCGCTGACTGATGCAGGTTTCCTTACACACCCACCGTGCAGTTCCCGCATCCGCTTGCGAACATCAAAGTCAGCAACGTCGAGCCCTCTTACAGCAACTTCATGTCATATCCCCTCGTTGAGATGATGATGTGGCAGGGTCTTGGGGATCTGATCAACCGCTTTCGAACACAAGTCCTGCATCTTGAGGATATCAGCACATTATGGGCGCCTGGACAACTATATCGACTAAAGGTACCCTACACGTACATGTGGTCTCCAGGCATCATCCCCAAACCCAAAGACTGGGGGCCAGAAATTGACGTTACCGGCTTCGTTTTCCTGGACCTTGCATCTAACTTCACACCACCGGACGACTTGAAGAAGTTCCTCGATGAAGGCGAGCCTCCAGTATACATCGGCTTCGGTTCTATTGTGGTCGACGACCCTGACCAATTTACCAAGCTGATCTTCGAAGCGGTCAAGATTGCTGGTGTGCGTGCGTTGGTTTCCAAAGGCTGGGGCGGCTTTGGATCGAACTCAGACTGTCCGGATAATGTTTTCATGTTGGAGAACACTCCACACGACTGGTTGTTCCCAAGATGTAAGGCGGTCGTACATCATGGAGGCGCCGGTACTGCTGCTATCGGACTCAAGTGCGCGAAGCCGACTATGATCGTCCCCTTCTTTGGAGATCAACCTTTCTGGGGCGCCATGGTCAGCAAGGCTAAAGCGGGAGCGCACGAGTGCATACCCTACAAGAACTTGACCGCCGAGCGACTCGCAGAAGGCATTAAGCAGTGTCTTACTGAGGAGGCACAGAAGAACGTACAGAAGATCGCAGACAGTATTGAGGCTGAAGGAGACGGTGCATTGAACGCTGTTCGTTCATTTCACCGAAGTTTGCCACTACATGGAGAGGGCAGCATGCGCTGTGACTTCCTCGACAACCGTGCTGCAGCTTGGAAGATAAAAAACACCAACGTCAAACTCTCTGCTCTTGCAGCTGAGATTCTGGTCAACAAGAAGAAGCTTAAGTGGAATGAACTTCGACTGATCCGACACTACGAGTGGAACGACTTTGGTGGTCCCGGCGAACCCGTCACAGGACTTTGGGGAAGTATTTACACAACCTTGACAGATGCTGCAATGGGTGTGGGTTCCGTGCCTGTCGAAATGGGCAGGAGTTTGAAGAAGCGGGAAAAGCTATGGGAGAAGAAGCGACAACACCAGAAGAAGAGGCAGCAGAAGAAGGAGACGATGGCAAGGGCGAATGCCGAATTGGAGAACGAGAAGCAGACTTCAGCCGAGCAGCATGTCGCGAAGAAAGAAGAGCAACAGAACGGTGGCAGACCCAAGCCGGAACGTGAGGAGTCCACCTTGTCGAAACTGACAGAGCCGGAGGAGACATTGAACGAAGAACTCGCACACGAGGCAGCATTCGGGTTCAGAAAGACCGGTCACGCGCTTGCAAGGTTCCCGATGAACGTCACCCTTGCGCTCACACAAGGCTTCCACAACGCGCCTCGACTGTATGGTGACGAGACCGTTCGACGCCCACCACGGGTGACCGGCCTGCACTCAGGTCTTCGCGCTGGTCGGGATGAGCTGGTATACGGCGTAACAGACGGTGTTACTGGAATCGTCACGCAGCCAATTCGCGGCGCAAAAGAACGTGGTGTCATGGGCGCTGTACGAGGTGTAGGCTTTGGCATCGGCGGCTTCGTGCTCAAGGACATCGCAGCCTTGCTTGGGCCAGGTGCATACTTCATGAAAGGCCTCGATGCCGAGTACATGAAGAAGTACCAACCTACGACCTTCATCCGCCGTGGCCGCATCGCCCAAGGTCAACTAGAGCTCCAGCAGCTTGAACATAAAACGCGCGTCACTCACATCAGAGAAGCAGAAGGCGAGGATGTTGAACGCAAAGAGAATCGTGACGAAGTTGAAGACAACGTCACCGTCCGCTGGGCTGCCCTGAAGCAAGCCATCACCGAAGAGAAGCAACACAACAAACAAGGCATCATCGCCTCACTCACCGGCAGAAGCGAAAAGAAATCAGGCACAATGGTCCCTCGCAAGAGCACCTCCGTCAAGAAACCGTCCAACGCAAACAAACCCCAGTCCAAGTCAGCTACGACCCCGATCGCCAACATCGAGAAGGAGTACAAGGGCAGGAACAGCAAAGACTACGACCAGATCAAGAAAAGCTTCGACTCGCAGCACCGTCGCAGCGCAACGCTCAACCGCAGCAGCACCGAGCCCCTCGCGCAACGGAGCTGGGACGACAGCAACGCGTCCCGGCCCGCGAAAGCAGAGAACAAGCACAAGCCGAGCAGTATCCATGAGGAACCCGAATTCGAGGAGACGCATGTGCTGGGCAATGCTCACCTCAAAGCCAGCAGCGAGAGCGATGAGGCTGAGAAGAGACTTGATCCTGTGCCGAGCGGACCAGCGGCAAATGCTGAAACGGTGCGTGGCCCGGCTGAGAAGGACAATGGCAACATGTTGAAGCCGAGAGACAGTGAGGCTGCGGACTCGAGCTCTGAGCAGACGAAGATTGGCGAGGAGACGATGGATTGGGTGAAGATGAGGCAAGAGGCTGAGGAGCGCAAGGCGCTGCGCACGGCGCAGGTGTGATGTATCACTGTCATGTCATTTTGGAGCGTGATAGAATCAGAGCATAGCGTTTTGTGTGATTTACTGTAATTGAGATACCCATTAGACACAATCTGGCTCTCAGGGCCAACGAGACCTGTTCACATGCCGGTGTCTACCAACACCAGAGCTAAAGCGATCACCTGTGGCTTTTATGCACTGGCTTGTCACGTCTCAATATCGGAGTCTCTGCGAGCAAACTGCTTCGGCGACGCGGCACTCATGCAACAAAAGCTGCTGCTGTAGGCTTCGCGCCTGCAAACGATGCGGGAAGAGGTTGCGTAGCCACTGGCTTCGCTGGATCCGCAGTGAACGCAGGGAACGAGCCGCCCTCAGGGTAGACCTTCAAGCCCGGCATCGTGTAGTTCACGATGGGCGGCCAGTAAGGGCTGAAGTAGATTCCGGGGTCTCGTGAGCTATCTACGGCACGTGTGAGATGCGACTGGGAACAAGGTAGGCAGGACACACTTACAGATACCTGGGAATTTCCCGACAGGACTTGGCTTCTTGCCTGTCGCACCGCTGACCTCGATCTGCGCACACCCAATATAGAACTGCGCTCCCGCACCGTCAGGACCGCCCGCAGCGTGGACTGCGATGTGCTCCGCGCGAAGCAAGTACTGTCCATTCTCGATGTCTTTGGGGATCTTGAAATCGAACTTCGTCCAGCCATCGCTCAACCAGGTCATGGCGAGGCTATAGTTCGCGTACGTCTTTACGCCCATCTCGTAGATCTTGAACCAGTCGCCTTCACCTTGGTAAGCTGATACGTTGGCGACGGTGCTCTTGCTCATGTAGGCGAACAGAGGGCCAGGGTGCCCGAGGACGTCGCGTACGGTGAAGCCTACTGTGTCGCCTGCTTTGACGGGGTAGGTCTTACGAGTCAGAGCGTCTATTCAGAAATGACGTTGCTATCGAAATACCTTTGTCTTGCTCGCAGCGGCGAAAGAACCGTTGTTGCAGCGGATATCGCTATGCTTGACATCGTAGAAAGGGCCATTGCCGACCATAGGACCGAGGGCACGAACATACTCATATGGTCCCGTGGTCTGGCCGTTGACAATGAGGCGTTCGAAGTTGTAGTGAGCGCGAGTAAGCGTGGTGACTAAAGCCAGGATGATAGAACTGAAGAGCCTCATCTTGCCTGACGTGGATCTGAGGCTGAACGGGTGAGGGAAGCAAGATTGATCTGCACGATGTAGACAATGCGACTATCCGTGGTCCATCTCTTTGGCTAAATAGATGTTCTCACATGAAGGCTTTGCTTCTTCTCTTGCTTTGACTAAATGCAATATCGAATAGATGAAATCAGTATGAGGAGAGTCTTGGAAGTACTTTGTTCTGCTATCGCTACGAGGGCGAGGCTCACAGTCGACTCAAGCATGGGTTGAGAATGCATAGCAGCAGAGTGGCGCGCGGAAACGTCTGCTTGACCTACTTCCATTAACGACGTGATTAGGTTCAAGAAACCGTGCAGAGATATGACGTTGAAGACTGTGTAGCGCTCGCAGCGGCTTTGTCGTACCCATTAATCCCATGGCCTTTGGGCCAAATTATCATTGCAGGTTCTGTAGCCCAAACGATATAAACATAGAGCGCATTGAGGCTGCGAGATGTTCTGGATGAGGGAGTGGCTGATGCGAGTGCGAGAACAACGTTAGCGTGTCACCCGGTCGCGCTAACGTTGTTTACCCCAAAGAGCCTTCTTCCACCACAGTCCTGATCTCTTCTCCACACTTCCGCGGATCCCATGTCATGAGACGAAAGGAAATGTCTGTCGTAAGGGATTCACAGCCCAGATTCCATGACGAAAACACGGCAGTTCGCAGACACGCAAATCTACAGAAATGTCGCCCTCCACTTCGATGCAAAGGCCGCTCGCTTGTCGTCAGCCAATTACGAGTGCTCGGTAGCAGTCACCCGTCTGATCGAGATGCCGGTCGGCTTTTGACTTTCTCCATCTCCACGGTCTCTCCACACCCCGCAATGCGCTAAGATGTAGGCGAAGCAATTCCTCCAATCACGAGGATATTGATGCCATGCGGTTCACTGTACGAGTCAGTTCCCCAGCCTCAAATTCTACAACCTCAAGTCTTTCTCCACGTCCCGAGTATGTGGAGCCGTTTTCGAGGCCCTTGTATACAGCATGATCAGCTCTTATATTCAGATCATGGTCGCTAGGCACAACATCATTGACCAGACCGTACATTGAACAGGAGATCAACAACCATGGGGATCTACACTCTGTCCGTGTTCTGCTTCGCCGCAGTCAGCACGGCTACACAAACGGTGCAGCTCAATATTCCTGATGCGCCCCCAACAGGCACGCAGACACTCAGTGGCTCTTTCCAGGGGTACTCAATGGAGGTTGCTTCATTCGCAGATATGGCTGGAAATCTATCGTACGTCTAGCGCCACAAAAGCTGGCTAGATGAACCGCTAATCTGTGCCCTCTAGGTCGCCTAACAAGCTTTCATATCGCATGCTGCAGAACCTCAAAGACATCTCGGGCTCAGCTGTTCCGGTCCGAGTTGGTGGTACTACAGCGAACCACGCCATATGGACACCGAATCAGAAGGAAGCCATCATTCAGAACTTCGCCACACCTGGAGCTGATCAGCCAGCAAACGTGACGTGGGGCCCTGCGTATCTCGAGTCATTCAAGGTGTTCCCCAAAGGCACGAAGTACACGATCGGCGTGACGTTCGACAGCGGCGCAAAGGGCGAAAACAACAGCGTCACCGAAGCTGCCGCATTTTATAAGGGCATTGGTAAGGACCTGTTCGCCATCGAAGTTGGCAACGAGTTCGACGGTAAGTCCACAACCTCTCCGGTCGCATCAACTCATCAACGATTGACCTAACGCCATTCTATAGTCTTCCCTGTCGACCGCAACACCACCACCTGGAACATCGCCCAATATGTCCCTGAATGGCTCTCCCGCACATCCGCCATCGCCTCACGCGTGCTCCCAAAGAGCAACCAAAAGCTTTTCCAAGCCGGCACATTCGTCGCGCCGGGCACGATCAGCGCAGACGTATCCTGGACGGCCCAAGCCGCCATCGACCTAGGCATTACCTCCAACGGCCTCGCAAAAACATGGTGCACGCACCAATACTTTGGCGCGGCGTGCCGGCCCGTCAAGCCGACTTTGGCTGGCGCCGTCATGAACCGCACCGCGCTGATCCAGGGCATGAACTACCATGCCGCTGCCTCGAGCTACTCAGTCGCACGAGGGCTGCCGTATGTCATCGGCGAGACGAATTCGATTGCGTGTCAGGGCCTGGCGGGCGTGAGTGATGTATTCGGTGCGGCGGTCTGGAGCGTGGATTATGCGCTTTATGCGGCGAGCTTGAATGTGTCAAGGATGTACTGGCATATGGGCACGGGTTATAGGTACTCGGCGTGGCAGGCGACGAGGAATGGGACGACGGAGCCGGGACCGAGGCCGTTGTATTATGGAAATTGGGTTGTTGCGACGGCGTTGGGCGATGGAGATGCAAGGGTTGTGCCGATTCTTAACACGACGAGCCTTGCTGGGTACGCGATTTACTCGGGCAAGCGTCATCGGTCGGAGTTGAGGAGCGTTGTGCTGGTGAATATGGAAGTTTTTAACTCAACTTCGACACCAGCGAACCAGAGGTCGAGTGTAGACTTTGCGCTGCCAACGAACTTTGGAGGCAAGAACAGCAGAGCGAGCGTACAACGACTCACTGCAGTGGGCGCAGAGGCGAAGGATGGAATCGCATTTGCTGGTCGCACTGTCGCGCTCGATGGTACGATTGGGGGATATGAATCGAAGGAGCGGGTTGCGAACGGGGTGATAAATGTTAAAGCCAGTGAAGTGGCATTGATTAGCTTGGCCTAGATAGACGACCTTCTTGAGCGTTGAAAGCATCCTCTCTGTTTGATGTTCTAAATTCTTGCCGTCAGATCGTCAGTGTCATTACGTTGCCTATTCTGGACCGGAATATGTTCACAATCTAGCTACCGCAAGGAGAGAACACCTCATCGATCTCACATGTACTTCGTGAAGCAGATTCTTTATACGACCACGAGCGAATGGACTTTGTATCCATAGAGCACGGTCAACAATACAAAGAACAAGAAAGTCGACAATAAAGTGACTACATTATCTGTCTCCGACTACAGCTGCTGGGACCCTTCTCAACCCAACCGAATGGTCTGAAGATTGCCTGACCACGCTTCCTGGCTTAATTCCTCTCCATCAGAAGTCTCGTACACAGCAGCATCAGACACACTGGCAATCTAATCCCAATGGTCGACCATATTACGTATCAGCAAATGAGGAATACTCCCGCGGTACAAGTCGTTCTTTGCTGTAAGTGAAGAAGCTCTCCAGAGTGAACAATCTCCCAAAGGCTGTTATTCTAAGTGGTCGAGCAACGAGAACCAGCCTTGGAGTTGCTAGAACCTGAAAATGACCTCGTGCGGAAGCTCAATTTTCACGATCTCGTGACGCTTCTGTGGTATCATTTCGACACCAATGACAGGTATCAGATAGCCTTCGATGTGGATGAATTGAGTGAGCCGTTCAATATGCTGCTTGTATGTTCCACCACGACTGTTCAAATTGTTCCATTTTATCATGGCACTACAACTCAGCTCGACTGCTATGAGTGTTTCTGACCGTGGAAGCCAAGTAGAGGATGATGTATCAGGCCAGGTGACATCCCCAGTCCAGCCGGCTCAGGATCAACTTGGGAACCCTACTCGGCGGACTGAGCCCTTTAGAAGCAGGACGACGAGGCTATGTGCAATATCCGGTCCTGAGGAGGATTGGATTATATTCCCAAGTAAGGCATCCCCCAAAGATGATGCACCCCAAACTTCTCTTCGCATACGGAAACTATACCTAGAAAAGCATTCAGTATATCGCTTGTGAATGTGAGTGTACCTCCTGTACATGTTCTGACGCATTGGTATATGTCCCAGGGATCAGACAGCCAAACATTGGAGCAAATCCAGTTGCTGGGGCGGACACTAAATCGTTTGTTCTCGGAAAGTGCCAGCCACTCGCAGCTCACGTCCCTCGGACTCTCCAGGTGGAGTTGAGCGCCTGTGAAGTACAGGCGTACATGTGAGAGTAGAGTCACATGGTACGTCCAACACATTTGGTATCATCTGTAAATATCTTGAGCCTTCCAGGTAGACACGAGGAAGATTGTGTCGAAGTTGTGTCACTCCTAGAAGGCCGTGCCGGGGATCTTGCCGTGTGCACGCGACGATAGTGAGGGTCGATTTGGCGTAGATTTTACCCATCATCTGAAGCTGTCGATGCCGTTCTGCTTGATCATTTTGGAGCATACAATACCTGACCACCCAGAGGTATTGGTAATCAAGCTCAAAACAAACAACGATACTGTCTTCACTTGTGCGCGGAAGTTTTGGCAGAACGGCATTGACAGAACATCGCCTGCTGTCAGTTGCGGGAGCTGAGCCCCAATCTCCCATATTCAACAAGATACAACAAACCATGGGTATAGAACACCTAACCAAACTGATTAACATCCCCAAACCCCACTCTCCCCCGTCCACCCACCGCCCTCCCTCTCGCCCCCTTCATAGCACTATTCGGTACCCCTGCCGGCCCAACACTCGCCCCAAATCCGCCCTCCTTCAACCGCCTCTGAAAGCTCGTGACGCCTCCCACCGCCGCCACAGCACCTCCACCTCCACCAATACCAAATTCTTGAGGATTCATCTGCACAGGCGGCGCACTCATCGCGCCCAGCCTCGCAACACGCTTCTCAGGACTGCTGGGTAGCTCGGGCCGCTTAGCGCGTACGACAGCGCGCTTACTGGGCGTCTTGAGGTAGCCTGCACCTTTGAGCTTGGTCGTTGCTGAGGGCGGGTATGCCGGTGTGCCGGCCCAGAAGGTGCTGCGTTCGTCTTCATTGAAAACGAGGTCTGGGGATGCAGGCTCAGGAGCTGGAGGAGGGCGGAGCGCAGAAGCAGGTTGTGGGAAGGTGCGCGGGCGCCAAGATGGCGGGCGAGTCGATGACGGGGGTTTGGGTGAAGATGTTGGCGGAGGGAGGGGGTAGGTTGTTGTGCGCTGCCGCTCGGGGGTGATGGAGAGGGAGAGGTCGAGGGCGTCGTTCAGACCGAGTGCTGATGCGTCAAAGGCTGTCCAGGCCTCGAGACGGCGTGTTTCGTCGCCGGTGTTATCGAGATTTACTTGGTCATCGTTGTCGCCCTCTTCATCCAGGTCGTTGTAACGACTGTGGTCGTCATCTGGACTTCTTCGCCCTCCTCTGGAACTTCTGGTCGGCGTTGGCGAGACTGGTCGGTTAGCGAGGCGCTCGGCGGCCTGGTCGTGCCAAAAATGTATCATAGCGCGAACATGCTTCTTAAAGTTGCGTTCGAAAAGCGCTCTCGCTGTTTCTTCCTGACGTCGGACGTTCCAGAGCCGCCAGCCGAGCTTCTTGAGTGCTCCTGCAGCTGCTATCTCAGTGCTCTCCTGACGAAGTGCGGATGCTTGCGAATCCATAGCTTGAAGCGTGTCTAAACGCTGTGTCCATGTGTGCAGGTGCTTTGTGCCAAGCTTGAAGGTGTACACATTCGAGGCCTGGGTGTCGAGTTGCTGAACAGCAAGTGTGCGGTCGTGCCAACCATGCAACAGCGCGCCAGCGGTGCGCATAGTACGGTTCTCAAGCATAGAAGCGGCTTGTTCATTCTGCTCAACGGTAGTGTTGGCTCTTACTCGCCAGGAGTCGAAGACTTTGCGAACCAGATTCGTCTTGACCGTTCTTCGCACCTGTGCATACGTATCGCGCCTACGATTTCTGCGCGTTTGCTGCGTAGCATCGTTCCACTTCTTCAACGTTCGTGTACCGAGAACATAGAACCGAGCGTCAGTCGACCATTGCTTCAGTTGCTGGAAGTGCTCCAGCCTCTCCTTCAGTTTCTCGAAGATGCGCTGCTTCAGCTTGAGATCATACTCTACTGTTACGGCACACTCTTCTCGCCTCTTCTCAGCAGCGTCGACCTCCATCTTCTTCAGACACACGCGCAATAGCTGCGCGCGCTTAAAGTGGGCAAACCGCCTCTCAGCGGCCTCGAGGGTGTTCGCACGCTGATTTGTCTTCGTCATCCAGGTGAGGAACGTTGACTCCTTGATCTGCCGGTTCTGGACACGCTGAAAGAGGGAGACACGTGATGCTAGTGTCCATTTGTACAAGCACTCCACCAAAATACGGTCGTTGATCCGCTGCTGTAGTGCTTGCATTCGAAGGCGATCATTCCACGTAGTGTAGGCGTTACGCATGATGCGCAACTTGTCCACCTGCCGAGCCCGCTGCGAAAGCTGTGCAGTATGCCGCCATTTCTGGAATGCGGACCGTACTCGGCGAGCGTCAATGCGCGTTTGGAACTGCTGCAAGAGTGGCTTGAGCTGAGCATGCTTTTGAAGATTGTAGAGCCCCGAAGCAAGGAGCGCCGTTTGCCTGAAGTCGTCCGCCTGAGTATCGAGATTCTGCAGAACTGCCGTCCTTTGCTTCCAGGTTGTCAGCATTCTCGCCAGAACGACATTCTCGCTCCTCCTGATTGCCGAATTGTTCTTCTGGGTGCTCACACCCGCCAACTCGATCCACCTCTTCAACGTGTTCCTCTTCAAGCGGTCGTTGTGCCACGCCGACCCTGCAATCGCGCAAAATTGGAAGAACCAATGCGTGAAGATCTTCTGCACCAGATTCTCTTGATACAAAGCTACCGCGAAGTACGCATTCTCGCGCACAACCGCAGTCTTCGCGCGCCATTGCTGCAGAAACTTCGCAAGCACGAAGTGCTGAATCTTGAGCTCATTGACAGCCGTGATCTCGCGCCAGCCATTGAAGAAGCGTGTGCGCAGAATGTGTCGTCGCGCGACCGACGTACGCTGAACTTCGTCCTCCGCGCTTCTCGCCCAGTGCGTGAATGCCTTCGTCAGGAGGAACAGATTTCGCGCTTTGTCTGCGCGCGTCTCGAGACGACCGAAGAAGCGGTCGGTTTCGTGGCTCGATTGGCGCACGCGCGCTGTGTCTCGGAGCTGGTCGAGCGTCGCCTTCAGCAGGATCCTGCGATCGAATGCTTCGGCGAGCGCCTCTTGTTCGTAGCGTCTCTCGATAATGTCTCGCGTGCGGTTGCGCCAGGCCTGTATGCAGCCTCGTGTTACTCGGTGTAAGCGCTGGTGTTCGAAGGTCTCGGCTTCGTCCATAAGTCTTGTGTCAGACGGCTGGTATGGCTCTGGTACGAATTGTTGATAGTAATGTGTCGACTCGTGCGTCTCGAGCTGATTGTACTGGTCGTCCGGGATAGGCGCGTTCACGCCTGGCACCTGTACGCGTGAAAGATCCAAGTCGGTCGTCCGATCGGTATATTCGCTGGCTGCTTCGTCATAGTCCCTCCGCTGCGACGCCATGGTATTAGCATCGCGTCGAATGCGCAGGCTACCTCGACTCGATATCGAGGCATTCCTTTGGCGACCGTAGTTTTGTCCGGACGGAACACGCCTTTGCGCTACGCCATTGACTCGTGTACGTATGGGAAGCCGCGCCTGCTGCAACCTCAATGCTTCCGTGTCCGACGTCGAGCGCCTTTTGGGCAGTACACCATTCGGCGCATGGCCCAGCGAGCTCCTCCTCTTGCCCCTTGTCACATCTCTGACCTCACTGCCGGCAACCTTATCCGCAGTGCCATCGAAGAAGCTCTCGAAGCTTCCGCGCCTCGTCAATCGATCGGTATGACCCAGCGCAGCACGAGCAGCGCTTCTAGCATTCGCACTTGCACCTTGCGCAAAACTGCCAGTCGCAAAGTCGATATCCCCTTCGCTTTCTTCCTCGGCTTCAATGACAATCTCGAACTCTGCGAGCACCCTGTGAAACCGCTCGACTAGACTCTCATGCCGCCTTCGGTCCTTCTGCATGCGGAACAGAAACCTGTGCAGCACAGCGTCGTCGCTGGGAAGCAAGCCATGCTCTTCGAGGACTTCTTCGTAGGCATTGAAGAGGGCGCGCGAGGATCGGTCGGGCGACGAAGACGCGCGGTGGATTATGGTGTAGAGGAGTTCGATGGCTGGACGGAGTCAGTATGCGAACCGGCAGATTAAGTGGAAGGCTGTCTGTACCCTCATCAGATAAGTCATCTTTGTGTAAGTCCGGCGTGTTGTATCCGCTGCCGTTCATGGGGGATGGCATTCGAGCTCGCGACATAAAGTGCGGCGCGTTCGCGACAACATGAGCGTTCGCTGCTGGAGAGTCGATCGCG
Source organism: Didymella pomorum (assembly GCA_022225945.1). Taxonomy (NCBI): domain Eukaryota; kingdom Fungi; phylum Ascomycota; class Dothideomycetes; order Pleosporales; family Didymellaceae; genus Didymella; species Didymella pomorum. Next base: position 573,982 of record JAKJXN010000014.1, on the reverse strand, counting down.
TCCAAAAAGCCAGACGCAAGAAGACGAGCAAAGAAGCAGAATGCGCGCGAGCAGAATACGCAGCAAGCAAGATGCGCAGCGAGTCTTCAAGCGTCGAAGCGTCCAAGAGCGTAAGAAGAATTGACAATAACGGCGCGTCAAAGGCTCACGCGCTTTGTTTGGGCGTCCTCCCGCAGGGGCCGTAACCAACCACCTCTCGCCTACGATTCACCAAGCAGGGATACTCGCCAAGCTGTCCGTGCGCTCTACATCCTTCTCCAGTCTTGACCTTATCGAGACGTCTGCATCACACCCCTACAGTACAATGCCAGGACGCACAAGACCGATTGATAAGCTCGCAGCGGCGGTGGGCACATGTTCGACAGAGGTGTGTTGGGCATGAGAGCATGGTCTGAGATGGAATGCTGATGTCATACAGAGCGCTGTGTATGGCAAGTGTATATTTGCCGACTACAATAATGTGCACAAGGACATGTGTGCGAAGGAGTTTCTGAAGCTGAAGGAGTGCTACTTAGTAAGTCAGTCTTGATCCATGCTGCTGATCAGCCGGACTGACGTCGTGCAGAAAGCATACAAAACAAGATGAGGAGGGCTGGTGGCGAAGCAGTATTTGCGCATGAAGCAGTCTTCAAGGTCGATGAGGCAATGTACCATCACGGCTCGGTCTGTTTTTAAGGCAATGTAATTGTTCAAGTCTTCATGCATTCGTTCCTTCGTCTATCTACTCTTTTTGTGATATCATAAAGTGCGCCAGAACATGCTCTTCTTCTCACCGGCCCTCTACAGCTTGATCAAGCGCAACAAGAACGTCGCCTTCTGGATCTCCTGCTCCTCCTCGGCGATGACTGTGTCGTTGTCCTTCTCGGGGATCTTGCCGTCGAGCTCCGTAATGGTGTGCTTGTCGACATTTCTCCTCAGTGCCTTCTCAAACAGTGGGCCCTGGTTCTCGAAGGCTGCCTCCAGACCGACGTTCTCCGGATCGCTCAGGATCTTGTACTCCATGCCGACATCGTCTGTGGCAACAAGACCAGCCTTCTTGCGCAAGTCTTGCACACGACGAATGACCTCACGGGCCAGACCCTCCTGCTCAAGCTCAGGGTAGCTGGCAACGTCCAAAATGATCAGGACGTCATTGTCCGTGTTGAACTCCTGGTCCTTGCTGTTGGCATCCTTGGCCAGTCCGCGCTTAACCAAAAGATCCTCGCCCTCAAGCTTGATGCCCTCAATGGTGATCTCGCCGTTCTTGATGTAGTCCTTGATCTCTTGGCTCTTGAGGTTGGGCAGCGCCTTCTTGACCTTGACTGCGTCCTTCTTGAGCTTCTTGCCTAAGACCGAGAAATCAGCAGTAGCGGTGTACTGAACATTGTATTTCTCCTCGTCACTTGACAGAACAAGATCACGGACGTTCAACTCCTCCAAGATGTAGTTCTGCAGAGACTTGATATCGTCAAGGTACTGCTGGTCGGGGTGGATAACAACGAGAGTCTTCAAAGGAGTCTTTAGCCCCTTGTTGGCGCGATCACGGCAGATGCGGCCGAGCTCAATGACTGACTGCATGCGCTTGACTTGGCGCTCTACATCTTCGTTGAAGAGCTCTTCACGCACGGTGGGGTATGGGAGGAAGTGCACACTGCGGTCGTCCTCGGCGCGCAGCTCCTTAGGGATGTGGGGCAGGAGGCGGAGATAGATGTTGTCGGTGATGAAAGGTGTGAATGGGGCGAGACCGCGGCAAAGAGTGAACAGGACCTCGAACAGGGTGTTGAGGGCATGCTTGGTATCTTCCAGACCGTACTCGCCCTTGAGACGGCGTCGGTTGAATCGAATGTACCAATTGGTAGTGTTGTCGATGAGCTACGAAAGTCAGTCACTGTTCGTCAGGTTTACACTGATAGAAACTTCTTACCTCGAGAAGACGCGGAACGACAGTATACAGTCGGTATGCTGCCATCTCGGCGTTCACGAACTTGAGCAGCGATTGACATGAGGCCAAGATCCAGCGGTCGAGAACGTTGGTGTTGGTCTTCTCGGCAGCAGGGTCAAACTCGAAGTGCAGGTCAGCAACCTTCTTCAGAAGAGCAACCTGCTGGTCAAAGAACTGGTAGCTGTTCCACAGCGGCAAAAGCACCTTGGAAACGATGTCCTTTACACCTGCCTCCTTGAAGCGGAGAGTCTCAGCACGGACGACTGGCGAGTTGATGAGGTACAAGCGCAGGGCGTCCGAACCATAGCTTTCCATGACACCGAGAGGATCAGGGTAGTTCTTCAGTCGCTTGGACATCTTCTTCCCGTCCTCGGCAAGCACAATACCGTTAACAACACAATTTTTGAACGGCAGCTTGCCAAAGAGATGTGTTCCGAGGACGGTCAGTGTGTAGAACCATCCTCGGGTCTGGTCAAGACCTTCAGCAATGAAGTCACCGGGGAAGGACTTCTCGAACTGCTCGACATTTTCGAACGGGTAGTGCGCGCTTGCGTACGGCATAGATCCGGACTCGAACCAGCAGTCGAATACCTCAGGCGTCCGCCTTAGAACGCCCTTGCCCTGCTTGCTGGGAATGGTGATATTGTCAATCTTGTCGCGATGAATGTCAGTCAGCTCGCCCTCGTAGCCACTGAGCTTCTTAAGCTCCTCGACACTGCCAACACAGACGACCTCCTTGCCATCATCACTGACCCACAGAGGCAGCGGTGTACCCCAGAAACGGTTTCTTGAGACTGCCCAGTCCGGGGAGTTCTGGATCCAGTTGGCAAATCGCTTCTCTTTCACGAACGAGGGTACCCAGTGCGAGCCTTCGATGTTCTTGAGCATCTTCTCCTTGATGTCTTGAATCTTGATGAACCAGGACGGGACCGTTCGGTAAATCAAAGGTGTGTCAGATCGCCAGCAGAACGGGTAGCTATGGAGAAGCTGGGAGTCTACGATGAGCCTGCCCTTAGCCTTCAAGAGTTTGATGATGCCCTTATCCGCAGCCTTGACATGCTGACCCTCAAAATCACGGACGACCGAAGTGTAGCAACCTGCGTCGTCAACAGGGTTGGGAGGGAGTCGGTCCTCGGTGATAACGCCAGCCTCCTTGGCGACACGGTAATCGTCCTCACCGTAGGCAGGTGCCTGATGAACGATACCCACACCACTGTCTGCGGTGACGTATCCGTCGTTCAGCACCTTGAAACCAAAGTCTTTGAATTCGTCGTACAGGTAGTCGAACAGAGGCTCGTACTTCCAGCCGAGCAGGTCTTTGCCCTTGAGCTTCTCCACAATCTTGAACTTTGCCTTCTTGGGGTCCTTGTATAGCGTGCGCAGTAGCGCCTCGAGGAGGACGTAGTGCTTGCCGGAAGCTTCGTCGAGGATCTTGACGTACTCGAAGTCGGGGTGTGCGCAGAGACCGGTGTTCATGGGCAATGTCCAGGGGGTAGTTGTCCAAGCAAGCAGACATGTGTTGGGGTCCTCAACGAGAGGGAAGGTAACGACGACGGCGGGATCCTGTACGTCCTTGTAGTTCTGCGAAGCTTCGAAGTTGCTGAGGGGTGTGGCCAAGGCAGTACTGTACGGCATGACCTTGAAACCTCGGTAGACGGCGTTCTTCTCGTAGAGCTGCTTGAACACCCACCACTCAGACTCCATGAAGCTGGTGTTCATGGTCTTGTAGTCGTTGTCGAAGTCGATCCAGCGACCCAGCCTGTTGATCGTGTGCCTCCACTCGGTCGCATATCGCATGACAATGGCCCTGCACTTCTCGTTGTACTTGGCAATACCGATCTCCCTCACGGCGTCGCGACCAGACATACCAAGCTCCTTGTCAATTTCATACTCGATAGGCACACCGTGTGTGTCCCACCCAAATCGGCGCTCGACATATCGTCCGTTCATGGACCAGTATCTGGGGATGATGTCCTTGATGGTCGAGGCCAGGAGATGGCCATAATGGGGCATGCCCGTCGCAAAGGGAGGTCCATCGTAGAACGTGTAAGGGTCTTTGCCTTTCGACTGTAATTGTTGTGTTAGTCATTTCCCTTGGTTGCACTCCAACTTGGGTATTCTCGATGTTGCGAATTTACTAACCAGCTCGACTTGCGTCAGGAAGGCGTCAATCTCCTCCCATCGCTTGAGGATACGCTCCTCTTCCTTGGGGAAGTCAATCGACATCTTTCGGCGTGGTGTTGTCGAGTTGCTCTCGTGGCGGGGCTAATTTTATTGACTCCGACCCTCGCGCCTTCCCCGCGGTCAGACTGGATGACTCAGCCACTGCCGCCTCAACTCAGAGGCCCACAATTCACGATGCGGGTGTCCATCTTCTTCCTCGCGGCTTCATCAATGCTTCTTGAAGCGCTGCATCAAGATACTGACACTGCGACAGTAGAGCCATATCGTGCCCACGGAAGTCGCAAACATGGTGGTATCAGTAGCAGACACGTCCTCTTCCTTGCCACCGGTCATTGCATTTCAGATCTCCAAGCCTGAGCTGTTACATGCCACTTTCTGCAGCGGATAGCGTTACGACGCGTGATGCGGCCCCTGCCGTGCTTCCGCATTCGAAATGCCTCCAAGGCTTTTTGTCGACGACATTGGCGACACACTACCGCCCGTCTTTAGCTTTCTTGTTGCAGAGAAGACCGGACGCAAGAGTAGCATTCTGTGAAAAAGGAGAGGTAGTCAGAGGCTATTAGCAGAGCATCTGCAATGCGATAATAGCTCTGATGGTCACAGTGAACTTGTGTGTTGCGGCCAGCTTTCTCTGCAACATGAGAGCTTGGGTACTGAACGCGTGGACTGCAAACCGTCGTTTTTATCTGTCACATGCAGACCGACAATGCACATGCGCTCGATGTCTTGTATGTTTGGTACTCGTTTCCTTCCACAATGCGTCGTTTCTGCTGGACACGTTGCGGCTTTACTTTCAATGCAGAGATGTCGGAGATATTGGAACCTGAAACCGAGAGGTCGGTCGAGCTTGGTGCTGTACGTCCTGATGAAGCGTGAAACGATGACAGCTCAAACGGTCCGGATCTGCGCAAGCAAGTCACCCGAGCATACCACCAACACACGACACCGCTGTTGCTGTCGAGATCGCCCTGCTCACAGACAATCTGACCGGCGCGAGGCTGTCTCTTCTGGAGCAACTACACATCCATTAGCGTACCAGCTCAATTCGATCAACCGTACTGAGATTTCATCACAACATTGACAACGGTCAAGTTCAAGATGCGCCCATATGGCTGGTTCGTCGCCATTTCTGTGTTCATCGCGACATCGTACGCCATACCTCAACTCCCACATTTCGAACTGCAACAGGCCAGTAGCGCGGACGCGAGCTCAGCGGGGCGATCGGTCAAAGGCACTTGCAAGCGCATCGCAGTGTTAACAAACCTCTCAACCATGGCCGCGAACCAGACGCGACTCGATGGCCTGCTTGCAAACAAGAAGCTCACCCAAACGCAAGTCGATGACATCCTGTCGAAGAAGGACTCGATCAATGCAGAGTTGCAGCAGCTGAGCTCGAACTCTACTCTCACGGCCGAATGTGGCATCATCACAGCGCACAGAAAAGTCATCAAAGGCTGCAAGAAGCTCGATAAGCTGGAGATGCTAGTGCGGCTGGCAAACAACAAGACAGCCTATGACGAGCACCTGGCAGGGGAGATCTTGAATCAAAAGCAGATAGAACAACTAAAGAAGAACATGGAAACCGCGGAGCTCAAGCTGCAAGAGCTACGGAGCAACAGTACGTTGGTCGAATTATGCACGAACGAAATTGGTCTGCGGCAGAATGGAGCCGCTGGACAACAGGCTGGCGGCAACATAGGAGAAGGTATGTGATTTGCCCATTACACTGCTTGATGACCCCACTGACCCTGTACAGCGGCCGTGGACAACAGCGGTGCTATCAGTATGACAACGAGCGATGCATCCGCATCAAGCTTGAAGGCAATGCAAAATCCACATACTTTGGCGCTTGGAGCAATGCTTGCTTTTGCGCTTTTGTAGACATATTTTTTATCTATCTGTATCTGATGAGCCATTTCCAGACGTTTCGCTAATGCACTTGCAGCTGTTTCCTTTTTTTCGAACAGATCGAAATCTGTACTGCAGATTATCCAGTTAGAAAGTGATGCATGGAGCCGAACGAGTTCTACGTGAGCCTGCGCGTGCTATGACATCGCTGCGACGTATGTTTTGATTTAGGGCGCAACCTTGGTACCGTTTCTGCAGCCCTTCTCAACTTTCTTGACGCCCACAACAACGACACTCCACGGGGCTTCTTGCCGTATCCCGTGCATCAAGCCCGCAGCTCTTCTGCGGCTGTGTCGATAAGCGCTGAATCCTGCCAACGATCGAGATGAAAGCGAGATAGCACAATGATGACATCGCTAGGAGTTCCTACCACATTTGATGCACCTCGCTAACGAACAATGCTCGTTCCTCGGGCTGCAGGTCACATAACGCTCAGCACAAATTATTTCGTGTTGTGCCACTTCAAGCATCAGTCGGCTCTCAGAAAGACGAGAGGGTTTGCGAGTCGTGGCTAGTCGAAAGCTCTCAAAATGAAGTCGAATAACTGCAAAAGATATACCATCGAGATCGTACCGTAGGTCTGCATCTTATACCAGCATGCTCCTTCGAGCCTGCATCTACCTAGCTCGAGCCCGGCTTGCGTTTGATGGGATTTCCCATCACCAGCCATTGACAGAGCGTGCTTTCGGTCTGCGGTGAGCAGATCGGCGCTCGCATGCGGCTCAATATTTGCTTGTGTGGGGCCGGCTTGCATCGAATAGCATGGGAGCCTTCGACTACCACCTGGCTGCAAGATGAGATCACTTCAGGAACGCTCCAGGTAACGTATGTGAAAACGGTCATAGATGACTTGTGGTATATGGGCTAATGAGGCAATTTAGCCATATTAGCTTCGGCTCCAGGTCGCTGCACCTTGACGCAGTGGCACGTGAGGTCGCGAACAACAAACGTCGGATCTCGGACCGCGAAAGCAGAGCTCCAATATGCACGTATGAATCACTGGATGCCTGTCGCACATCCCAAAGACCTGGCCTCGCGACATCTCTTGGCATGCGCAGCAATTGAGGTGAGCCTCATATCAGACCGCGATAATCAACGCGCTAAGGCCAAACTAGATGAATGACGGATGGCAATGGTCGATCTTCAGATGACCCTCAAGGCTCAACTTGGTTCCCGTCATCAACGAGTCCGGGCGGTTGTGGCGTCTCCACCAAAAGTACATCTGAGACCTTAGTGTGGCTGTAACATGGCGGTACGCACAATGTCGTTACCGGTATCTGGATATATTGCTCTGACAGTGTGCATACTGCTCACCTCCGTCCTAGGGTCAGCACGGACTGCAGTATGCTCAGGTCACGCCGATAGCTCACGATTGCCTCCATGCCTTGGTAACCCTGACCCTCCACACGCGATGTAGTGGCCTTGCCAAATTGGGATGTGGAAGTTAACATCAGCGTCCGGTCATTGCAGCCCAAGTGGCTGGCCTTGGCTAGCTTCGTCGACATTGAATAAAGCTACCCTTCGACTGACTGTACATGGACGTATTCAACAATCTGCATCACCCTTGTCGAATCTTCAGTCAGCACCTTTGTCTCGACCTGCTTGAGTCATTCTGGCACCATGTCGAACGCTCAACAAGTACATGCGGTCGCCATGCAGAGTCAAGACTCTCTCGATGATGCCGAGAAGGGCATGTACGACAGCACGGTAGCATTGACAGCACCTCATCCATTCGTCTACACGAGCGAAGGACAATCGACACATCTCAACCCTCTACTGTCACCCGCATCGCCAGTTCACGAGGGGATTACACCCTGCACAAGCGTACCGGAGCTAGCACTCCCGAAAGCATCGAAAAGCGAAGTCAGTCACGTCGAAGTGGTCGAAGAGCCCAAGAAACCCACACCAGTAAAACCGAAGATCAGTCGATGGATACTGTTCGAGCTATGGTTCAATGTCTACCGTCGATTTTTCACGTTCGTTGTTATCTTTAACCTCATCGGCATCATTCTTGCTGCCACTGGCCATTTCAGATATGCCGAGAACCACCTGGGCGCATTGGTACTGGGGAACTTGCTAATGGCCATCCTAATGCGCAACGAATTATTCGTTCGGTTCCTCTATCTGATCGCCATATACGGGCTACGAAGCGTACGTTCCCCTCGTCCTAATCCAATTTCGTTACTAACGATCGTCTTCAGTGGGCGCCGTTACGCGTCAAGCTGGCAGTCAACTCTGTGTTGCAGCATCTAGGAGGCGTTCACTCGGGTTGTGCGCTATCCGGCGCAGCGTACGTTCGACCATTCCGGGCAAGGATCTGCAAGCTGACTCCTCTACAGCTGGCTTGTCTACAAGATCGTCGACATAATACGATACCGGGCAGTTCAGCATCCGGCTGTGATTGCAAGCGGCATCATCACAAACATATTCATCATCATCTCTGTTCTCAGTGCCTTCCCCTGGGTGCGCAAGTAAGTGATGATTCGCTGGAGTCGGGCGATATGGCCTAACGCTTTGACAGCACTTACCATAATGTTTTTGAGAAACACCACAGATTCATTGGATGGCTTGGACTAGCCGTAGGTTTTCTAGCGCTCCTATATACCTCAATGCTAATACTTTTTCAGATGACATGGGTCTTTGTGATCATGGGTAACACCTACGACATCAAGCGCGGTCAATGGCGGACCGACTCCCACTCTCTGCTCAGCGCGCAAGAGCTCTGGTTTGCGGTTTTCATGACAGTCTTGTAAGTAAAACCTACCATGACGCGCATCAGCACTAATAGCCACAGCGTTCTCATCCCATGGGTTACGCTGCGCGAAGTCCCAGTCGAGGTGGAGATCCCTTCGCCCAAAGTAGCAGTCCTAAAATTTGAGCGCGGCATGCAACAGGGTCTGCTAGGTCGTATCAGCCGCACTTCAGTAATGGAGTACCACGCATTCGGCATCATCAGTGAGGGCCGGAAAGCTACGCACCACTACATGATCTGCGGCGTGCAAGGTGACTTCACAAAGAACCTTGTGGCAAACCCCCCAAAGACAGTTTGGACGAGACAACTGAAGTTTGGTATGCATATCTTCCACTACACTGAGGAACATTTCGATTGACAGTGAACAGCTGGCGTAGGTCACGCCTCAGCAATGTACAAGCGCGGCATCCGCATCTGCACAGGAACCGGCATCGGCGCAGCGCTGTCAACATGCATCCAAAGCCCCGACTGGTTCCTCATCTGGATCGGCTCCAACCAAGAGCGCACCTTCGGACCTACTATCACTGGCCTCATCAGGAAGCATATTGAGCCTGAAAGGATGATTCTATGGGACTCGAAGAAACGCGGCGGTAGACCTGATAGCGTCCAACTGCTCAAAGATACGTGGAAGAGCTGGGGTGCTGAGGTCATTTATATCACGAGTAATATGCAAGGTAATGATGAGATGATGCAGGGGTGTCGCGCAGCAGGGTTGCACGCATTTGGTACATTGTGGGACTTCTGAGCGATAGAGCAGGCAAAGGCGTTCCGGAGCTAGCGGGTAAGCGCATTACTGAAGAAGCATACAAGAGCATGTAGACATATTAGATGTACACGGTATACAAGGCAAGCAAAGATCGTCAATTCTATCACCGTCCTTCTAGCAAATCCCAATGACTCCGTTCACCGGCACATCAATACTCGTCGTGTAGCTCGCGGCATCGCTCAGCAGATACACATACGCGCCACCCAACTCCTCAACCTCCGCCAACCGTGGAATCCCCCCGTAGTACTTCAGCTGCTGCTCCCAGTCCGGCTGCTGTTCCACCCAGTACGTCATCGCTGTCTTGACTAGGCCCGGCGACACAGAGTTAACGCGGATCCCGTACTGCGCCCACTCCATAGCGAGAGTGTGCGTCATATTCTTCACACCTGCTTTCGAAGCACCATACGGCGCGGAGGGCACGCGTTTGTTGGGGCGATGCGAGGCCATGGACGCAGTAAACACGATGGAGCCTTTGACGCCTTGCTTGATGAAAGCGCGTGCGGCGCAGCGCGCGGTGTAGAAAGAGCCGTAGAGGTTCACGCCCCAGAGCTGGTCGATTTCTTCGGTCGTGAAGTCCAGAGCCGGCTTGTGCTTTGTGCGGCCCGCGTTGGCAACCATGCCGTGCAGACCGCCGGCTTCGGAGAGAATTTTGTCGACGGCGGATTGGATTGATTCTTCTTTTGTCACGTCGGCTTGTAAAGCGAAAATGCGGCCTGGGTATTTCTTTGAGACGGCGGCGAAGTCGTCGCCTGTTTCACCTATGTCGATTGAGTATATCTTTGCGGCACCATTGGCGAGGCAGCAATCTGCTATGCCGAGACCGATGCCTTTGGATTGTCAATGATGAAGTGCTAAAGGATCGGTGGGATGCTTTACCTCTGTTGGCGCCTGTGATGGCGATGATCTTGCCCTCGAGCTGAACTGTCTTCACAGGTCCCGACTCCGGTATGGCATTCATCTTGGATGCTGACGATGACATGTTATATAGAGTGCCGATATCGACGTGGAGATGCTATGGGGTTAGGAAAATGCTTCACGTGAGCGAGTGACTGCAGTGCGCAGAAGAGGGCAAGAGGATTTCTGGAGGCTATCAAAGACACCGTTGTCGAGTATCTTTGTAGATCTCTTTATACTTTCTTGAGCTTCCCACACCCCGCTAATTTCCCCGTGGTTCACCCCATATTCGGACTTTGGTGATCCACCAGGCGTCGTGACGAGCAGCACACTGCGTAGCGGCCTCGTGGACGCGTGCCACGAGACGAGGCACATTGCCGGCTGCCGAGAGCTGATTAACCGAAAGTGCACCTGATCAGCGTTCGAACGACCAGAATGACTTGAGTAGTAATTGGCCTCTATTGGTCGGTATATATCTACTGTATGTTTACTTGAACGCCGTTTTACTTTTACAGTACTGGGTCAGAAATGCCTAGTTGAACACAACGGTCTTGGCACCGTTCAAGAACACCCGCTTCTCGCTCCACCACTTGACAGCAGCAGCAAGCACCTGGCTCTCCACGTTGCTGCCCTCGACGACCAATTCATTCGGGCTCAAGGCGTGGTCGACGCGTGCAATGCGCTGTTCGATGATCGGGCCCTCGTCCAGATCAGCAGTCACAAAGTGTGCAGTCGCACCAATGATCTTGACACCGCGCTCATACGCCTGGTGGTAAGGCTTCGCGCCCTTGAAGGATGGCAAGAAAGAGTGGTGGATGTTGATGATCTTGCCAGACATCTCAGAGCACAGGCGTGGAGACAAAACCTGCATGTACCTCGCCAGTACGACAAGCTCGATGTTGTGCTGCTTGATGAGCTCGAGGATTTGGCTCTCTTGCTGAGTCTTGGTGTCCTTCGTGACGGGCAGGTGATGGAACTCGATTCCATGGGCTTTTGCCATGTCGGCGAATTCGGGGTGGTTGGAAACAATGACGGGGACTTCGATCTTCAATTGTCCGGATTTAACGCGGAAGAGAAGGTCGTTCAAGCAGTGACCAATCTTGGAGACCATGATCAGGACCTTCGGCTTGGTGTCTACAGAGCGGATGTCGTAGGTCATGCTCATCTCCTTTGCGAGATCTACCATGGACTTTTCAAGACCGGCGAGCTCAGTGGCATGACCAAAGTGCACGCGCATGAAGAAAGTCTTCGAAGCCGGGTCGGAGAATTGCTGCAGGTCGAGAATGGTGAGGTTCTCCTTGGCGAGCAAGCCGGTGACAGCATAGACGATGCCTGCCTTATCCGGGCAGGACAAAGTAAGGAAGTGATCGGAGCCGGCCATTTTTCTGGATGTTGAGATCCCTTCTGGTTCGCGAGAGCCGAGTTGCTGGAGTCCAATGGGTGATGTTGAGATCTGGCGGCGAGCGAGTCGTGATGACTGTTGCGGCACCGAAATTTTATGAACGATGTTTTGCCGATTCCGGAATTGGAGCGGTGCTTGTGCTGATCGAGCCGCGATCGAAAGTCGTGATGTGGAGAAGCTTCTTGTGCTGATGCGTACTGACCGTGCAGATGCAGACATGTCTGACGAGATATCACTGCAATTGAGACGCGGCACGTGTTCTTACTGCCCAGCTGTGAGAAAGGAAGGAATCCGAGGCTGCTTCTGGCGGCCGAGATCGGCCCAATCAGAGGCTAGCGTCATGTATTAGTTAGAGCGTTTCACCCTTGGTCCCGCACAAACCCTCCCAACCACGCCAACGTCAAATGCTCGAACTCTACTGCGTATCTCGAACAAGCCGAGCGACTTCCTGAGCTGGATTTGTCGCCTTTAGAATGTCATATCGACGGCTTGCTCAAAGGCAGGCTATCCACGACAGCCTCAAATGCCCCGCCTGCGATCTGCTTCCCTTCGATGTCCTTGCGGAAGACAAGAGTCTTAAGCCCACGACGGTCAATTGAACTGATTTCGACGTCGACAAAAGTCGAACATGGTCGCAGAGATGTGACTTCTGTCGAGCTTTGGTTGATCTGTACAGTCATTGGATCTCGCATGAGCGACATCAGGAAATAACAGACAAAGGCTTTGCCTACCATAACATGTGCGGAATGAGCGAATGGCGTATGCAGCGTGCTGACGACATATATCTTGGGTTCTTCGTCGACTTTGGTGCATGTCAAAGCTGACTGTTTGAGTCAGGACGATTGATGAAGAACGGACAGCGTACTAGCCAAACGGATGAATGATTGCTATGTTCATAACGATCCTTTAGCTGGTCTTCCTTTGGAACAAGTCAAGTCTTGGTTGCACAAATGCAGCAGAAAGCACAGGAAATGCGTCGAACACCCAACTGAGATTGACGTTCGCACAGCGCAATTGAAGCTACTCGATCCAAGTCCGCATGGTTCACACCAATACGTGGCTCTTAGTCATTGCTGGGGCGCATGCCGGGACTTCCTCACAACACGCGAGAATCTCCAAAACCGTATATCTGGCTTCAGGCTGACCGATTTACCTGCGACCTTACGTGACTCGGTGACGACAACGCAAATCCTTTGTGTACCCTATCTCTGGATGGACAGCGTATGTACCTTTCAGGGAGATAAAGACGACTGGGAGATAGAAGGTAGCAAGATGGCGGATGTCTACTCATATGCTACGCTGTGCGTTGCTGCTGCAGATGCAAACGATGATGCAAAGGGCTTTCTGAGGTCGAAGCTTGAAATCCCAGCTCTAGCAATCGGTATCGTTTTCATGCCGCCGACACTCAGCGGGCCTCAGAAGAAGACCTGGATCTACACACAGTTGTTACTGAAAAGACCCAGACTTCATGAACAGTATCCCGCGCTGCACAACCGAGCTTCGTGCCTTCAAGAACGTTACTTGAGTCCACGGATTTTGTTTTTTGACCGCGACAACATGCATTGGGAATGCCTCAAGGATGTGTGGTCTGAAGCTAGACGACGTGTTCGAAAGCACAGGCAGACGTCATGCCCAACGTTGACATGGCTGGGAACTTGTCGCATGCCCCTTAGTATAACATGATACGCGAATACACCACACGCGCCATCCCATTCTCTACCGACAAGCTGCTAGTGGTATCCGCTCTGGCTTTGCGAGTAGGGCAACAGACTGGCGACGAATATCGTGCCGGATTTTGAAAGTCTGACCTTCTTCGAGGCCTACCTTGTCGTTCATTACACCTTCAAGGCTCGCGAATCAGCTGCTCTCTGGAAACCCGACCAAGAAAAACAGCAAAGTTTCCTTGCTCCACCTTGGTCCTGGGCTTCTTGCCTGGGTGCTGTTGGCATCCTGGACATCGAGTCCTCACTGCACGTACTACCTTCCGCGAAGCTCATTGACTCGAAAGGGGTAACGCCGGGTAAGAATAACTTCGGTGAAGTGAAGTCAGGATATGTCACCATTATATCTCCCATTCTGAATTTCGAGGAGCAACCTTCTACCTTTGATGCAACGAACGAGCGCAAGTACGGCTGGACACACGATTCATTAGTCAGTCGCGACACCGAGACTGATGAAGTGGTCATCACATCGTGCTCCGATTATCCGAATGAGACCAGGCAAGGCTAGTTGCTAGGTATACCTCTAGTTTACAGGAACATATCCGAGAGACAACATGACCCAGAGAATCAAACAGGAGATTGCACACAAGAAGTACAAGAGCAGCCATGGCTGACTGTACCCGGCAACCTGATCACGGAGAAGGAAGGTGGCGAAAGGCTGTACGAGCGTGTAGGCTGCTTTTCCCTTTAACCTGTCCAACTTTGGCCGTTTCTCGACTTTCTGCGGGATCTCTGGGTTCAGGAAACCACAATAGTCCAAGGTGGATGCGAAGTTGTGCGTGGAAGTCGGAGTTCGTTTGATGGAGGGACAATGGCTGTGTTAGACGACTAGGCTGCGTCGACAGCAGTGAGCAGGTGATCCTTTGCAAGGTCGGCAGTGTGAGGTGAGAGTGAAGGCGCGTTTGCGTTACCTTGGTGTTCAAGTCAACACCCACCCCACATTGTACCTCGCGACTCTCACTCGATACCATCACCATATGACCTCTCTCCCTGTTTCCAGACTGAGTATCCAGTTGTGTCGGAGTTTTCAGACCACATGCAGGCTGGAACGCAAAATTTGTGTGGAGAGCTTGTGACTGCACACAAGCAAGACGTGGAATTGGAAGAGCCCATTCTGCCGTCACGCTAGAAGTTCAAGGACCCGTCCTGGATGGCCAAGAATGAAGGGAAGCGCATCTACCTCATCGCAATTTGGGGGGGGGGGGGGGGTTTGAGAGCAGCTCCGAACCTGTTTAGTCCACGAGTGGCTACGAATTCCTCTGCAGCTATTCGTGGGATCAGACCGCCAGCAATTCTATTTACGTACCCGGTACGCCGCCGAAGTGGACACCTACAGACCTGCCAAAGCAACTCACTCCGGACACAGGCTCCCACTGTTGCGATCAATACGGCCATCACGTACCTAGGCACCAGTTCGAGCCTGTTCTCCAAGCGCTTGCGGTCATGAACCTCACCGTACGCTTCAACGACGTCGATATCATTGTGTATTGTAACATACTGCAGAAGCTCTTCAATTTCGCAGGTTCAAGCGCGGCCGAGCTTTTCACGCGGATCTCGACATGGTACAGAACACGTTGTTCATCATTCGAAAGGAGGCGAAGGCAAAGACCAGACAGTACAGCGGCTACGGGCGCAACTTCGAGGAGGCATTTACCACCGAAGATCTTCAGCTGCCGCAAAGCGAGGGCCATCACCGCATCATACGCTACAAGTTCGGCGGCTTGAATTTTGTGGTGCGCATTGAAGCGGACGACTACTATCCTGAAGTCGTCGACGACAAGGATACACCAGACGAATCCTTTCGCAATGTACTAGGAACAAGCAGACAGACCACTATTCAGCACCGCAGTCCCCATCCCACGATTGTCATCCCGAAGGGACACTGATACCACACAGCAAGGCTTTGGAACTCAAGAATAGGAGCAGTAAGGGCGCGGCATTCGAGCAGATGTTGTTTGGACGAACACCGTAGCTCTGCATCGCAAAACACAAAGAAGTCCCGAGGGGCCCCATTGAGGGGGCCGATGTCATTCGAATCAAGCAGAGCGGGTTCGAAAAGAGGGAGGTGAAGAATCAAAAGCATCTGCTGAGGTTGGCGTGATTCTTGAACGAATTGAGGCGCATAACAGTGGAGAAGACAAGCCTTAGGGCGGCAGTCCTGGTCATGATGGAGAAGGGCGCTCCGTTGCAGGTATATGAGGTGAAGAACTCATTTTGTGCGTTGCCGAAGGAGGTCGTCGCGGAATTTCGGGACTGGGTTTGATTTGGGAGTAATGTTCTCGATTCGTAAGGAGTCGAGTCTCTTGAGCGTCTGTAAAAGTTCCAACACTCCTGGCTTGAGCTCCAAATTTCCCATCAAAACCTCTTCTTAGAGCGCTACAAGACTCTGCATCTGCTTATCATCCAGAGCGATGTTGCAAGCCTGCACAAGCTGCCGGAAGCGATCCACATGATATTGGTGGGACGTCTTGTCATCCGCGAATGCGGAAGCTGTTGCCCGGGCAAAGATATGTTTATACCCTGTCTCCAGCTCTTCCAGCGCATGGCCGATCAAGTCATAGATGACCTGGAGCACTGATTTCACTGCGGCGGACGATGCTGCGCGGAAATTGTGCAGAGTGTCGTCGAGGTCGAAAGCGTACCATTGCGCCTCTCGCAGCCGAGACAATGAAACGTCAAAATCGGCCTGCTGAGCTTGAGATTCATCTGCATCAACCATCATGGCAGGAGTTGGATTGTCGAAGCACGAGAACGTGTTGGACATTTGGACCAAGCAACCGTCCACGCACGCCACCGCTTCCACGAGGCGCAGCGTGTGTACTCAATGTCAAGCACCACCTCTGGCACTCCCTCAAACCCCCCAGGTACTACGTACGGTATATTGTAGAATATGTGATTTCTCATTCCCGTAAGCGACGGGTGGGCTGAGCCTCAGTCCCGGCGCATCAACCTTGATCTCAATGCATGGGAGCTCACCATCATGGCATTACCGTGACCGTACTCCCAAACAATGTTCAGCTTGGCGGAACACTACTCAGTGAAAGCAGAGACATCGCTCCCTTCTCACGTGGTATTTGGGTAGCTGATTGCGAGTCTTTTCAGCTCCGCAGATTGGATAAGGTCAATTGTGAAAGGCGGTGGGTGAAGACAGGTTCGTGAAAGTGTCATTATGTCATATCTCACGTGTCGTACCTCACCTACGACAGATCAATTCGATTTCCCATGAGGTGTTTCCTTGTTCCTTCTCAAGGCATCCAACTATTCGCACAGTCACATGATGTCGTGTCTGATCTCGGGACGATACGCCGCCAGGCGTGGCGCCTGCGCTTGCAACGAACCTGATCGCTAAGCCTGCTTTGCATCTTCTGGACGTGTTCCATCATCTTGTCCTTCCTAGGAAATGGTTTGCCTCCGTTCTCTTCGCTTCGGGGATAGTCCAATACTGGACACCAGAATTTAGGACCCTTATAGGCGTGTCGTCCATCGTAGTGTCGTGTAAAATCAGGCAGGCGTCCAAAAGTGCCCTCACAGCCAGCGAAACGACATCTGTATTGCATCTGATCACTTCCAACACGGTGTTCGATGGAGCGGATCGTCTCAAAATCTATCGGCAAATCTGGATTCAGAGTTATTACGACCACTTCAAGGACCGAAGCTGGTGGTTGGGGCGCGCGCGCCGCGATTATGGGTCTTGCGCTGTTCTTGTTGACACGTGCTTGACTTCGTAAGAAGGTGACAGGCGTCTGTAGATCAAGCTTCTCGATGTCGACATCCAAGTTGTACAATGGTCGAGCCGGCGAGGTGAACTCAGGAAGACCATTATCGTACACTGTGGGGTCAAAGACCTGGGGCAAGGTATGTTCAGTTTGGAGCCAAATGTCTGTGATCATCGGAGGTGCTGATGCTGGTGCAGTCGCTGCAATAGGAAGGAGGTCTCACCACAGATATAAGAGATCAGCCGTTGTTCCTGTCATATGTAGCAAACGACCAGTGAGCTAGCGCACAGTTAGAATTGACCTGAGATACCAGTGAGCATGGACACATACAATCAACCACCCAATCGGCAATGAGATCCAACGTGAATCCAGCGTTGTTGTCCAACAGGGTTCCGTTGTGTGAGTAGTCCATGCTGGGGCACAAGATAGTTGACAACTTATGGCTTACTCCGTTCTGACAAAATGGGGGAGGGAGTCGCTTTGTACCTCACGAATACCCTTGAGCCTCAAGTTGCCCTCCGCCAGTCCATACTCAGCAAAACAGACTTCGGTGGTTGCTTTGCAGACAAGATGCTCGTCGTGCTGCTGAGCCATATCTGTGGCTGAGGGCATTTTGAATGTTCTAGATTGGCTGAACATATGCGTTGTTCTGGAATGTTTCAGCTGCGCCCAATTACTGCTGAGGCTGAGTATGCAGCTGCTCCCCTGTAACTGGTCGCTCGTCTTCAGGCATACGGCTGCCTCCCCAAAGATGACCTCGTAGTAAGCAACAATAAACACCACATGTCCGAGTATCTTCATGGTTTTGCTGGTCGCCAAGGAAGCTTACAGTGCCCTTCACAATGCCTTTCCTAGATCTCATGTTTTGAGAAGGACCTCTTGTGGCGCAGACAATCGCCACACTGTCAGCAGCTCCATGCGCCCATGGTTGACCACAAGTGTTCCCAGCACTATCTGCTTTTCATGACTTCCCATATCTCATCGAAGCTGCTTTACAATGTATTTCTTTTTTGGTCCTAAGCTTGACAGTGCCGGATGGGGCTCATGAAACGTGAAGCGAGCCTGTCAGTCTATCAGGAGCGATCGTAGGATAACTGCTAAATCAGTGGGGGTCTTTATGAAGTGCCAGTCGCCAACGATAAATATGATTAGCAGCTGTCAATGCGAAAAGGAGCTCTCCACGTCGTCGGGTGAAGTGGACCCGAGCCGGAGCACTCCAGCCCGAAGTGGGACAACCCGAGACCGAGCTCGAGTGCGAGAAGCAATTAAGCCTAAAACTCGTCAAAACGGGTCATGTGGATCTATATGAAGCACGAAATCGAAGCAGGGGGCTTCTTTACCGGCAGACTGGACCTGTCACGACTCACAAAGACCCTGCGGCCCTGTCCGCAGCCCACAACGGGCGTCAGACCAGGTCAAGCGCATGCTCGTGCCCATCCCGCCCGAGCTGTCACGCTGTTCGGGTGAACGACACATCGATGCGGACCCTGCATTCATGCACAATGGCGCCGTCGATCCGGCAGCCATGCCTCGCGTGGCGTGAACCACAGAAGGGGTAGTGTCTGTTCACTAAACGGTCGATCAGGTACATGGGTGTGTATCATTCCATTCATTAATGCCCGCTAATTTGACATGCTTACTTCAACGACCAGACGCCGTTCTCCTCGATGATCTCGATGGGTCGATTTTCGTCCAACGATCTCCGCCCGGCCTCAAGGATGGCAGTTGTGGCAATGGTGTTTTTGAGTGTGGGCAGTGGGCGCGCATCGAGTTGGTCAAGTGTGACCTTGCCCTCGTTGAGCAGGTTGACGGCGTCGATGAACTTCTCGAACGAGATGTAGCCGTAGCCGATCTGGCCGGCGAAGTTGCCTTCCTCGTCAGGCGCGTACTTCATGTAGAAACTGGGCAGTCGTTAGCACGTCTCATTCAACTAGATTCAAGACAGGACACTTACGGGTTGTACCAGAGGAGGCCGGTCTCGTCGTCAGTGACATCATAACCTCGCTTGGCCTGATTGACACGGATCTCCCCAGACGAGGACATGTAATGAAAATACTGATTGGAGTGGACACCAGCCTTTTGTGGTGCTGCCCAACCAGCTGTGTAGACACCTGTTGCGCGCTTGCTGGGGTCATCCTTCTTCACCCAGTCGGTGAGAAGCGTGATAGTGTCCTCAGTGGCAGGGTCACAGCCCAGAGTTGTCGCAATACCCTTTGCTGCGCTACCCATAACGCGGACTGGCTTGTAATCGGGGACCATCGACTCGTTGATGTCGATGTGGTGAGAGTTGAGGTAGTACGAGATGTCGCTGTCTTTTCCGGCCCAGGCCTTGAAGGTCTCGAGCTGACTCTTTGGCTGGCTCATGTACGAGTAGAAGTAGTTGAAGTCGCCAAGCTTTTGAGCTCTAAATCGTGCGTCCGCGTAGGCAGGATCGTATCGCTTATGGTGCTCGATGTAGACAAAGACGTTGTGCTCCTTGGCCTTCTGCAGAAGCTCCTGGTGGTGCTCAAGCAGCTTCACAGCTGGCTTAGTGATCAAGACGTGAATGCCGCGCTCGATAGCGTATAGTGCGATTGGGTAGTGAGTGGTATCAGGTGTGAAAATGGTGACTTCGTCTGGTCAGCAGTTCTCTTACGAATGTATCATTTGCTCCAACTCACTGGCGCTGCCTTTGGGAAGAGCATCAATCGCGGTCTTGTACGCGTCCGGGTCAGTCTTGCCCTCTTTGGGAAATTCGTCGAAGGAAACATCAAGGCCGTTGTATGCCTCAGAAATGTTCTTCTGGAGGTGCTCGCCTGGTGAACATAAGCAAAGAGGTAGGTTTGGCCTGAAAGGAATCGACTCACGAATGGCAGGGAATTTGCCTCCAGAGACACCGACCATGGACAGATCTCCAACCTTGCCGCGCCTCCGCAGGTCGAAGAGAGTCAACCCTACAACGCCGACCTTCTTGTCCGATTTGGAGGCTCCACCGCCGACAAAGCCGGTCGTGTACTCTCCAGTACCAACCTGTACAACTTATTAGCTTTCATTTCGATTCGCGCAGCCATTGAAAGCTGTCCACGCAGCGCTCGAGAGCTCTCTAGCTTTCAAACACCGTGGGCAGGTGTTGGGCAATGTGGGGTAACGCACCATCAAAACCGCGGGTGGTGCCATGTTGCTGTTGATTTCCTGTTGTTTCTTGGATCTTGCAAGGTCAATTGAGTCTCACTCCAGCTTCTCACAAAGTTTCGAGGAGAGAGAAGGTTTGGTGAGGCAGTTCCTGGGGAAGGCTCCCAGGCAATGCATACAGCTTGTCGGCTTCGTCGGCGTTTGAACGGAATAATTTTGCCATCCCTTAGCATGATCCGTTGCATAGAGGGGCACGAGGGGCTTGTTGGACGGCTGACAGACATGCATCATTTTGCCGTTTCCCGCGGCCGGCATGACGTCTCACTGGTCCATAGAGTGGTAGCGGGGCGCGTGTGGTGATGGTGGTGGCTCCAAGAAGCTTGTCGGCGCGGGGGAAGCTGCCATTTCGATCACCAACGCGTCTGATGCGTATAAGGTCGCGTCGTGTGCTCTGCCAACATGCTGCTGTGACACGCGGAAGTTTACATGCTCGTCGTGTTTACAGAATGACGCCAATGCTCTTCCCCAGGCCAAGAGAATTGGGAAGTCGCGCATGATGCACCCCACGCGAGCAGTCGCGCTATCATTGGTGGAGAAATGGTCAGAGTTCCTCCGGCTTCCGAATCTCGAAGGACTCCCACGCTGAGCCACCGTCCAGAACCCTGCCATAACCAGAAATGCTTCCACTCAAAAGGCGTCGATTTAGTCACCCCACAATGAATGGTCCCGCATTTCGCGCAGATGTCGCCCGAAACCGCCAGGCGGCCCCAGATTCGGCATACCATTCGCTCTTGCTGCTGCCATCCCCACAGTATCGGCCTGTCTAGCGAATGAAACGCTTGTGTCCGATGAGACGTTGACTTACCTAGAGCAGTTGAGAGGCGCGACAGAAGGTGGGATGTTTTCTGTGCTGTCCCGGGCTACTTCCGCCGACCTTCTCGCAGATATTATAAAGCTGACCGAGCCCAAACGTCTTCATTGATATACGTTCTCCTCTCCTTCTGTGTCACCATCCCCCAAACACACAACTACATACAGCACCGTCATCATGTCTGCTAACGGGAATGGCGTCAAGAAGGAGCGCACACCCCTGCGTGCTGGTGTCTACTCTCCCACAATGACCTTCTTCGACCCGGAAACAGAAGAGCTTGATGTCCCAACAATCAAGAAACACGCCGTCCGCCTGGCTGAGGCTGGCCTCGTTGGTCTTGTCACAATGGGATCCAATGGCGAAGCTGTCCACCTCTCCCGCGCAGAGAAGCAGACTGTCACACGAGCAACACGTGAGGCTCTTGACGAGGCCGGCTACAAGGACGTTCCCGTCATTGTTGGTGCTTCAGAGCACGGCATCAAGCTCACCGTTGAGCTCGCTAAGGAGGCCGAGGCAGCTGGTGGTGAATACATCCTGACAGTACCGCCTTCATACTACCGCTACGCCATTGACGAAGAGGCTATCGAGGAGTACTTCACCAAAGTTGCCGACGCATCGCCTCTTCCCATTATCATCTACAACTACCCTGGTGCCGTCTCCGGAATCGACATCGATTCTGACCTTCTGATCAAGCTTGGCAAGCATCCCAACATCGTGGGCACCAAGTTTACCTGTGGCAACACAGGAAAGCTGACTCGCGTGGCTTACGCCCTCGATGCTGTTTCAACCAAGAGCACAGGAAGCGGTTACATGGCGCTCGGCGGCATCGCAGACTTTACAGCACAGACAGCCGCGGTTGGCGGATCTGGTATCATCGCTGGCGGTGCCAATGTCATCCCTAAGACTTGTGTCAAAGTCTGGAACTTGTGCACAGAAGGCAAGCTCGAAGAGGCTTTCGAGCTCCAGAAGAAGCTCAGCAAGGGCGACTGGGTTTTGACAAAGGCTGCCATTCCCGGCACCAAGTCCGCAATTCAGAGCTACTTTGGCTACGGTGGATACCCCAGGAAGCCGCTTAAGAGACTGTCAAAGGAGAAGACACAGGCTGTTGCGGACGGTATCAAGGAGATTATGGAGATCGAGAACAGCCTGTAAAGACGGGTGCCAAACTCTGGCAACTGGAGCGTTCAAAATCTTGTCACGCATTTACGACGTTCATCATGTATATAGTCAACCAATAGCAAGAGCTGCTTAATGAACCCTGGGATCTCGACTATCGGTTTTGGTGCTGCACGTTGTTGACCTGTCAGGCTCAGCATCACTTGGTACGACATCCCGGACGACATCATTGGTTCGATGTCGTCGGATGTCATAGGTGGAAGTAACGAGAGGTGAGTTCACAATGAACTTCCAATACTGGTAATTCTAGTGCTGACTTGATCGCCAGATGCAGTCAGTTGCAACACTACTAAAGTCTCACTCGTGGCTTCATAACATATATGAGATATGTGTGAGGAGCCTTGGATTCACTGGCTTGTGTCCAACATGCAACTCTACGACAGTACCGTTCCATCGGGCAACGCCTACAAAGTGCATCTACTGCCCTTCCGGTTTGCGAAGCCATACACAGTCACGAGGTTGCGTATCCTGCCTCCACATTCCGAATCCCACCAACCGGAATTCCTCGCAATGAACCTTAACGGCAAGGTTCCAGCGTTCAGGCTTACTGTCTAGACAGAGTCGAACGCCATCTTGTTCTATTTGGCAGATGGCACTCCATACCTACCTGATAAAAAGCCCGAGCATGCGCAAGTGTTGCAGTGGATGTTCTTTGAGCAGTTCTCGCATGAGCCTTACGTGGTTCGTTGGTCTTACCGGGAAGGCGTGATTCCGAGTCCTGCAGGCGCTGACTTGTGTTCCCAGGCCAAATAGAAGTTCAGAATCCATTGGGCGCCGCATGGCTTCCATTATCTTTCCGAGTCTCAGATTGAGCGGATGCGCGCATCGGAGTCTGCACTTGATGTCATGGAGGCGCATCTCCGCCAGGGAGAGCAAGAGTGGTTCGTGGGTCGCAATGACAGTATCGCCGACATTGCGTTGTGTGCGTACACGCAACACGCAGGGAATCTCGGCTTCAGAGTCGGAGAGATTGTGAAGACGTTGTTGCGACGAGTGGAGAGTACGAAGGGGTGGATCAGAATTGTGAAGGACCCGACTGGGAAGAACCCGTCTTGATGACTCGCGACGAAGTGAACAGCGGTACCCACGCGTCGCTTATGAGGTAGTCGCCGCGAGTACTGACTCCTGGAACTGTTTGATCTTCGAGGATAATAAGTGGAGGTGGTTGGTGATGTGTTCAAGGAATCTGAAACACGTCTCGCTCACATACTCCATATTCATTGGTTGCTTCAGCCGCGTCCCGAGCCCCCTGTGTAGTTCTTTCCGTGTAGACTATCCGTCAACCTCATCCGTTTCCGTGCCGCTCCAGCGTTCTTGCCTCCACAACTATTTAATTAAAAGCGACCCCTGAAACTGTGTTGATTGCAAGCTGCGCTGTCAGTGTCACAGAGGGCCGAGGTGTATCGTACGACTCCCAGACTGGTTCTAGAACCTTGGGGCTTCCATTGTCTGCCACGGAAGTATGCATCCGCCACGGAACTGAAAACTCGAGTTCGAAGGTATGTTGTTTGCCTCCTAATAGAGGCCATCAAGTGGTATCATTGCGCTATTCGCTCCCTACAGAATCCTTTTTTGAAGTTGGTATCAAAGCTGTGCTCATCAGTCGTTCCGCTGCCCGCAAAGCTGCATCGCGTCGCTTGTGTGTGTATGCAAATCGTCATCATATCGTACACCCCTGCACGCCTCTCACTTGCGGCACCCGAGCTGCCGCGCTCAAATTGCGAGACCGTTGCCCAGACTGGTCCATCGATACAGCGAGAGAACTTCTCGGCGCTTCGCTGGTGTCATCTCTCGCGCATGCCCGTGGCCCTTGATCTGTGCGAGTGTTGAAATCATGACTTTTCGGAAATTTCTCTGAAACCTGAGTCAGCATTGCATGAGAGTGCCGAAAAGGGCCGAGCGACTTACCTGGTACTCGGTGTTGAGCGTAACCACGGCGGCTTCATGTGCTCGAACAATAATCTCGCAAGCTCGGATCACATTTTCGTTGGTTTCGGTGGACAGCTTATCGGCGAGTAGAAGCAAAATGAGGCTGCCCTGCAACAGATACATGCCGAAAAAGTAGGGCATGAAGGAAAGATCAGGGTCGAGGTCTAATATTTCCTCAACTGCGTGCGCAGCAGAGATGGCATTCGAGGTGGCGGCGAGGAACGATGGCGAGCAAATCCACATATTGTCGTCCTCGAGAAGGGCGACTGGGTCCCATTTACCGTGCAGCAGGATGTGCAAAACGTGCATGATGTGTGTTGCGTATGCAGCAATCTTTCTCGTCTGGTGAATCCACTCGATGCGGACTGCGTCGGGTGTTCCGTTGGCGTTAATGTCATCATTTTGCCCACAGCCGTGCTGTGTCTTGAAGTCTTCGATGCTGTACGCGTAGCTTTCAAGCTGTCGTGTGATCTCCGCTTCGTGAAGCTCCCAGGAGGTGCGTTGCCCGAATCTGGGGTGGTTCTTCTGTGCATTCAGGTCGACGATGTCTCCCAGAATCGTCATGAGCGGCAAGAAGAATCCGAAAACGTCGTGCGAGGTGCACTGGAAGTTGAGACCTTTCCGCCTCTGTCCCTGGTGACCGGTATAAAACTCGCCGGCTTGCCATACTGTGTCGGGTACAGGCTGGAATAGATCCTCGCATTCGTTGTCTAGCATTGCCAAAGGTCGGTTGTAGCAGAGCCCCAAATGGCGGTCAATCATGTAAAGCAGCCACCAAAGTCTCCGTCTCTCCTCTTTCATCTCCTCCACAAGCGCTGCGGCAGGCGTGCTCACCTCCATCTCGCCATTGTCGTTCGTCTGTCCGTTGGTTCCTTTTGCTGGATCTGCGGGCAACTCCCTTCCCAGCTTGAGTTCTCGCGCAAGCGACCAAGCAGCATTCCACCATCGCAGTGAAGCTGCCTTATACTCGCTCGCCGAAGTCACCACTCCCAGGTTGAGGTATGTCGCTACGTCGTCCAGGTTGCTGGTAGGTGGCATGGCGCCGTCCATTCGTCCATCGTAGCGTCCTATGGTTCGTTCTACATTAAATCTGTCTTGCCCTGCTGAAGTCACTCCACCACGACCAGGACCATGATTTTGTGTGGCAGGAGAGTGTACCAGCGGCTTAAGGAGATCGACTGTCAGCTTCCACAACTTCTGGCAAATGATCGCCCGTGCTGAGGGCGAAGATGTGAAGTAGGTGGCCTCGCTTGTCTGTGCAGCAACCCAAAGCATGCTAGAAAGCAACGCAGGACTGCACTTCCTCGGCTTGTGTTGACGTAAGAAAGAGCGTTTCCGAAATACGGTTCCAAGAATGTACGGCGACACTGGCTCCATGAATACCGACGATGAGCTCTGGAAGTAGTACTCGAGAAGGTCGCAGGCCGTGGAGATGCTCATAATGGCACCCAGGTGTGGGAAGAGGGGCTTCAAGACCGGATACCTGCATGTCGTTATCGCGCCAGCTTGCGAGGAGTTGACGCTGATCCCAGACTGTGGTGATCCGGTGTCTGCTGAACCATAGCTGTGTGGTGGTGATGACTGTCGAGGTGCTTGGAACGGAAGAGGATATCCGATGTTAGCGTACTCTGCTGGCATCGGAGCCAGTCCGCTCATAGCGTACATGAGCTCTTCGTTGCGTGGCATTTCGGCGTGCATGGAGCCTAGCAGCAGTGGGTCGATCATCATGTGCGTCACTGGCGGGTTGAAAGGCGCGCCTACATGAAATATCAGCAACAACAACAGCAAAGCTGCTGCCAAATATGAGCTTACCAGGGTTGAAGTTCTGCCATTCTGCTGGCGGAGGAGGATGTTGGAGGTTGGCCTTGCTGGGCGGAACAAAGTGCTGCGTCACTGGCGTTGGCTCTGACTGCGACCAACCCTCATCTTCGATCTCATTCACGACGCCATTTCTTTCGAAGAGACCGTTTGGCGCGACTTGGAGTTCGTTTGGTGTCTGTGGACTGCGCGAAGCAGCTGCCTCTGCCTCCCTTTGTTTCTGAATGTGTCTCGGTACCTGAGTCAGTCAGTACCGCCGGGTCAACAGTTGAGGATGGAGATGCCAACCTTTCCTCGACGCTTCTTCTCCCTGTTATACTGGCAAACATATTCGAGTTCTACGTGTTGTTAGCATGGCTGTAAGTGGAAGGTGGTTCATAAAGTATGTACCTATGCATCTGGAGCATGGCGCCTGTCCTACAAGGAGTTACACAGTCAGTAATTGCCTTCTACGAAGACGCAAACCAATTACCATTACAACGTGTACGCATTCGGTGGCAATGATCGCACGCCCTGCTCACTCTTCTCTTAACAGCCGCGGAACTTCTGCGTTCCATCTTCGACATATCAACCGCTGTGGGCTCCATGATAGCTATGTCAACCGGTGGAACGTTGGATTGTATGATAAGGTAAGGGAGCAGTCTGGGGAAGTCATGCGATGGTAGAAAGCATATGTGGGCCTCCGATCAGAGCGCTGCCGAGGAGCAGCTCCGAATATGGACACTAAGTCGGGAAGGAGGCCGTGCTTTCACGGCCAGTGTCACCTGCGCTCTGACAGTTCCATGCGTTCGAGAAGCGAGGTCAGCCTACGCGCGAAAACGCAGCAGGCGTTACCCACTAATTCCAGTAGTGTTTCCATAGGATGTGGCTCGTCGATCCTGGGTCCTTCGCTGTCGGCACAAGTCAGGATGCAATTCATCCGGTCTCTTTAGCCTAAAGTCACAGAGCCCCGCAGGACACAGCACGTTCGGCTAGCGCCATTTCCCGCATCGCTTGTCGCTTCCACCCATACCACCTGGCTTGCCACTGTGTGCCTGGCTTTACCCCAGGTTTGTGGCTTCGACAGCATCATAATTGCAATAAATTTAACACTTGCCCTGTCTCTCCTTTGATCCGGAGTCTTGATTACCAGCCTGGCGGTGAGTGCGCTGGAGTGTGCAGCTGGCCCCTGAAACCGCTCTTTGCTGTTTTCAGATTCCAGAAACGCTCACCTACCGAAGTGGCAGACGTCAGGGCGTTAGAGCAATGCGACCTATGAAACAGAGTCACCAAACGATCGTTCCCGCGCTGTCACCGCGCAACTGAGCATCCGCGGATGTAGCCAATCGCATCCGCGCCAGACCCGTCCTGACGTTCGAGAATGATGAAGTATTTTCGTCCTGGAGACCTCCACATCGGCAGCTACGAAACCTGAAGGCTAGCTCGT
The DNA here is from genome assembly GCA_022225945.1 of Didymella pomorum. NCBI lineage: Eukaryota > Fungi > Ascomycota > Dothideomycetes > Pleosporales > Didymellaceae > Didymella > Didymella pomorum. The sequence goes on along the minus strand of JAKJXN010000014.1, from coordinate 546,387 downwards.
GAAAATGCACTTGTCAAATTCTATCGCGCTCACTGCCGTTGCTACGCAGGAGGCGCGCCAAAGCTTAGATACCATGGGTCCTTCACCAGCCCGCTTTGCTTATGCCAACTCCAACAAGCATATGTGGTCGACCTGGCGCCAACGCGCGAGTGTCGCAACCAATTCGGGGAGCACGCAGGGACGCGCAAGTTGATCGGCGGTGGCTCTGATGGATGGTGAATGACCTCAGGTTCGCCATCTGCACACTGCGTCTCTGTGAGACCCTCAGCGGTAGCGCAGCAGTGTACCCAACCATGCGAGCCTGATATCTGACCGCAACTACCAGGGAGCATATAGGCGCATCCCTGGACAATCTTCAGAGCATGGACTCTTTCCTCAGGCTTGAGCCGCGAGCTGCGCGGTTCCTCCATGAAGAACCCAGGTGAAACCTTGGTCGCAGGGGAGCCTGTATCGTCCACTCCATGCTCTGATCGGCGCGCCACTCTTCGATACTCGAATTGCATCCCATCGGCGGAATCTTAAAACCTCGCATATATGCAATCAAAATACCTTGTCTGCGCCGGCGGGCCGTGAACGGGTTCGAGCTGCGACGTCCTCACACCTGGAACACTCATCAGTGGACTTCGGAGAGCAAGGACGAAGCTGCTGTACAGATTCTGCAAGCCTCGAGCACGTTGATGCGTTACACGCCTGCAAGCCTCGAGCACGAGGACATGCACGGCTAGTATGCATACCGAGATAAATCTCCACGTTGCTGCTTGCAGAATTGATGCATCTCAAATGCAGGAGATGCGGGCCGGAGCTATTGCATTGGTCGGCATGCTACTCTTCCCTTGGAAGTGGCACGGCGGCAGGCTTGCGGCATTCAAGGTCGGTCTGTGTCATCACACGGCTCTAGGAGAAAGCCCTAGTTGTAGACAAGCGAGCACGGAGGTGTGGCTATATCCGGCTAGACTTATGTATACTGCGGTTCACCTTAGCGCGCAAAGGTCCCCACTGCTGATCCGATTCCCCACAAACGCTAAGATGTGGCTCTGCTAGACCAGCCAGCTCACCACCAAAGACCATCACGTTCTCTTCCCCTGCAGTGGGGCTGACGCTGACCCAACCACCTGCACCGCCTGCCTCGTCGGATCTCCGCAGCTTGCAGCCTTCGTATGACGCTCTTTCACAGATTTGCGTATTCAAGAGGTCATGGTGCAAGTACCGTCATCCAGCCACCAAATTGCTGGACCGCCTGCGGCTTCGCAGCAGGCAGCTCAGCTCCCGGTGGCAGCGAGATTGCAGTCGCATGTGTGCCTGGTGCCTGGCGACCCACTTCCTGTGTGGTGACAGTTGTTCGTGACCTCAATCAAAAAAACACACATCAGGCAGGAACATCCAGGTCGTCTCAGCAACTGGAGCGCCTGAACGGTCTAGGATAAGAGGTCCTATCCCTGGCAAGTCCATTCGGCTCAGCGGATGCTTCCATCTTAGACTGCGCTCGTGGCCCAACAGGGTGCTTCACATCTTATAGTGATCAGATATGCCCTACACCAGGTAGGGAAGCCCATGTACTCGCCCAGAGAAGAGGAAGACGTTGACTTTGAACCCCTTGTGACTAGTGCGACCGCGAGTCACTACTCCACTGGGCATCGCAAATCTGAGTTCACCACCACTGCCGGCGCCTAGAGGCCTTCAAGCGAAGTTAGACGAGCCGAGATGTCGCAATCTAAACGGTAGACGCCGTTGTTGGCTGGCCGAGATCATGCACTCCAGTTTTCATCGTATATCTGACAGGGTAGCGAGCTATATTGCATGTATTAAGGTGCATGTGACACTTCGAGAAGTTCAGATATTGATGAAGGAAGCTCCACAAAGGCATGAAGCCAGATCAGTGCTGACGGTGCCTCAGATCCGCTAGTCACAAGCTGCAGGAATACTTGGCTCCACAATAGTTTGACATTCACAAGGCGAATATCTACAGAGTTAGGTACTGGCGATCATCCAAACTCAATTGGAGTCGTGCTGCTAAGCAACACTCCAAGTCAAGGTCCGAGTTCGACTGCCGAACGGGAGCACGCCACAAATGCAGATGATGTACCCAAGGTTCACCACGTTGCGTCCCCGAGCAAAGTCGACAGGGCCTAAAAGTGTGGCTGCGGTGAAGCTCCATCGATGCTCATTGGCTGCGCACATGGAATCCCCGAGACTTGACGTTTCTCGAATGTCTCAGGTAGACGGGAAGCAAGCGCGCCGTCTCGGAGTGACTCCCGGTAGTATCCTTCTGGTCATGTGTTTCACTACCTTCTGGTATCAAGAGACGAGCTTCTAGTCATACATCAAACCATCCAGTCGGACACTCATGAGTCGCGCTACTCGAACTCAACTCAGTCAACATCCAGCTCTGTTACCATATATCAAGAACCGGTTTGTACTATTTCCGACTGCGCGATGTCTTCAATGAGATCTGATCAGCGGCCCATACCAAACATCGCAGGTACGGTACGGATCGTAGCCTCCTCTTATCCCCTTATGACCAATGCTTGAGGCACCGGTAATTTGTTGTCGATTCAGGCTCGGCTTCTGGCAGTCTACAGTCTAGTAGGGAGTCTGATCAGCGGAGAGAACCACTACATCGAACGAGCTCATCCCATCGTCACGCCCTTGACACATGCGCACAGGCGCTCAGGAAACACACCCTCCTATCAATAGCGCGCTGAGAATCTTTGTTGGATTGGTAATCCTATTTCAGCTCCACCGCTCATTGAAACCATCACTTGCTGAAACATGGATAGCACTTACTTGCCAGACTTCTCCGCATCGGCCTTCATGCCGGCCTGCACCCACTTGCGCGACTCTGCAGCGTGCTGTTCCATCTTGGCCTTGTCCTTAAGCAGCTCCTTGATCTTGTGCGGATCCGGTACGTGGCGTCCCTTCTCGACGCCGGATCTCTCGGCCATGCGCTCCTCCCACGCCTTGAGGTTTGGGAAATCATCGATCTCGACACCCGCCCAGCCTGCAGCTGCGACCCAACCCCAGTGCGCGATATCTTATGACTATCAGTGGAGCCGAGTGACAATATTATGAGGTGACATCGGGATTCAAGAGTTACATGTGAAAAATTCAGGATCAGTCGAGGGTCGGAGTACATACCAGCGATAGTGCACTTGTCACCTACCAAGTACGGACGCTTATCAGCGGCAAGATGCTTGTCGAGGACCGAGTAGAGACGGTGCGTCTCGTTCACGTAACGGTTCACACCGTACTCGATGCGCTCAGGAGCATAGCGGTTGAAGTGATCTAGACTGCGGTCAGCTCTGCCACTTCGAGTGTTGTGACCGCGAAGGTGCGGAAATTCTCCACAGGCCCAGACCCGCTCCGACTACAACGGGTCCCTTGAACCTGTATCCACATATGGTGTAGAAGAGCGGAGGCTTCGAGAAACACGTCGGAGATCACCTGGCCCACAACTCTGACGTTCAGGGTTGACAGAGCTCGGAGAGTTGCAACTGTTTTGACAAAGCTCCGTCCTCATCCGCACTGCATCATCCCCCAACTCTCTCCACACCATAACGTAGTTTCCTTGAGTTCTTTTCTTCCGCTCGCTTCGAATCAAGTGAAATAGTCACTTACTTGCTTGACCTTGCATAGGTCCAACGCCGGCATTCTGGTAGAACAGCCAGTTGTTCGTCTCGTAGTACTCGCGACTTCCTTTGGGGTAAGAGATTTTGTGCTCGGTGTCGTATCGCTCCACGAGGTACTGCATGATGCTTCCAGACTCGAACAAGTTGATGGTCTTACCATCGGTGAATTTATCGGTCAGGGCAGGGATGCGGCCATTAGGGTTGATGGCAAGGAACCAGTCCTCCTTCTGTGTGTTCTTGCTGATATCGATCTTCTCAACCTTGTAGGGAATACTACAATACTCAGTAAGATGCTCAGTAAGATGACGTTATTTACACTTACCCAAGCTCCTCTAGCGTGATGGAAATCTTGATACCGTTGGGCGTCTGTGTTGTGTAGAGGACAATATCTGATCCTTGAGCTGCCATGATGGATGCGTTATCTGTGTGTTATCTGTCTCGCAAGCCAGATTGTGAGTATGCACGACTTCTGGGCATTTAGAAGCTTTGTATGAAGATGAAGTGGGGTTCGATGAGGGGCTAATGACGAACTCGGAGCTTGCTTAGAAATAGTTATTCTACACAGTCCGAACCACGCACCAATCTATTCGGCATGCTTTGAAAGCGGTACGATGCATCTGTAGCAACTGGATTCGAGCAGACAGACCAAGGATGTCAGAGAGCTGCGCACCACTCTGTGGCACTCTGTGGGAAATATCTAGCGCGGTTATCCCGTACGGCCGGCAAGCTTGAGAGCCTCCTAGTTCTCATATACAGCCTTGTTGGGCTCCATGAGAGCGACGTGATAGACGAGGAGGTCTTCGCGGCAGCCCTATGGTAGATCGCGTAGTTTGTCCATTTGTGGACGCTGCAGCTCTCGCCAATCTGCATGGCTATGGGTGCGCCGGCGACAACCCTCCCACAGACGGCTACGATCAAAGCCATGGCCATGTGATAGAAAACATACAGTCATGTGTCCTGCGTTGCCTAAAGGTGAGTATCAGTGAAGGCGACTGCGCCCCAGTATACGCACCGACACGTGACGGCGCTAACCTAATGCTAAACTCCTGCCTTTACTTTTGCCGCGCCGCAACACTTTTGCGCGACAACCCCATCGACGAACGAGCGATCTGTCAACAACATGTCGTGGCGCAACCAGGGCATCACCGGCTCGAACAATATCCCACTCGGCACGCGCCGACGCTTTGGCGGCGACGACGATGACGCGGGAGGTTACAACCCTTCTGCGCCGGCCGAGGGTTTGTCTGAGCTGAAGCGTGGGCGCAGCCCAGAGCGAGGTAAGTCCTCACGACTTCGCATCCCTCGAACTTATTCTGACGATGTTCCCAAAGCTCCCGACGGTCCTAGGCAGCGCAAGAAGCGCAATCGATGGGGAGATGCCAGCGAGAACAAGGCTGCTGGTCTGATGGGTCTGCCCACAGCCATTTACTCGGCCATGACTACCGAGCAGCTTGACGCCTATACCCTGCACTTGCGTATTGAGGAGATTACGCAGAAGCTGAAGATCAACGACGTGGTCCCAGCTGATGGCGACAGGTAAGCATCACCACCTCCATCGAGCACAGAACAAATACTGACTCCAACAGGTCTCCTTCGCCGCCTCCTCAGTACGACAACTTCGGTCGTCGCGTCAACACTCGCGAGTTCCGTTACCGCAAGCGCCTCGAAGACGAGCGCCACAAGCTCGTCGAGAGGGCCATGAAGACGCTTCCTAACTACCACCCACCTGCCGACTACAGGAGGCCTACTAAGACACAGGAGAAGGTCTATGTGCCAGTCAATGACTACCCGGAGATTAACTTCAGTACGAAACTAACCCCTCTAACTTTCCTTTCTCAGTCCCCCTCAACCCTAGCCTTTGTCTTGACCAGCGTGCTCAGACTGCTTGGTGCTTATGCGCATCTGGCGAAGCCTGCAGTACAGCTTTGTCACTAACCCCACCAACCCTTTGCTCATACAATTTTGATCATACACTAACCACAGCTCTTTGCACTAACAGTTGGATTACTCATTGGACCCCGTGGAAACACCCTCAAGAAGATGGAGTCTGAGTCCGGCGCAAAGATTGCGATTCGTGGCAAGGGCTCCGTCAAGGAGGGTAAGGGACGCTCTGATGCAGCTCACACCAGCAACCAAGAGGAGGACCTGCACTGCTTGATCATGGCGGACACGGAGGAGAAGGTCAACAAGGCCAAGAAGCTCATTCACAATGTCATTGAGACCGTAAGTCAATCCTATCCCATCTCTGTTATCTCACGCTAATCATTTGTAGGCTGCTTCCATTCCTGAAGGCCAGAACGAACTCAAGCGAAATCAGCTCCGTGAGCTTGCCGCCCTCAACGGTACCCTCCGCGATGACGAGAACCAAGCCTGCCAGAACTGTGGTGAAATCGGTCACCGCAAGTACGACTGCCCCCAAAAGCAGAACTTCACTGCAAGCATCATTTGCCGTGTCTGCGGTCAAGCTGGTCACATGGCCCGCGATTGTCCCGACCGTAAGGTTGGACAGCCGTGGCGTAACGACAACCGCTTTGGCGACCGTCCTCAGGGCCGCATCGGCGGCGCTCCCGAGAACGAGCTCGATGCTTTCCTCTCGGAGATGGGCGGTGGTGGCGGACAGCCTCGTGGAGCGATCGAATACAACGGTGGTGGTGCTGGCGATGACAGTTATGGCGGCGGCGAGCGCACTCTCAAGCCTTGGGAGCGTGGCCCAACCGGCGGCGCTGCACCATGGGCTCGCAGCGACAGCCGCGGCGAGCGTGGCGATAGCAACTCTGGCGCTTCCGCACCTTGGGCTTCGGGTGGTGGCGCTGGTGCCGGTGGCTCTTACGATCAAAGCGGAGGCTATGGCAACGGCGGCGGCGCCGCGCCTTGGGCATCTGCTGCACCAGCTGCTGGGGGTTCTTACGGCTACGGTAACTACGGAGCTGGATACGATCCCAACGCTGCAGCGGCAGGCTACGGCGCTCCTGGCTACGGTGCCCCTGGCTACGGCGCTCCCGCAGCTGCTGCCGGGCCCCCTCCTGGTCTGGGTCCTCTTTTCCAGAACTACGGATCTGCTGGAAGCCCTCCTCCTCCTCCACCTCCGCCATCTGGCTCAGCGCCCCCTCCTCCACCCCCTGGCGATGTGCCTCCTCCTCCTCCGCCTGGCGATGCTCCTCCTCCGCCCCCTCCCCCACAGTAAATGCTCGCGAATTCTGGTGTAGATGTAGTAATACCTGCGGTTCTGGTGGCTGGGTCTCTTTGGTACGAAAGCAATACTTACAGTCTAGCTTATCTTCCAAAGCGTAGTCTCTCGTAATGCGCAGTTCAGCAAATAATCGCTGTATTTTGAAATCTTTCTGTTTGGCCGTAGGTAAGCGCACTTTACGTACCTTCACAAGCCAATACAATTGGTTTCGCAAGTCCCGTAGTGCATCTTCTTGCAGCGCCGCTCGGAGACAGCTGAGCTTAAATAGCTTTCCGGATATATTCCTATCCTTATATCGAGATCTAAGCTCGATTTTAGGCATCCACTTGCGCACAGGTGACGAAGTGAAGCTGGCGAGTTCGAAACCGCCCCAGTGACGTTATGTTGTAGATGCCAAGATATCCCTGCGCGTGAACACCGGGCGCATGCAGACGATCCTCCCCCACAAACCAAACATGCCGACCTTCACACTAGCCCGCTTGACGATTCGTGCACACTAGACTTCTTTGTTTCTTTTGCTTCACATATCTAATCTTGTAATAACCTCCGGCTGTGGCCTCACATAAGCTCACTTCAAACCCCCACCTTGCAGGCAGTCGCTCGCACGACTGTTACACACGAGCTTGCCGACCATGGAGAGGATTCGCGTTAGTAAGGTGAGTAGAAGACCTACTCATAGCAAGTGTGTATAGCTGACAGTACCAGGTCGAAGACGTTTACCTCTTGCGCAGAGGCACGCGCTTCGACGGTACTCTGCACCTTATGCCCCACCACATCGTCTTCAGCTACCTCCCGAGCAAGCCCGCCAACGCACCGCCAGACGCGAAACTGCCGCGACAGAAAGAAGTATGGATAACGTATCCTATGATCAACTACTGCTGCCTGAAGTCATGTCCGCTGGTCATGCGCCAGCAGCCGTCGATCCGCATACGGTGCCGCGACTTCACCTTCTTCGCCTTCTTCTTCCCTGATGAGAAGAAGGCGCGCGACGTGTATGACAGCATTCGCGCGCTATCCTGCAAAATCGGGCGTCTCGACAAATTGCTGGCGTTCAGCTACCAGCCGAAGCCTCCGGAGGACCAATTTAACAGCTGGGATATCTACGATGCACGAAAAGAGTTCAAGCGGTTGGGGATAAGCCCTAAAGATACAGAGAAGGGGTGGCGGATTTCTGAGATCAACGTCGAATACAAGGTGAGCAGCTCAAGCGCTGCATCAGTGTGTAGAGCCCAGGACTGACGAGAAGCGCAGTACTCGAAGACATACCCCGCCCTCATTGCCGTTCCCTCGAAGGTCTCAGACAGTGTATTGCGATATGCCGGCGCATACCGTTCGAGACAACGCATACCTGCACTGGTGTACCGTCACCCCCTCAACAACTGCTCAATTACTCGAAGCTCACAGCCCACGCCGGGTATAACGGGAAATCGCAATCCACAAGACGAGCGACTCGTGGCTGCTATCTGGGCTACAAATCGCGGATGGAACCCTGCACCTACGCCGGATGCTGCTCGGTCGATTGCCGACCTGACCATCGAGAATGGGTCTAGTACGGAGAGCTCTTTTGTTGGCGTAGTGGATGGTGAAGCTGCCATTCCGGGGAGAATGATCGCCGATGACTTGAGTGGCTCGATTGAGTCGGACGAGAATGCACCCAGGGTCTATGGCGCACAACAACGGAATCTTATTGTCGACGCTCGACCGACCGTAAACGCATATGCAATGCAGGCTGTTGGACTGGGCTCTGAGAAGATGGATCATTACCCGGGAGCCGAAAAGGCTTACCTTGGAATCGACAACATCCACGTTATGAGGAAGTCGCTGAACACAGTCATCGATGCTCTGAAAGAATCAGATCTTACATCCTTCCCACCCAACCAGCAGTTGCTGGCAAAGAGCAACTGGGTCAAGCACACAGCGAACATTCTAGATGGCGTAGCGCTGATTGCGCGCCGAGTTGGCATCATGCACTCACATGCTTTGATTCATTGCTCAGATGGATGGGACCGTACAAGTCAGCTCAGCGCCCTTAGCCAGATCCTACTTGACCCCTACTATCGAACGATGGAAGGCTTCATTGTGCTTGTGGAGAAGGATTGGCTCTCGTTTGGGCATATGTTCCGGCATCGAACTGGCTTCCTCAGCCATGAGAAGTGGTTTTCGATCGAGAACGAGCGTATAGAGCGCAAGAACGAAGGGCAAGGAGGAGGCAATGCATTTGAGAATGCTCTCCGCGGAGCTAAAGGGTTCTTCAACCGAGGCAACGAGTCGAATGAGTCCTTGAATCAACTGCCGGAGACGAACAGCACAGAGAATGTTGGCGATGTGTCAGACGCGGCTACGACAAAGCCATCCAGCAAGATTGGTGCGGCCGAGGAACACCGCATCACCAAAGTCAACGAGCTATCACCAGTCTTCCATCAGTTCCTTGACTGTGTCTACCAGCTCCAGTACCAACACCCTACACGATTTGAGTTCAGCGAACGGTTCTTGCGACGTCTGCTGTACCACCTCTACTCGTGCCAGTACGGAACCTTCCTGTTCGATAACGAGAAGGAGCGTATGGAGGCTAGAGCAAAGGAGCGTACAAGGAGTGTATGGGACTACTTCCTCTGCCGCAAGCAGGAGTTCTTGAACCCAAAGTACGACCCTGAGATTGACGACTCGGTACGAGGCAAAGAGCGCATGATCTTCCCACGCAAAGGCGAGGCTAGATGGTGGGCTGAGTGCTTTGGCCGCACAGACGACGAAATGAACTTGTACGGCCCGCAGCTGCCACCGAGCCTCACACCCCAGACCAGCAACGTATCGAATGGCAGAAGCGGAGCGAACACACCATTGCGCAATGAGCCTATTGTCACCGGTACCGAGACGGCTGAGAGCGCGACTGGTGCAGGTACAACCGCTGATCTGCCACCTACCCATGCTATTGGAGAGCTCTCAAGTAGCGTAACGGCGGCTTCGCTAACACCCTTCGATGCTGCGGCAACCCTTGGACAGGACCTGAAGCAAGGCTTAGTCGCAGGTATCGGGAGGTTAGGCATCGGCGGCATTAGCCCTCGACCGAGCGTGGATTCTCAAAGACCGTCGCCGAGACCGAGCACTGATGGGAGTACACACGATGGCACGGAGCGGAGTCGCAGTAGGAGTAAAGGCACGAGAGGAGAGTTGGAGGTTGAGATGCAGTGAGAAGGCAGCACATATTTGGCTTTGCGATGGCTATCTGCATCGAGAGAATATCGACGCAGTCACGCTAGCCTTGAATGATAACGAACGAATGATACCCTTTGGAACCTGACCTGTCGGTACAGCATCGTGAGCTGGAACTTGGCGCCTAGTACTGTTGGTCACCTCTTTAGATCCGAGCCTTGTCTAGGATATAGCTTACACAAGCAGACCTGGCCGTTTGTTGGTTGTTAATGGTGTTCGGTTGCAACCGCTGAGCCGCCTGGATTCCATCATTAAGCTTACGTGTAAGTTGCGCTCCTTGCATGTTCTCTTCGTATTGTGATGTGCATCTCTCTTTGCATACATGGGCAAGTCAGCAGGCAATCTCTTAGTTGCGAGGGTAGATGATGCAAAGCCTTTAACTTCTCGGCGAGCTACTTAGTCCTCTTGCTGGTTGTGTTCTATCCCGGTGACAGGTCACGCATGCATGGCATGTCGGTGAAGACGTGGCAGTCTTCTCATAGGTCAGACATGCAGTCGGATTGCGTCTGCAGCACTGCGTAGACACTGTGTGCGAGGCAGCCCAACGTTGCCCTTTCCCGCAGGGACCACACCCAATGTCCAATCAGTAGGACTCAGCAAAGGTGCTCTTGCATTTTTCGGGGTCAAATCGATCCCCGTGTACACACTCAGAGAAATGTAGAGCCAAGAAAAAGTGAATCTGTAATATGTCATCGAATACGATCAACCATGAAACATTCTGTATTACTCCAAAAAGACATGGGCGAGATTGATCGAAGCTGTTGCCGTTTTGTTGCAACTGAGATCACTCGAAATTCGCTCTATAGGGCGTGCAGTTGTATCTAGAGCTATTTCGCCGGTCATATTATGAATCTCAGATTCCCTTCTGTCAATCTCAGATTTACGTCCGACGTGTTGTTGTGATCTGAGACGGCCCCGAGGGCTCTGTTTGACCCTGCCAAATGTAACTTTCTCAGCCTTGTGACCGGGAGCGACCGCCTCAACACCACAATTCTAGCTTCAGCAACCAGGACACAAAGTAGAATGGAATGAATCATGGATCCTCAGCGTAGGGCGATCATAGCGCTCATGCCGACTCATTAGGACTAGGTATCTAAAAGCACAGCTTTCGCGCTTTCGTAGAATGCTGTATATGCATCACAAGTCGTTTTATGTCGTTGTGCTCTGCTGCTCAGAAACGGACGGCCTCACCCATGAACCTCAACACCAATAACGTGCAGGCATCATGCGTGTGCGGTTTCTGCGATGATTACTTTGTTAATTACTACACTTTGTTCAACCCAGGTTCGACCTTGCCTACTATATTCTGGACCCGATGTATCTGACATTTGACGAGATATGGGGACGGATGGATCCTCGTATCCTAGCCAGCTTGCTTGGATGAATACCGCTCCAGCCCAAGAGCCTCTGTTCAGCCCTGTGCAGCCGAACGTCTTGAGCGCCGTGTCAACGATTGGTTCGGTAGCCGAGTATGTACGTGTCTAGCAGGACAATACAACCGCGCTGATCATGCATAGCGTCTACCAGTACGAGGTCCTCGGAGACGCAGGTCCGGTTGAACAGGCTCCATCCTTCTCTAATGTCCACTTAAGAAGTGTCCAAAGCCAACAGCACCCTCCTTTGAAGCCGGTTGTGGCATTCAGCGACATACTTCTGCCTTCAGACTCCACACCGACATACTCAGCATCTACTGCATCGACATCTGCACAGGTCAAAAGCTCAACTCCTCTCTCGCAGCCTACGGACACATCCCCCTCGTACCAGTCAGTTACCATCGACACAATCTGCACCGTTCACATGTCCGGATCACCAATTAGTATGTCCTTCAAGTGCACGCATGTTGACTGTCATGATGTCAGCTATGCCTGTTGGGCGGATTTCTCTCGACATTTTAAAGGCGCCCATGATCCAAACCCGCCAAAGTTCTGGTGTCCGTCAGAGCACTGCATGCGCAACGGGAAGGCCGGAGACTACTGGTTCACAAGGAGGGACAAGAGAGACGATCATGTACGCAAGATGCACAGATCTTGAAGGGGTGAATCAAGACATTTTCACGTTGGCGGCAATACAGCTGGCGTTCCTATCGCGGGTTGTGGTCGTAGGCATTCTGGAGAGCACGGCTCCCGTCAAGGCGTGAAGGAGAAGATTAGTACGTCGGTGAAGTTCGTCCTGATGATGAGTTGCCGGGACGAGATCTCAGAGTCGATGCGCCCCGTGTTAGACGTTTGTTGGAAGTTGAAGAATGATGTGGGAAAAGGGATGGACTGGATTGTTGGCACAAGCGTTGTTTAGGTCAGCCTGCTGGCCCCAGCCTGCACCAGGCAGCTCTTGTAGTCAAACACTCCTTTCTTCCACACTTCTCTCAGATACTCGCTTTTCCTGCAGCTAGACTGTGCTCACGCATAATATCAAAGCTCCATTTCCCCAAACTTGCAAACGGTGCAGTAGTCGCAGCTCGCTCTGCCGTGTCCGAGCACCACGCGCGCACTCAAACTGCACCTCAACACCATTGACCTCAATCACCAAACAACATGACGTCGACGCTAGAAGGAGTTAATGCACGATCATCGCTTCCAGATTGCTTCGAATGATGCAGTTGCGACTCGCAGACAGCATACAAACACCGCCAGAACGCATGACCAGTGCACAGCAAGGTTGCACTGCCACGATTACTGCGAAGATGATGTCGAATCGTTAGAAGCAAGCCACAAGCGTGCCATCACGGGAAAGGTCTTGGACCCCACGCTCCTGCGCCAGTAATGCGCCTACTGATGGCTTGAGGCGCAGCAGGGACGGCAGAGCGATTTCACCGCTCCTCTCGTTCTCAAGCCAATCACTTTGCACCAGCCACAGCTGCGTGCATGGGCTTGAACTGTCGCAGGAGAACAGCCACACCGTTCATTGCTTTGATGCAGCGGGTTGCGGCGCGTAGTGTCACGATGAATTCTTATGAAAGATGGCGGCTCCTTCTAAGGTTTTGCGGCTCATTGCAGCGTTCGACACCTGAGGACTCCAATATTTGCGACACCAAAACAGCCAATTGATCGGCAACTCGGCCCCGCTCGAGCTCGAACACTATGTTGTCGCCGAACAACATCACACCGAAGAGGAACGGTCGAGTGTCGAGCAACTGGTCCATCGATTCCGGCTACGGCTCCGGTCTCCACGAAGATATCAAATACAGCACCACCGTGAGTGTGGATCATGAACACGATTCGTTGCGATCATGCACTGAACGCTCTCAGCTCGACGCACGTGACATCCCCATCAGCGGTCCAGCACCGCAACAATGTCAACAAACCTTCGGACTGGGCATCGAAGGGGTTTCGAAGCTGCAGTGCGACGATGGGGTTTACATCAAGGAAGAAGCCTTCACTTACAGATCTACGACACCGTGCTTGAGTCTCCGTACCGACATCTCGAATCCATCCTCACCTGAGCCTATTTCGCCTGCGTCGCCAAGCGAAGTGAGACGATCACACGCAAGGAAGAACGCCAGTAAGCTTCCATCGCAGGCTATAGGACGTCTTACAGCCTGGCTCGACGCAAACCGGCACCACCCATATCCATCCGCCGAAACAAAACAAGCGCTAGCGGAGGCGTGCTGTATCACGATCAAACAAGTGACCACGTGGTTCACCAATACGCGCCAACGGCAACTCAAGTCGCAGGACAACGACGGACGTCTTAGCAATGATCACATCCAAGCAGCGCTATCCTCAAGGAAGGGTAAGAAGAAGGACTACGGTCGCGTATCGCCCGTCGATGGCCTTTTGTCCCCGCCACGTCTTTCACCGTGTCCATCAATTTCGGAGCAGTCTTCTGGGGAAGGGGACACTTGGCAATGCACTTTCTGTCGAGTGTCTCTTACGTCTAAATCCTGGCGCCGACATGAGGAGACCCAGCATCATCCTAAGTACCAGTGGACTTGTCTGGCTTGCGGTCCCAGGATTCAGCTCCAGTCTTCCAGTTCGACAATCTGCGCCTTCTGTGAGCTTCCCAACCCTGACGACGATCACTTCCGATATTTCCACCGCGTCGGCGACTGCATGTGCAAGGCCGAACATGAGCGAACATTTGGTCGGCCAGACCATCTCCAGCAGCACGCGAGGAATTTCCACAAGTGTGACAAGCCCTTGAGCGAGCTGGTCAGGGACGCCTGGCGGAAGGACGGTCCCGGGTTGATTGATGACAAGAGCTGGACCTGCGGTTTCTGCCAGGAAGTCCTACCGAACTGGGACGCGAGAGCAACTCACATCGCTGGACACTTCAAGGCTGGCATGTTGATGGCGCAGTGGCGTGACAATCGTGTCTCTCAATCTACGCTACCACGAGAGTCCACCATGTCCGAGGAGCCAGCTCTGCTCGATGCTCTTGCTGGTATGGGTGCGACATTTGCTGGATCTTCCAACTATGGTTCAATCACCAACCACGCTCGCGTCGACTCTGCACAACATCAACAGAGCCTATCCACTTCTATGACAGCCTTCATGCCCATGTCTGCTTCCATTCCAGACATCACCTTTGATCCCTTCTGCACGTGGGGCAATCCTATCGACACCTTCATCCCTCCAACAGCTCAGCCATTCAGCACATACACAACTCAGTCCAGTTGCCCAACCGTCACAACCAACAACGATCCTACCATGATGGGCGGTTCCGATGTTCAGTACGACATCAATGGCAATCCTGTATTTGATCATGGCGTTTGGAACTCATGGTAGCGCACTGGCATTTCTTCTTCGGCGTTCTTTATACCCCGGGCATAGAGCTTTATAGATGGCATGGCCGGCTAGAACGGATAGATTGGCGTTCATTTCATGCGCATCTCATCGCAGATCTACTTTGAGGATAACCAATCAACTCAAATCAAGAGCATTCTCATCATATTGCGCAAAGTCATCCAACAGACGTAGCACCCCGATGACAGGCCAACATCATCGCACTCAGTAGCACTAACATTACGCGACTCCGCGGCTTGTTGCAAAGGGTCGCTCTTACCACTCACGTTCATCAGTCAGGCCTTGAACGCGCAACTAGTGATGCGGCAACCTGCATCAGCATACAGCGGCGGAGTTTTGCAAAATGGTTCTGTTCTAAGTAAACGGTGCTCTGGGTTCTGGCGTTGCTGGAGCATATCGTGTTAGCTTACCTGTAGCTATTGAGCGCAAGGCATTTCTTTACATCGTGACAGTCAGTTTTCCTTCTACCTTCCTTGCCTCGGGAAAAATGTCAAGGACCATGCACAAAGCCCGTTGATCACGCTCACAGCGAAGAAAACAACATGCAACATGTAAACGAGTGACTGTTGTATTTGCTCCGCTTCACAACCTCAGCTGTCCCAGCGACACGACTTCCGCACTGCTACCTAGACCTCAGCAGGCGCAGCAGCACCGACAATAGTCTTCGCAGCCACAGACTCCAAACGCTTGAATCCGCCCTTCTCCTTGACACCCTGCTGCAGCGCAACCATCCTCTTCTGGTCGCCCGTCGGATCAGCGCTGTCGGCATCGAGTCCCCACTGCAGATACTCGTTCGTGTAGTTCGGCGCAAACGCGTCGTCCAACACGCCCAGCCGCTTTCCGTACCGGGTCACCTTCTCCCAGTCGCGCTGCACGTTGGCCAGGTCCGGGCTGAAGTATGCAAAGCTGCGCTCGAAGATCTTGCGGTTCGTCGGGGAGTCCATGGCGGACTTGAAGTCGATGAATTCCTTCCAGGCCTGCTCTGGGGCCGCGAGCACGAAGTCGGTGGCGCGCTTGCATGCACGCAGAAACGCGCGCACCTTTTCAGGGTTGGCGCGGATGAAGGCGTCGTTGCCGATGTACAGGATGCTGCAGAAGCAGCAGCATCCTAGTTGAGCCAGCTCGTCGATGCGCAGCATCTGCACCTCCGTGGGGTCTCGGCCTTGCGTCTTGAGCCACTCCTCTAGCTCCACCATCTGCACGTTCTCCAGCCCGATGCCGGCGTCGATGGAGCCATCGATGATGCTCTTCGTCACGTTCATGCCCACCCGCACGGCCTCGTAGTCGGCGGGTTGCATCCCGTAGTGCGCGGTGAGCTCGTCGAGCTGGATCTTGCCAAATTCGCCGACGTAGCCGATTTTCTTCCCCTTCAGAGTAGTGAAGTCCGGCGTGATGCCCGAGCTGGTTAGGTACACGACGCCGGTGAAAGGCTCGTTGAGCAGGGAGCCGATGCTAGAGACGGGGAAGCCGCGCGCGGAGGCGGCGAGCGTGTGAATCATGGCCTTGAATCCGAGGTCGACTTTGCCGGAGCCGATGATCTCGGTGACATCCTGCCTTGGTCAGCGGCGGTGAGATAGCGCAGGGTGGAGATACAGTACGCTGGGGTCGTTGGGCTCGAGGAGCGCGACTTTGATGCCTTCGTCTTTGAAGTAGCCCTTTGCCTGCGCGAGATAGAGGGGCGCGTGGTACGGGGTGGCGTGCCTGTGGACATCAGTTCCGTTACTCGTGTACAGCAGTATCGTGAAGAACAGACCAGTTGGTCAAGAAGGTGATCTTGTCAGTAGACATGTTGGCTTAGAAGTTGCTAGAAGAGTCAGTACGCCAGAGGCGTAGGGGAGGGGTTCAGAAAGCAGCTTGTCCTTTCGCTGGAATTATCCAGATCAAGTTTGAACGGTGTAATCTCAGAACAAACCCATGTCCAGCCCGCCATGTTTGCTCGAAGACCACCTGTGTGGTCTGAAAACGGACACGGAGGGCTGGATGTGGGCTTGAACACCCGCCATGCATGCTTCAGATTTGAGAAAATACCTGTCGATGTCATGTCGACATTACTTGACCGTGGTAACCCATTGGGCGAAGAGGAAGGGCATTGTGCCCCAATGCTTCCTTCACGGCATCGTACCGATGAGTAGTGGTGGTGAAAACTTGTGATACAAAGGGTGTCTGATTGTGGACTTTGATTTTATGCATCAATCGAGAAGAGTCCTGGCTTTATACCTGCTCTATTGTTGCCGCCGGGCTCGCTACGGTTCAACAAATCGCTCATCTGCGAGTGACTGTTGGTGATGGTGGGGCAGTGAGGGGTTCGGATTGCTCTGAACGTCAAGCTGCATGATCATCCCACTTGGTGTTTCCGTCAGTTCGTCTGTGGACCCCCATGCCAACGCGGGACTACTGTGCGGCGTCCTCTGATTTGCTGTTTGGCCGTGCCGTGTGGGACTGATGAACGTACCTCAATTACCCGGAGCTTACCGCATCACTAGTTGCTCATTGAAGGCCTTACCATCGAATGTGACAGACGGCGAAGTAATACGTGAAAATTCAACGCCATGCGGTGGGTCGCTGGAGGATGTCTTGATGCAGATTCTGACCAGCCCGATGATCGATATGATGCTATAGTCTATCCACAGTGGGAGTCACACCACGACGTCTTTGCAGCGGCTTGCTGAACGAGGTTTAATGGTCTCTCAGAGTTCCTCGACGACCTTGACATTGAGCATACCAGCGAACGGAGTGGCCTTGCCCACACCAGACTCCTCGCTGAGAGCCCACAGGGTGAGCTGCTCCAACACGACTCTAGCCGTAGGTTCAGTCGGCATCCAGTGCCCGGCTTCCTTCACAACCAGCACCTGGGAGCCCTTGACAAGGTATTCCTTTACGTTATCGAGAGCCAACCTCAGGTCGAATGCTGGATCACGTTCGCCAAGTACGAGCGTAGTAGGGGCCTTCAGAGCACCCCTGGGAGCTGTACCAGAGGCGCGATCTTTGCCGGCACGAAGCTCGTAAAGGGCGGCAGTGGTCCCCAGCGACTTCTCCCATCGTCCGACGAAGAGGCCTTCGCGGTAGATTCGAATTTTCTCGGACATGCCGCGGTCCTTGATGCGCTGTCGTACTGATTCGCCATATCGAAGGCCTCCAACCGGTTGATCGACTAGCTGAGATGCTCCAGGACCCGTTGACAGACACATGGCCTCTGCAGCATCTTTAGGGTTCAGCCTCGCAAGGAGATCGTCGCCCTTTTCATGTGGCCCTATACCAAGACTGTGTATGACGCGCAGGAACCAGTAGTTGCCGAAAGTGGTGAAGAAGGCGTCGAGGGGCGCAGGCAAATGGAAGCAAAAGATGTAGAACGATCTGCTGAACTGCGAAAGTACTGGCTTGAGAGCACCAAGAGCGTTCTTGAGAAGTGCAGTGTTGGTAGGGCTTTTGGTCCATGTGCGCAGCATCTGGCGAGCCAAAGACCACTGCGAGACGGCATTGTTGGCGGTCGTGTGAGGCTGCTCTTGTTAGCGGAGAAGCATTGGAGATTGAAGAGCGACCTACAATAATGGCACTTGCGAGGATGAATCGATCAGCGAGCTCCGGCGCCTCAGAGGCGAGCCTGGCAGACACGAGCGCTCCCCAATCATGGCTAACCACGACACACTTCCTACCTGGCTGCAAAAACTGCTTCCTGACGCCGATGATGAACTCGGTCATCGCTTCGAGGACCTCGTCCGGGCCATAGTTTTGCAAGCCGTCGCTACCTCCATATCCAGGCAAGTCGACTGCGACGAGTGTGTGCGACTGCTGCAGCACTGGATTCTGCAGTATGTGTCGCCATAGCAAATACGAGTCGGGGAAGCCGTGGATGAAGATGGCTACGTTGCGGGAGGGAGGGGCATCGGCGTGTGCGTTGACAACATAATGGATGTTGACGCCGGTAGAGGTAGTGAAGAAAGCATGTCGAAAGCTTGGGAGCGGTTCGCGGTCGAGATTCCAGTACTGCTGCTGGGCTAGAGGCTGTCAGTCGCGTCGGTTGGGCTGTTCGCTTGCGGACAGCGTACCAGTTTGGAGCTCCTTCTTCTCCTCATCCGTGTCTACGGGCTGGAATACGCCGTTTTTCCACGCGACAGTGACCCAGGTGAAGCCGAGGCTGAAGAGGCCGAAACCAAGCTTGAACACAAACCAGGCCAAGCTCGCCAGCCTGCTACTGGATTTCTTCGTTGTGAGGGCAGGCGAAGGAGGCATTGTCGGTGGTTGCTGTCATGCGATTGCTGTGATAGAACTATGGAAGGAAATCCAAGGCAGAGCGTCGGTGTGGGGCGTATACGATGCGGCAATCGCGGGCAGCAAACATCACGGAGGCAGCCACACTGGGCAGGTGACGGCCACTGCGGCCTGGGAGACGTAGATCGCGAACAAAGTGAGTTGTGCCCTTGCGTCTATCATCGATGCGGTGTTGTGTGTCAAAGGTCACATTCAATGGTGATCGTTGGGTATGACTTCATTGGCCATAGCTTCGAATCCCTCGGCTCTACCAAAGAGCAGTTGGGCCAACTGGCGAGCGACAATGATACTACCATGCTGTGTGGTTGAGATGATGCTCCATATTGACGCCTGACGCGTTCGACACTTTCGTCCTTCTGACACATGTGCGGCGCCAGATCTGAACCCGTTCAGCCCTTGAACAAGCAGTCTTGAGCGCCGCTTCCTCTGTTCGTGATATCCTCCGACCTTGTAGCCTTGCAGTACAACAATTACCACTTTCTTCAACCACAGTCCCATTGTCCGGTGGGCACTTTCTTGCCTACCTCTTCCCCTTCATCCTCTCCAACACCCTCAGCTCCGCCTGCCTCTGCAACCTCAAATCCTCCAACTCTCTCCTCACCCTCTCATTCTCCTTCACTGCCTTCTCCCTCCTCTTCATCCGACTCCTGACCTCCTCCAACCGCCCCTGCACCTCGACCTCCACCGCTCGCTCCAACGCCCTCACATCCCCCGGCGCAATCTCCCTCTCCCCAATAAACCTTTGCGCAAAGTCGGCCACCACATGCGCACTCGGCCCAATGCCGCCCGTATGGTAGCCATGCTCGTGCGTCAGGAACAACCCCGGTATCGGCGACGCGTGGGTGCGCAGATGCGAGGTGACGGCGATGGGCAGGTCGGCGGCGCTGATCATGGGCGGCTCGTCTGTTTTGCGGCGCGGCGATGTGGACGGGGGACCGTGTAAGATTGCCTCCATTAGCTCGTTCTCGAAGCCCTCGTTGTAGGGCACGGTGTGCGGGGAGTAGTCGATTACGGGGGAGGTGGGCGAGGAGGAGAGCCCGGGGGTGGGGAGGCGTGGGCGGACGGACGTGGAGTCGGTCATGGTGGTGTGCGCGTAGTAGATAGAGATAATGCGACGGTTTTATGCGTAGTTTTGGGGGTCGTTTAATTTGGTGTGGTTGTGTATGAGTGTTGCGACGAAGGTGCTGGTCGCATCGCAGTCGCGCTTATCGATCGGCAGCGCGTGCGGCTTTCCGCCTTTCTTCACTCCAACCCAACTTCAACCACAGCGAAACCGACCAACACGTCCACTCACCCGCACCATGGCCGACAAACTCCGCGCGCAGCAACAGCTCGAGGCGCTCCAAGCCCGCTACATCGGCATCGGATCCGCCGACACCACCAAGCACGAGTGGACGTCCAATATCGCCCGCGACTCGCTGTCCTCGTTCGTCGGCCACCCGCCGCTGCTGCAGTACATGAGCATCGGCCTTGGCCAGCCGCGGGAGAAGACGCGCGTGCAGCTGCTCGAGCGCATGGTCAGGCCTGTGGGACCGCCGCCCGAGGTAAGTGACGTTCGGGAGTGAGTTGGGACACGGCTGACGGGAACAGAATCAGGATTGAGGTCGGAGAAGGACGTCTGGAGACAACACAACGAAATACCCACCGCCGAGCGCAGCAGGCTCACACGCGACACACAAGCAGGCTGCCTCGCGCCGGCTAGCAGCAAAACGCGCGGTGGCTGAGAGCATCACGCATGCGATGGACAGGAAGGGCAAGGCTATGGCAATGACCAGGAGCTCTTGAATCCTCCATGGATGGACTAGAATACGTTCAATGCCATTCACTCTACTTCCTAATCGCTATCACTCGCGCTCCCCGCGTCCCCATCGTCATCCGCCACAACATCGCCGCCCATCATCATAGCCACCTCGCCCTTCCTCAGCACCTCCCTCAGCTCCGTATTCCTCGGGTCCACCAGCTCGACGGGCTTCAGCTTAGCCTTGTTCCGTATCCGCGGGTCGCATCCAGCATCGAGCAGGATCTCGACAATCGGGGTGCCGGCGGCGCGCTCAGCGGGGGACAGCGAGTTCGCATAGCGCACCGCCTTGTGCAGGGGCAGGTCGCCCTCGATGCGGTCCGTGAGCTCGATCTCAAGACCCTCCTGGTCGAGCAGGATGTCGAGGATCTCGTCTGCCCGTAATTAGCATCTCCTTCCATAGCAGCCCTCCCAATCAAGCCGTGCGTGAAGAAATGTACGTACAGCTCCCGTAGCTCGCGGCGACATGCAGACACCCGTTCCCCAGCCCGTCTCTTGCTTCGTTCAGCACCGTCGCGACGTGGTCTGCCGGCGCCTTTCCAGCTTTCGACGCGGCCGAGGCGAGGTCCGCGATGGTCTCCTCGAGGAGATCGGTGTTGTTGCGGCGACACGCTTCGAGGATGAGCTCGCGGGGAGACGCGCCCTGCTTTGTCAGTACCAGTCGTACACAACAGCATCTGTCAGCTTCGTACATCTTCGTCCGCCATCTTGGTCTCGTTGTGTGGTGGTGTTGGCGGGGTAGACGTTTCGGAGTTGGCTCTTGTGAAGGGGGAGCAGCTGGAATTGTACACGGAGAATCTGAAGAGAGCACGGAAGCCGAAGAAAAGAAGACGCTGTGCCCTCACAGCGGACTTGCGGTGACAGCCTCAGTTTCAACGCGTTGTCCAGCAGCGTCGGCATGGCCCCGCGTCCTCCTTCCGGTTAGAGTCAGGGTCCACTATAACTTTCTCCCGCATCGTCACTTCCGCCCTCGCGCCCAAGACTCACCTGCACACTCAGCGCTCCGTAGTTTCAACGTCGAAGCCGCCATGTTGCTCTGTACGTCCCCCCCTTCCCCCCTCTCCGCACCTCTCACGCGACCCCTCCCTACACCACCTATATTCTCGACTAACCCACCAATAGTCTGCCCAACATGCAGCAACATGCTGCGCGTCTCGCGCGTGCCACCAGGGGATCCTACAATCGAGCAATACGTGGGACAGAATCGCTTCGAATGCCTCACATGCCCGTACCACTTCGTGATCAACAAGCGGTACTACGAGCGCAAGTACTTGAAGAAGAAGGAGGTCGAGGACATTATGGGCGGCAAGGGCGCGTGGGATAATGTGGATAAGACTGAAGGTGCGTTTGGACTACGCTCGTTCAGACTAGGCTTCTGGATCAGAGCTGGGCTGCTGGGGACAGAGGAGCTGTGTGAGTGCAAGGCTGACCAACACAGTGCAATGCCCCAACGAAAAGTGCCGCAACGACCAGGCCTACTGGTACCAGCTGCAGATCCGCAGTGCCGACGAGCCCATGACGGCGTTTTACAAGTGCACAAAGTGCGCAAAGGAGTGGCGCGAGTAGCCCACGGGCGCAGCGAGTACTCTACAGGCGCAGCGAGTGATTCACAAGCGCAGCGCAGGGAACTACTGGAGGAACGACACGCATACACGGAGTTTGAGGAGCAGAATCACTGCATTTACTTGGAAATACCCCGGTTGTCTTACTTTACAATATCAAGCTTTACATCTACTCCGATTCATCATGTATTATTTCCATTCGGCCGCACTTGAACCACAACACACAAACCCTCCGCAATTCCTTCGTCAAACGCCCTAGTCATTCCTCTCAGGCCCCTCATGACTGATTCCAAACAGCGGCACAGGTGCACCCTCTCCCGCACCGCCTCCCTGCCCTGCGACATTCGGCCCACCCTCTCCCGCAGGCCGTGGACTGCCCGTAGCCGGCGTATTGCTGGGCCACGCCCACAGCGCATCGAAGTCAATATGCTCGTCCAGCCCACTTTCTTCGCTATGCAGACTGGGTACACGTGTGTTGTCCAGAGCGCTGAGGTCTAGCATCGCGCTCAGGCTTGGAGGCTTGGATGGCGTGTTCATCGCTGATACGCCAATGTTGTATGAGTCTGAGCCAGGTGCGCTGTTGGGTGGGTCTTGGATCGGACTCAGGTGAACAGAGAAGTCCGTATGCGGAGGAGAGAGCTGGTTCATGTTGGGGAGCGAGTTGGCGTGTGCGAGGTGTGGTGGCTGCAAAGCGGGTGGTGTAGCGTCAAGAGGTGCTGTTTGCATGCCGGGGTAGATGTGGATAGGGACTTGGTGAAGGCGTGGTGTAGCGCTCATAGGATCTGTCGAATTTGCGAGACCTGGGGTGGCGCCATTCTGCTGAGTTGGTGCTGCAGCCCCATACAACTGCGAGGATATACTTGGCAGATTGTTGTTGTCTGGTTGACTCTGCTTGCGACGCATCCGCTGTTGAGCCACAACATCGCGGAAGGTGCTGAGGATGTAAACTAGGCGACTGGCTTGTTGATCGCTCTCAGCGCAGTAGTTCATGATGTTGACTGCGTTCAGAATACAGGTGTCCGAGGCGTCCACTCGGTAAAGACCAGCGAACTCGTTAGCGAGTATGACCAGCGTCGCTGCGAAAAGAAAGTAGATGACTGCCGGGTTCCGTCGTGACAAGTAGCCAGCGTCGAACGCATTTTGTACTAGGAGAATGGTATGTGTTGATGCGATGACGCACGCCTCACTGAACTTCTCCATACGCAAATAGGGTCTGGGCCCACTAACGCCAGGTTGCGTTTGATTGACGTGACGTTGTGTCTCAAGGTTGAGGATGTAAAGAAAGAACGGTCGCGTCAGAAGGATAATTGAGTGGCAGTAGAACAGGTTGACGTGCAATATGGCGACACCTTGACTGGGCGACGCATTTGCAGCTTGTCTCCAATGCAGGATCGACGGAAGAGCGCGCGGCCACGCCTTACAGATGTCAGCGATCTCTTGTGCCAGACGTGTACTGATCTTGCGTTGCTGATAGACTTTACGCAGAATGACGCCAATCACCGAGCAGCTGCGGACTGCAGCCTCCAGAGCACACGGTCCAGTCTCGTAGAAGTCAGGTGCCGGATTGACCATGAAGGGTTGTTCGAGTGGCGGGTCAGATGGGTGCAGCGTATCTCCTGAACAGTCGTCCTCCGAGATAGCGGTGGGCCGACCAAGTGAGCAGGAGAGTAGCCTATCGATGACAAAGATCGATCGCCACAGGTTCTTCCGTTGTACCTGTTCTTCTGGGCTGAAGATGACCATTGTCTCTTCTCGGTGCAGGCCCAATGCATGTGCAGACCGAGCAGCCATACCGAGCAGAGCAAATGCAGTATTCCGCTTCGATTTCGCGAGCATGTAGACGGACATGAGCAGCAAAGCTTGTACTGACCAGAAGTCTTGGTCCTCGAGCCCATTCATTGGATCATTGAGAGATTTGGCGTTCAAATAAAATACCTCTGCTCGGTCAAGATGCTCGCTGCGTAGCTTATCGATGATGAGCGCCTCAGGGCTGCCAGAGAGAGGCGTTGCCATGGTGAGTCCGATTGCGAAGACCATATTCAAGAGGCACAGCCATGGAGGCTGCACTTGAAACGGGTCCGCATAACATGCTTCCATCTCTTCCAGAAAGCGATCGCGATCGAAGACTTGTAGCAGTCCGTGGGTGTTGATGAAGAAGCCATCCGCAAGCACTCGAGCAGTCTGCATATCAGGAAGTAGATGCGTATGCCTATAGCCAGAGGGAAGCGAGTATTGCCCTTCGACTATCTTGTGCCGTCGGGGATCGTTAGTGAAAGCTGAGTCACCTGCCACTGTCTCCACCATCATGCGCAGGAGCTGGAGAAATGACAAAGTCGCCGAGTCACCAATGTACAGAACCCGGCCAGTCGGGTCTTGCAGCATTCGGCTCTGACTGTAGATGATGGCTTCTTCGTCAGGTCCGCTGCCAACGGTGGTACCACGCGAGCGGGCTGGCAAGTGCTCGCCGTTTGCATTGCTGTTGCTAGTCGGTAGCTGTTGGAAAGCGCTGACAACCTCCACACTTGGTCGAGCCCCGGGAGATTTGAATGGCGTCTCTTGCTTCGAGGGATGCGTACGTCCATCTGGAGCTTTTGAGATTGTACGATTAGCAGCAGGGCGGTTGGCAGCAGAAGACCTTCGTCTAACGGGCGCTAGGGGTGACGGATGATGATGGCCGTTGCTGTTGCTGGGTGTGTTTGAAGTAGAGTTCTCGTCCGCGTGAGGGCTGTCAGCGTCGCCGACGGCTCGCCTCTTGGCTGGCGGACCGCCATCGTTGGGTGAGCCAGGCTCACGGTCGGCATAGATGCAACTGAAGTTTCGCTACGATTGTAAGCGCCTGTCAGGGGTACGAAAAGAGGCACGTTGGCGAAGCCGAAAGGCTTTGTGTCAGCTTGATTAGGATGATAGCCTGGCCCAATCAGTTGAGTCAGACTCGATGTACGTACCTTTTCGCAGGTATTGCATGGACAAAGACCATTGCACTTGTCGTGGTGTTAGCTTCGACCCACTTCGTGGTGACATTCGACTCGTGAAACGGTGCATTCAACAACATCACAATCTGCAGTTGACGAAGTCTACAGGCGAGAGTGACGTCTCGTGCTCCGTATTGATGCTACTCACCTTCTGTTTGCGTCTCTTGCAGCTCTAGGCCAGGTCAGTGTTTGTTCAAGAATTGCACCGAGGACGCGCAGACGAACCTCGCATGCCTGGGCAGTACGCTGCCGCTGCTCTGCAGGAAGGCTAGGTCAGTAATCATCCAGCAGTTGCACCGAAGACGCGCAGACTAACCAAGCGGTACTTTTGGGCGCGTCATGGTCTGCGGCTATGGACATCACACGATCATCACGTGAGTCTTTGATGCTGCAGCGATGCTTCGGATGGATGAAGTGAGTGTCGGATGAGGGACGACGAATTGAGTTGGGCAGAAAGATCGCACAAAACAGCCCCGTTACTCGCAACTTCCCCACAAGGATGACGGTGAGGGGTGCAGCAACCCTGACCGAGCTTGCTGCGTCCGGCGAATCGTCGATGCCAGAGACAAACGCAGGCAGGCGTCTTTGTGGTTGTGAACCACATCCTGGGCAGCCGCGACGCTGGGACCGTGAGGCACGTGCACGTTGCTGCCGAGGTCGGGTAGCGCCAGCTGGCTGACGATCCAGACACCTCACTCTGACAGTGGGCGAGCCTGACCGGACGCTTGTGCGCAGCCGTTGCACGCAGGGTGCGGCTAGCATCCGAAATGCCTTACCACAAAGTGCATGCTGGTCCTTCGCTAAGCAGAAGTATCGGAAAGCTCGCAACGGCTTCCCGCGCGTCAAAGCGAGTCTGGTTCCCTTCTTTAAGCAGTCTCAAGCTTCCATCCTCTTGAGTTGAATTTCGGCGCCTCGTCTACGTCTACCTGACAACATGACACCTTATCTTGGATCTGATACCAATGGAACCAATGGGGCCACTGAACTGTACAGCCTGCTTGACGGCACAAAGTCAGCTCTCGAGCAATTGCTAGAAAAAGCAAAAGACAACCTGCCTCAAGAAGCGCTACCTCACATCCAGAGAATACATTTCTCGACTGCAAACACGGGCAGTCCATACTTTCCAAGTCCCCTCAAGCAGACCGAAGCTATCACGGCACTGAAGGCGGTCGAAGCAGGTATTGCTTCTGCCATCGCGGATCTGAAAGATGGGCCAACCGCACGAAGCATCGACGTCGATCTGGAGAGGGCCACTGCGTTCTTGTTCTCGACTTACCTGGCTACAGTTGGTGGTATGGACAAAGCACACCCTAAGGTGAAGAAGCTTCTGAAGGGTAGGCCGCCTGCAACGGAATATCTCGCTGCAGCCAGCTAATCTTACAGATACCGATCTGCTACAAGCACAGGCGATTCAATACCGCAGGCTATCAGCTAATTTGTACGAGACCAAGAACCCTGGCGAATACTTCCATCTCCACGGCTCTCTGGAGGCGACCAAAGCACTGAACATGATTGGTCTCGAGGGCCACCGACCGGATCTTACCGACTATCATGAGTGTATCAAGGTCATCGAAGACCACGTCAAGCAGTTCACCGCCGATCAACTTGAGGAGATGAATGCCCAGATCAAGCAAGCAGGTGTTACTTGCCTTAAGTGGGAGGATTTCAAATCAACAGAGCATGGTCAGACACTGCTCCAGCAGCCGCCATGGAAAGTCGAGACATTAGAAACCGAGACCCCACCCACACCGCTGCCCTTCAAGGCCTCCGCCGCGCCAAAACCTCAAGTACTTGCTGGTATCAGGGTTCTTGAGCTCTGCAGGATTATCGCGGGCCCAGCCATGGGTCGTGGACTCGCGGAGTACGGAGCCGAAGTAATCAAGGTCACCGCACCTCACCTCTCCGATGTTCCCTTCTTCCAAGTCGATGCCAACATTGGCAAGCACACAACAGATCTGAATCTGAAGGAGGCGGAGGATCGCGAGGCCTTCGAGAAGTTGCTTGAAACGGCAGATGTTGTCCTCGATGGCTATCGACCTGGCAGTCTCAATCGTCTCGGCTACGGACCCAGGCAGCTGCAAGAGATTGCCAAGAGGCGTGGCCGTGGATTCATTTATGCTGCTGAGAACTGCTTTGGACATGTTGGTCCGTGGGCTCACCGACCTGGCTGGCAGCAAATCGCAGACTGCGTCTCGGGTGTTGCTTGGGCGCAGGGCCAAGCTATGGGGCTGCAAGAGCCTGTCGTGCCGCCCTTCCCCATGAGCGATTATGGCACAGGTTGTATGGGCACGATTGCCGTGATGGTCGGCCTTTTCAGACGAGCTAAGTTCGGCGGCAGTTACATCGGCACTACGTCTCTCATCCAGTACGACATCTTCCTACTGCATCTTGGTCTTTACGACGATGAGATGATGGCAGAGCTGCGGAAGGAACATGACGCCGAATTCTTCAAGTTGAGACACCACGACTCGGTCGATGAGGTTGGCAAGCGAGCATTGAAGACGATGAGACGGACGCACCCTGAGCTCTTCGAGCCCCGCCACATGCAGGCATGCTTCAGCAAGAGCTTCAATGCGGAGGTCAGGACTATCAGACCCGTTGTTGACATCGAGGGCTATTGGAACGGCTTCTTGCGTGCCTCAAGAACCAACGGCTACGACAAGCCTACTTGGGATGACTGGGAGGTTGATGAGGAGTTGCTAAAGCCGTAAAGGCACGAAGAGCTGTTCTCAACTTTCCTCCCTGTTTAGCATACCGCATGCCCAATGATACCATGACAATACATCATCTCTCGAAACGAATCTGTATTCTCGCACTTTTCTCCCTTCTCGACCCATATCGTCTGCCATCGACCCCTCCGCAATACGAGTCAGATGCCCCACATTTCCCACAGTCTGGATTTCGAATCACCATCACGTCAAGTGCAGCTTCCGATAGACTATCTTGCTTATCCAGCCTCACTTCTACATGACAGCTTACACATCCTTCTCGCTTGCACAAGGTCTAATCCCAAAGGAACGTCTTTCCGGACCACTCATTGCTCCTCCTCTGCGTGCCCCGGGTGCGGGACGTGTGACTTACGTTCCACGACTCAAGCCTCACATGCTGCGTGAGATAGGCAAGGCGAGCGACCGGTTTCCTGGGATAGACATGCAAGAATGGTTTATGCTGCCAACGTTGCGTGTTTGGTATCGCCAAGTGCCGTTCCGATGCATGTGCATGCTCTAAGCGGATAGTGCGCGTTCGCTGCAGCGCTAGCGGATAAGACACGGCCAGTCATCGAAGTACTGCCCAGGTGCCCAGCTCGACGGAGTCCAAGATGCATGGAAGATATGTAGACAATCGTCGAACACGACCAGCAATCATGCAGAGGATCACTGAAAGAATGTGAATTCCAAGAGTGCTTCGCGATCAATATCTACAAAAAGGCTAACGCGTTATGGGCCAGAACGTGAAAAGTACTGTCTACTCAACATGAAAGTGCAATGCAAAACTCCGCCGCTTATGCTGATGCAGATAAGGCTTTTGAGGAAAGAGGGTATATCTCATCGAATCGCTTGCTCACTCGCTCTGTCAAGAGCAGGTTGTCCTGACAAATGTGTGGAATGCGTCATGTGCATTCCAGGTGTTCTGCCAACAACGTCCTCGTACTGTGTCCTGTCCTCCTCCTCTCGCACCGCCCTCTACTGTCATCATATTCACGAAAGAGGGGGAACCATGTTCAGAAGCCTGATAACGTCGTTCGGAGCCATCTGGCTGTTTTGCAAGCTGCGGACCTGGCTGCCCTTGCGCAACCTTTGCAGCCCGAGCGCAAGTTTCCAGCTCTCGGACTCGTCGATGAGAAAAACGTACTTTTTGCCGTCGGCGTCGCGGACTGAAGCACGCAGGATGTGTAGACCTTTGGAAGGCTGAGTGCCGGTCTATGCGCAGTCAGTATGCACTCAGACAGCATGTATGGTGATAGGCTTACCTCGACCAGCTTCAACGTCCAAGCTTTCACATCCCATTCGCGCTGCGGTATGCTGCGAACATCGTCGTCGATGAAGAGCCCCTCCGACTGGATCTTTAAGACCAGTCCGTCTGTCACCTTGCCAACACTGGCCACCAATTGCGCCACCGGCTTTGGGAAGAGATCGTTGAACAGGTACACAGCTTTGATGATGATCTTGTTTGGATCTGCTGTCGAGTACGGCCCTCGCTGAGAAGGTGGAGGGGTCGTTCGTGCGGTTGAGATCGACTCAGCATAGGAGGACTCGGAATATGCAGAAGAGACGTGTGAGCGCGATGCGCTTGACCGTGCTTCGGTGCCAAAGTACGACTTGGCAGTTGGCTTCTCGTAGTTCTTCTTGGGCGAGACGGTGGCCTTGATAGGCGAGGACTGCGTGGATGTGACAGACGGCGAGGGAATGGGCGGGCTTCGGGCACCTGCATAGGGGTCGAGACGCTCGCCGCCGCCAATGCCACCATATGTGGTTGACCTTCTACCTGCACTAGGATCAGGTACTGCAGCGGCGGCCTCTGCCTTGATCTTGTCCGCCTCTGCCTTGAGTCGGGCTTCGCGGTCGCGCTGGGCCCGCTCTCGCGCAGCCTTGAGTCGCTCGGCTCGCTCAGCATCAGCTCTGACTTTGAGGGCGGCAGCTTCAGCAGCAGCTTTCTCTTTGGCAGCAGCAGCTTCTGCGGCGGCTTTCTCGTCTTCAGCCTTCCGTGCTGCCTCCTCGGCTGCCTTGGCCTTCTGCTCAGCCTCGAGCTTCTCTCGAATCTCCTTCTCGATGGCTGCTCTGGCTGCGGCTTCGCGGGCCTCTCGCTCTGCGTCTTCTTTCTCGCGCTGCTCTTGCAACTTCTTCGCTTTCTCTTTAGCGAGTCTTTCGCGGGCTTCGCGCTCACGTTGTTCTCGCTCGCGCTGCCTCATCTTCTCCCACTTCTCCTTCTCTGCTTTTGCTCGAGCTTGTTTGGCTGCTTCCTCTTTCGCCTTCTCTTCTTCGTCACGCTTCTTTCTTGCTTCCTCGGCTCTTTTGAGCTCTTCCCAGGCTGCCTTCCGGGCCACTTCATCCGCAATCTTCTTGGCTTCCTCAGCAAGTTTTCGCGCCTGTGCTTCTGCTTGCCTGCGCGCTTCCTCGTCTCGTTTGCGCTTCTCATCTTCTGCGCGTTTGCGGTCGGCTTCCTCCTTCGCACGCCTCGCCTCGTCTTCTCGCCGCTTTGCCTCGGCCTTCTTCCTCGTGTCCTCCTCCTCAGCGCGTTTGCGCTCCTCCTCAGCTTTGGCCTGTTCTTTCTTAAAGGTTGACTCGGCGTCTTCTGGAGGTGGTGATGACGCACCATGTTGTTGATACCCGCCCCAGCTGCCTGACTGTGGTCGAGAACCGCCAGCTCCAGGGAAGCTCCCATTGGGCGGCGGTGTACCGTGTTGGTAGCCAGCTCCAGCACCAGCTCCGGTCCCTGTTGCGCCCTGATGCCCGCTCCCTGGCCCAAAAGCGCCGAACTTGCCTCCACCTTGTGTCTGACCGAAGACCCAGCCTGCAACGCCGACGAGAACCACCAGCAGTATCACACCACTGCCGCCCGAGGAGACGCCCTGGGTGACCATCTGGAAGTACTGCTTGAGTTGAGGCTCAATGACCTTCCATACGGCGATGCTGGCGAGCGTGCTGGCTATGCCTGCTATGAAGCTGTTGCGCTGCACCTGAAGGCTGGGCAGGTACACGAATCCGCCGCCTGACGAGTGCGGTGGTATAATGAAGATGTCGTAATTGCCTGGAGGCAGACCGGCGCCGCTCCCTGGGGGCGCATGGGTGCCTCCTGTGGTCTTGGGATTCTCACCATGCTTCGGCGGTGGTGGAGGAGGGCCGTCCATGACGGGTTGTGCCCGTCAGGGCAACGACGCGGGTTACGGCAAGCGTTCGGTGGAGGAGTTGGTCGGGGTTGGCAGAGCTGGTGTTACTCAGAGCGTTTGGCGGTATGTGCGACTGTGGAGGTGCGCGGGCAGCAGGGCATCAGCGGCTGTGCGTTGCGTGGGGAGAGGGCGGTGAGGATGAGGCCAGATGGGCTGGCGGATCTTCGAGTAGCGACTGTCAAAACCCCATAAAAAGCAATTGCAGTGCGTTCAAACGTTGAACTGTGTTCAGGACAGGGTCAGGCATGGGTACGGATTTTGTGGTGCGAGCTGCTCTTCCTCGGCGTCGCTCTGTTTACATCCGTGCAACTTTAGGCGCTAAAGTTGGGCAGGTGCGGCCCGCCCTGCAGCGTCATTTCCAATTCCCCAGAGCCAGTCAAGTTGCCGCAGTCTGGCTATTGTCGAACAGCGCGCCTCATTCGCTGCGATTCCCTCCTTTTCATTCGAACTGGTGAAGACTCGCACAACACTCGTCGATACTCGCACAGCGGCGGGGTTGTGTTCGCCCTCTCAACACGCCAAAGTCACACGTCACGCGTTCAAGCAGTCCAGTTCGCGAGCTGAGAGCCGCGGCGTCAAGCACAGCACGCAATCTGGCCGAATTGAGCAGCTCTTCACGCCGTGATTCGACTCAGCACGCTGCAGGAGCACGCGGCACCTGTTCATTCGCCCAGCATCGCGCATTGTGGGGATAGAAACGCGAAGTCGCCCCACCACAGGATTGTTTTGATCTTCGCTGCAGCGCGGTCCGCAGCGCTGTCAACCAGACGTCGACGCGCTGTTGGGAGCTCCTCCTTGCCCACGCCTCGCCCGTGTGGAGGTCCTGCGAGCAATGAGCCATAGGACCTCGCACCTCTAAGATTGATTTCACCTGCATTCGACGCACGTTCGAAACTCAGAGCTCGTCGGAGAGCCTACATACCTACGCTTCCGTCTTGGACCCCGAAGCGCTTCGTTTAGAATTGTTCGCAATTGAATGGTGTGAGGGTCAAAGCGGCTTTTCAGTTCAGGTAAGAATTGCTACTCAGCGCGTCCCATCTCTTGGAGTTTCTCGACAAGAACAATTCTATTGCGGGTACGATCGTCCTTGATGTTTGCTGGACCACGTGACGTTCGTTGCCTGAAGTTATGGCCGAGTGGTAGTAACAGACAAATGCAACACGGTACCGATATTGCGCCAAGGGAGTACCTCAAGCCTCCCTTCGCTATATTGATTTCACACCTGCAGTCATGGATCACGTCCCGCCTGACTCTACTCGTATACAGACTCTTCTCGACGCCCACTTCCCAGGCGGAGCAACTTCTGAATATTTCCATCCGAAGATACTGCTCTATACTATGGAGGCCACAAATGCTCGTCCAATCCTCCAGCCGCCATGTTCCCAAGGAGAACACGATCGTTTGACTCGATGGCGAACAAGGGTCATGGAGTGCATCCACGAACGCCTCCGCGATTTCTCGACCGAGACTGCGAGTCAGCGGTAACTGCGTCCATCGCTCGCCGACATGGCTTCGCATCATGAACAACACGGAGCTCTCAAAATCTCTGAAATTCTGTGCGAAATTCTAGCGCACTCTGACGCCTCATAACCGACAGTCTGCATGGCATGTATCAAAGTTCTGGCGCCATGCCACTCAGACAATTATCGGAAGGACATGTGCGCAGTCGTTTTGGTCACAACATCCATTTCACGAACCTGTCGAATACGGTGCAGAGATCAAAGAGTCAGAAGAGGCATGCTTCGAACCCAGCGAAGCCGAGCTAGAAGCGTTCTGCTCGCGAGCAACTGATACTATTGCACGATACGAGTCAGGAAGTGACCAGTGTTTTCTTCCTCCTGATTGGAGCCGTAGCAATAGCTGCAAGGTCTTGTACTTCCCTGCTCGGTTCACGCAATGCGAGAACTTGTCCTCCGCTTGCAGAACCCTTCTCGAGAAGTTTTACGCGGAGCAATCGCAGCGCATAAACAGTTACTTCTAAGCGATAGACTCCGATGGCGTGCAGACTCTTCAAAGCCGATGTTGGCTTGATCTGAATCAGTTCAGACTGGACCCTCACTTCGCCGCCTTATTTGACAGCAGGCTGAAGACACCGTCCGGTCGTATGGAGATAACGCTGCGCAGAGGTATTCCCGCGGAGATCTCTGTGCTCCAGGATTTGGCCACGTCGGACTTGGTCAACAACATTGTGAGGCCCATATTCCTTACACAGCCATCTTGCAAATCCATTGGAATATACCGCAACGCTTACACATCCATACGCGTCTGCGGTTACACTCAATTGGAAGACAGCACAAGAAAAGAGCTGGTAGTTCGTCTTTGCGACGCTGATGGTATCAAATTAGGCCTGGTCATTGACGCTCTCCTTCAACATGCGTCAGGCCTTCTGGAAGCTTGGGTGGAGCGCGTCAAAGATCTAAACGACATGGTGTCAACGGGGCATTGGCAAGAAATCATATGGCGCATTCCAGGTGCTCCGACGTTAGTTGGATAGCACAGATATGGGACAGAATTGGACCAGCGAAGGCGAATATTACGCGCGCAGCAGAGAAGATAAAACGGTTCCGCAGCCATTCATCCCTCATCTTCCCTCCGGCTTCAAAGGGCACCTCACGCGTCTGTCATCCCAGCGACTTCCGCGATGTGAGGCAGAGAGAGTGGTTCCCTCCGATCTGCTCGACCCAGGTCTAAGCGAGATCCGCTTCCCAATCAAATCGAACATCGAAAATACCTCATGAATGATTTTCGGTCATTGCCATGACCAGTCAGTGCATCGCTGATGCTTTCTCGACTTCTCTCTTGGGCACAGTGCTGGGCTATGTAAGAACAAGGCGGGTTGAGGTGACAGCCGAGCACTGAAGAAATCTATGGTTGCTAAGCATGGCTAGGTATGGTATGAGAGAAAATGACGAAATGATACGACGCGACTGTATCCTTACTTGTGAACACGAATAGCACTTCCACGCACACTTATTGCTCGCTAACCACTACTGCCACACGCTCAAACACACAAACCTCACCATCCAGTCGTCTATCAGCCAAACGTAGCGCATACCTATGGTGCTTTGACCTCCAACGGTATCTCTCGCTAATTTATTCTCTACATCTCTTGAGTCTGCTTTCGCACGATACGACTCGAGTAGAATAGCCTACTAACTGCACTTCCCGCGACTCAATCATCCGGTGAAGTGGCTAAGGGACCTCTTGCCGTCGCGTCTCCGATCTTACACAGCAGCTTTAGAAAGTCTAACGGGACACAATACTGCAGGAAGCTAGCAGGAGGAAAGCCGAGGAAGGCGACAAAAAGGAGAGCAGTGCGAGGGCCGAAGCAGTATTGAGTCATAACATTCATGGATGCTAGACAGACTCTGATTGACAGCGCCTCCGCGAGAGTCATCAAACGGTAAAAAGGATGCGTACGGGCTGGGAGGATCGAACTCCCGACCTTCTGCGCTTCCAGTTGACACTGTAAAGCAGACATCATGACCACTATAGACGATTAGATCGAAACATGACTTCGAGCTTTGACAATTACG
Source organism: Didymella pomorum (assembly GCA_022225945.1). Classification (NCBI taxonomy): domain Eukaryota; kingdom Fungi; phylum Ascomycota; class Dothideomycetes; order Pleosporales; family Didymellaceae; genus Didymella; species Didymella pomorum. The sequence goes on along the minus strand of JAKJXN010000014.1, from coordinate 511,595 downwards.
TACCTAGACTAAGCCCGCGTATCACCGTCGTAATTGCTAGTTTGATGACATAAGCACAGCAAAAGATGCTTATCACCCACATTCACTCAGACAAGTGCAGCATGGCTGCTTGTTCTTGGGACTTTTTTCGGAAAAATCATGCGCTCATTCAGGATATGAAGGCGGTGTTCCATGGCTCACTACTCCCTTCGGCCACTCCATCCAATCGCTCCAGTACGGACCGAGACACTGGTCAACAACCTCGACTATACTCCTCCCGCAGCCTTCCATCCACCAGTGGTAATCCAAGCTGTGTATCAACGCCCCGAAGTGTGCAAATATGATCATGGCAGGCGGCTGCCTTTGACTGAGAAGCTCAATGTATGCCGCAGGTGCAACAGTGATCCAGATGAAAGGTCCGGATCCAGGGAGGTAGTTCGCCTTTCGGGAGCTCTCGTCGTCGTCCCACGTAGCGGATTGCTTCAGCCACATGTTGCACTGCCGTAGCGCGGAAAGCGTCGTGTCGTAGACGCTCGCCTGCTCGCTGTCCTTCAGATCGCCCTTGCGCCAGATGTCGCCTATTCGGTTGATGTGTCGATCGTCTGGGTCATCTGTCTGATCCGGTCGCAGTTCCATCCACCTGTCGACATCGAGTAAAGAGCCAAGAGGTCCTAAGGCGACCTGTTGACGGGTCCGCTCCAATACAGGGCCCAAGCCACGGATCAAGGGGATCCACGAGGCGCCCAAAACGCGCGATGTATGAGCGGCCGCATTCACTCCTGCGTCATCGTTGTATAGTGGTCCAAATGAGATGAACGCGTAGAAGGACGTCAGAACGGCGTTTGCAAAGATGCAGTTATCGTGTTCTGTTTCGTTGTCCTGCAGTAGGCTCTCCATGAGCCCTGAAATGGCTTGGCTGTGGTGTTGGCCAGCGACCATCATGGCTGTGTCGCGATTGGCAGGGTCCAGATTGGCGCGGTGAAGAGCTGCGAGGCTGAGGATCCTGCTCATCAGCGCAGCATCTTTGAAGGCAAATTGTGGGAACTCCGATTGCCAAATATAGTTCACTGATGGTGATTGGACTATGTTGGGACTGGTAACCATAGTCCAGTGGTGCAGCAGTGCGAGGTCGCTAAGCGTGTAGAGAGACGAGTCTGTACCAACATTACTCTCATACCTGGTAGGATACGGATCATGCGGTGATGTTGCTTGTTGAGACGGTGTTCCAGCCGGCGTTGCTGCGCTTGTTGATTGGGTTGCGCTTCTTCTTGTTCTTGCAGGAGGTTCCGACTGGTAGAAGCACTTCACGAGATGGCGCATACAATGCGCGCATGAAGGCTTCTCTTCGCCACACTTCATTTCCAGCGTTTAGTCAGGAATGCATGTCGAGAGACTTGGGCATACCTTGATACGTCGTCGCTTGCATTCATCGCAGCCCGCTCGTGACTTTCGATGTGCTCGACGTGTCTGGCTCATTGTAGACTAGTGTGCACACATCACTGACTATAGGAGAGATGATTGGGCCTGTGTGACCTAGATCGCATGTGGCAACTCCGTGGAGGTGAGGGAAAAAGGGAGTCGATTGCTCGGTGATGTCTATCGATGCGAAAAGCGAAGTACGCCCCCGGTCCGGCGCTTTCCCAATGTGGGTGCGCTAAGAAAACTCCGAGCCCTGAGACCTTGCGTCTCATAAAACGTTTTTGCCTTCTCCGATTCCAGCCGTCGCAAACTAAACGCGATGACGAATTTAGCCTCTGTAGCTCAGACGTTGTCCTTCCTCTGATACAGATCGATGACGCTCTCGGTCCTCCCGAGCCTCGAATGACTACCGACGCCGAAGACTTCGGCTGCGTACACAAAGTGCATCATGATCTGTACGACCAGCATAGGGGCTGCATCGAAGATGTACATGTAGATCTCGTGGCTGACAAGGTAGCCACTGTGTCCTTGCGCGAACTCGATTACACGGAAAACGCATCTCAGGATAATGATAACTGCAGCAGCTAGCACCATCTTGAGAAGTGCGTCCCATGAATGCTTGCCATACTGTGGGACGGCGTATTGCTTCGACGAGCGAAGCATGCGCTTCCAGAAGATCAGCGAGATGCTGAGGAAAAAGCCAAGAAAGAGCAGCTGGACGAAGAGACCGATTAGCATGATCTTTTGTCCCATGTCTGCCATGCTCGCCTGCGCCATCATGCCACCGCCGCCAGCCTGCATGAAGAATGCGACTACATCTCCACAGACGAACACCTTTGTCACCAAAGTCGGACGGATGACTGAAGCCTCTGCAGCATTGACGAAAAGAACCAGTCGACCGTATATCATGTAGATCGTAGCGGCGTAAAGCGAAGGAGGGAGGATGATGAATAAGGACTGCCCGATATAAGGGCCCAAGTCGGCGGGAGATCCCGCAGAGATGAACCGAAACACGTATCCCGCAGTCATCACTGAGGAAAATTAGTTCTCATCTCCAAAGGCTCAGAAATCTACGTACTTAGAGCGCCCACAACGAAGGAGGTATAGAACCATGCTCTTGACCTGATCAACTGGAAAAGGTGGTATGCGGCGCTCAGTCCGAACAGTCCAGCTGCGATCAGACAAGCAGGCTTGCTCGGCGTGTATGGGTAGATGCCATTTTCACCCGCCATGTTGTGAGAGGGTCTACGATTTCGTGCGGTGAAGGTTGTTCGGAAAAAGAGGGTCAAGAGATTAAAGATTGAATGACGATCGGAACAGGTGATTGAAGTGTATCAAATCAAGGAGAGTGACTAAAAAGAATAGGTTGAAAGAATGCAATGATCTCCAGTCGTCGAGACACATTGTATATTTAAAGCCACCCGACGCTTCTGTATCAATAACCTAACGGGAAGACGTTGCGACAGTCTCTTAGACCCACACCTATACGTCCGTATATGCTATACGACGAGCGCACTGACCCTGTTTCACAGCACAGCCACGCGTCTGTCAGATTGCTCCCCTGGAATTCCACAGATCAGGTAGCGCACGGGCTGCGCCGGTAGCTCCCGGCCATCGTAAACCGTATGCACTGGGAAAGTCGACGTTGGTGCATGAAAGTCCAGACAAATTGTGGATGCCCGAATCAGCCTTACCCAGGCACCAAGGTTGCCCCTTCCGACACCTTTCTTTGGTCTCATCGAACGAGAACGAGAATGAGAATGAGATACGTCCGAAGTTTCTTGTACCTCTAGGCTGACTTAATCCCAAACGAATCGACCAATATTTCCGCCGGACCGAACGGATAGTCCTTGACATAAATTCGACATGTTGTAGACGCCATCACAACAAATGCCCTTCCCCATATACCTTCAGCTAATGACTCTGGAGGTAGCCAGTCATGGTAGTTGCGTTTCATGGTAGCAAAGTGATTATCCTATAGCTACGTTTGTTCAAAGGTTCGCACCCGACATTTGCTACATCTCCTACCAATCTCCATCGTATCGAAACCGCGCGTTCTTGCTCAATGTGAAGCCAACGAATTCCGAGCATCGAAATGGCAACATAATTCGATATTCAGCGTGGCTGGCTATTGAAGGGTGGTTCAGACCCTGAAGGCTCTACTTCTATCTTGCTGTGACATGGTTCAATGGAACTGAATTATTCAGACCTGCTCAGCTGCACGCGCCTTGCAGCAACTGTATCTCAGCCTCGCCAAACCTCTCTAGATCAACTTGTGCATCAAGATTGCAATGACTATACCGGTTTTGAGCCACTTCACTGTCCGCACTGTTACGAGGCTCCAAATGTATGCATGCTACTGGTATGGTAAACAAGAAGCCATCCATTGTTACCCGTGGAAGTTGATTGCAGTTCTCCGGCGCCATTCCTCATGATGACCTCGTCTTAACGCCGATTCAACAGTCAGACTGCATCCACGGCACTGAAAACCTCCTGAAATGGCATCGCTAGTTCACCTGGACCTTTGAGCAGATGCTGAGGAAGGAATGTGGTTACAAGGGCACCTTCCCTTATTACAATTGGGCTCACTACGCCGAAGACCCAAAGAGTGGCCCTTTCTTTGACGGCAGTGCCACCAGCATGTCCGGTGACGGCGAATTCGTTCCTGGCAGGAACACGTCCTGCTTCCTTTGGGACGGTATCGCGGGACCGTGCTGGATGCACCTCGAGCCAGGCACAGGCGGCGGCTACGTGACCTCCGGTCCCTTCAAAGAGTACGTGTCTGCCTCTGTCATCATGCATGTGCAAATCGCTGACATTCTCCAGTTTCAAGACCGACCTGGGCCCCCTCCAACCCATGTTCCAGATACCTGGTGGCCTCCCTCCAAACCCAAGCTCTGATGTTCTGGGCTACAACGCACGTTGCCTGCGCCGCGACATCAGCCTACAAGCCGCCGCGGCAACCTCAGACGCCAAAGTCATACGCATAATCAAGTACTACACCGACATCGCCTCCTTCCAAGCCGAGTGTCAGGGCGCGTTCGCCGGGGGCCGCATGGGTGTGCACACGGGCGGTCACTACACGATTGGCGGCGACTCTGGGAGCGACTTCTACACCAGTCCTGCGGACCCAAGTTTCTCTCCACATCACGGGATGATTGATCGTGTGTGGTGGACGTGGCAGAATCCTGACCTGAAGACTAGGGGACGGGCGCTTGCGGGTCGTGCAGGAACGATCGGGGATGAGAACGCGAAGAATGCCACGCTGGACGATGACATCATTATGGGACCGTATGTAGGATATCCCAATGTTACATTTGGGGATGCCATGAGTACGATCGGGGGGCCTTTTTGTTACATCTACGCGTAAGCACTCAGGCGGAAAAGGGACCAAGAAGAACCATGAGGCAACCTGAGAGAAATACCGTGGACTCGATTGCTGTAAATATACATTAACTTTTGTATGACAAAGCATTTCCCTTGCTTCATGCTTCGTCAGACCGTGCGAAATCTGATCTTGCCACCCACGATCATGCTTGACGTCCTCATATCCGATATCTTGGCATTGACGTATCAGCCCTTAATCGCTATAGCTTGTTCCAGCAGACCATTGAGACGAGTCTCGCAAAGCCCATTGGCACAACCCAGAACCTCAACGGTGACAGAACACTTCGTGGCCGTGACACCTAGTTGACCATGAACGCAAGCGTTTGCAACACACGTAAGGCTGTGGCAGAAACATTCTGGTCCCTCGCCCAGTTCAGTAAGACTGGAGTATGCATTCCACACGTATGATCCCGGCAGCTCTTTGGAGGCGTTAAAATTGAGACTGAAGGTTCCAAGGTTCTTGAAGTCGTCCCACACCTTTGTGCTCTTTGCGATGAATGATGCGTCGATGAAGTCGAGTCGGTTGGGTTCGGGAGTCTTCACGCCTTCGTTAGCGCTGAAGACGAAGGTCCACGCGTGCGTTCGGTCGAAGTAGATGATCTCTGTCTTATTTGTATTCAGGTAGCACTCAAGAGCGAAGTCCAGATGGTGGACCATACGCGCGTATTTGCGGCGGGGACGTCGAAGTTTGAACAGCATGGATCCAAAAAGGTTGTCTTGTTTCTAGCACGAGACTGAAAGCGTTGTACTTGTAGTCTTGCGCTCGTTAGCTAAGCTTAGGCCAAGAAAGGTTTTACTGACATGGACAGCCAAGTGAGCGATTGCGCGTCCCAATAAGAGTGCCCAAGCATTCTCTCTGCGTAAGGTTTTGAAGATGACTGCCATCATCGATGCATTCGACGGCAGAAACAGCATGCTCGAGGACTTCCGCTTTGAGCTATGTCGGAAGTCGTGGCCAAGGTGTGAACATCATTGTGTAAGGCTGCTGTACTTGGCAGGGAGAGATGTCAGGGTTGATGTAGAAGGAAAGGTTCGGAAATGTGAGAATCCCACGTTTTATTGGCGATGTGATGACGGGCGAAGCCACCTTTACCTTCCCTCTCACCTTCACCTCAGCAACAGACTACCCGCGGGGCCTCGGAAGCGTGTAGCCACCCATGTCGTCAAAGAACTTGCCGCCTTCGGTCATCACATTTGCGATATTCTCTCCTAGCCACTCTTTCGTCAATGCAGTTCTCGCCGCTTCAATCTCTCTCACAAAGCTGCCTGCTACCTGTTGAAAGTGACTTAGTGTTTGAAGCAAAGCACTGGACTCAGGTGACGTACCATGACACTGTGGCCCTTTCTAGTGGCATCAGTGCTTGTCGCAACGATGGTCTCAGCGACCCCCTCTACGGTGTTGGCAGGCAGACCCCTCTCTTTCCACTGGGCCGAGTACCCAGTGGTGATATAAGTAGGTGTGAAGAACGGTGCAACAACATTGACTCGCACACCAAGCTCACCTGCTTTTCTCTGCGATGCTCGAGCCAAGCCAACTACTCCGTGCTTCGAAGAGATGTACGAGACTACACCGGTGCCGCCGAAGTACCCAGATGTTGAGGCGATCAGAATCACTGACCCTCGCGCACCATCAGCGTCTGGCGTATTGGACTGCATCGCATGCATTGCCAGTCTAAGCGCTATTATGCGTCAGCTCTACATGGGCTTTCGATCGGGGAAGCTCATACTGTTCATAGCGCCCTTCAGATTGACATCGACGATCTTGTACGCTTCCTTCGGCTCCTCCAATTCACCACTGTCGTCTTCTTCGAAATCAAAGAAGCCTCTGCTTTCCATCAAGCCAGCGTTTGCAATGACAATGTCGACCTGGCCGAACTTCTCTTTCGTAGCCCGGAACAGACCGCGCATGGCCTGCCAGTCCGTGATGTCGGTCTCATGGTAGAGCGCACGATCCGTGTCTGATAGAGAGGTGATGATTGATTCAGCTGCATCTTTCGCGAAGGAGAGGTCCGCGATGACGACATTGCAGCCGTGCGCATGGAAGGTGCGAATCGTCTGAGCACCAATGCCTCCTGCTCCACCTGTCACAATGACGGTCTTTGGACGTCCAGAGGGGAGAATGAAGGCAGACATAGTAATCGTTCTTTACGTTCGAACGTGCTGGGAAGAAGAAAGCCCCGGCTGCACTGTGACGAGGCGGTCACGAAGGGTCAGCACTTATATGCTTCTCAAAAGCCATAAATGCCTTCCAGTGCAATATACGAGCTGCCCTGAGACACTCCACACATCGCGCAAAGGATAAAGACTGCCGTAATGATGTCTGCAGGTGGTCGGGGAGACTTACACCTTCCCGACAAGTGGCTACCCCGCACGACGCTAGCAGGCGCGTTGTGGATTGCGTTTGGTTCGCGCGCCTGACTGCTCCCTCACCCCTGGTCGAGATAGCAAAGATGCATCTATTCATCCACGAGAAATATTCTTGCATTTCGACAGTATTTCAGACAAGATACCAACATGACTGCTCACAACATACCGACACCTCGCGAGCCTACGGATGATGAGGCTCTTTCCATGTTCAAAGCGGTGGAAGAGCTGTTTCCATCAAGTTCATTGGGAGTGGACAAATGGTACATACTGGCCGTCAGTTCGTATTTGAGAGTGTTTTGTGGCGGGATTCAGTGCTGACGCTAGTAGCTCGCAGCTATGGTGGGCGGTGGGCAGCCCGGTTTTGCACCTCTTCTTTACAAGGAGCTGACCAAGCGACCTGAGCATGAGAGTCCTGAACAACGACAGGCTTTGATGCGAAGGATCAGAGAGACACTGTTCAAGCTGATCGTCATCATTGGTGTATGCAAGCCTCTGGAAGCAATCTTCGATATCGATGCCATCACGAGACCGGAAGACAAGGACTACTCGTTCTCAAGGTAGGCGCGCTTGTAGTCTGTCCAAAGACTGAATCCAAGCTGAATTGCACTAGAGAGGGATGGCGATGCGATGAGGCGAACGCGAAGCGTGGCTTCGAGTGGCAGAATCGTCTGTACCAACATGATCAAGGCGCTATCGACAACGTACTGGCATCGCAGCGAGACTTCGGTGAGCCTTGAACAGTACTTTTCAAACACTGGGCTCCGCTCTAATATACCCTGCAGATTGGACCAGCAAACAGATCACCTATGGACTATATCTCTCTGACCACAGCATCTTGAATGATGTAGAGACCGAGATCACAGTCCTGTCCGGTATCATGATACAGAATCTGCCTAGAGAGACAGGCTGGCATCTCAGAGGTACGAGAAGGATTGGTGTCAGTGTTGAAGACGTCGAAATGCTTCAGCAATGTGTAAGTCGGTGCGCAAGCATGCTTCAAGGGCGCACGCTGACCTACAGTCAGATTGAGCTCGTAGCGAGATTCTGCGGACTAAGCCTGCACAGGGTTCCCAGAGTCACAGATATTGAGCATGAGGTCTAGATATTGCGATCGTGGAAATAGCTTTGGAGCAGCAGAGGATGCATGCACATCATGGCGCTGTTTAGACATCAGATGCCCTTGAATCAGGACCAGTCCATGTTTAGTCCATTGCTGCTTCGAGACGAGCATCCACCGACGACCGTGTCAAGATCATGCCGTGAGCCAAGATACTCGGCAAACGATGCCAGGTTCGGCTTGCACGCTCAGCTGACTCGCTTCCAGATCAAGTCCCTGGTGTATCTTCTCAGCTAGCGTTAGGCCCGTCTCGGGGAGTCCAACTGCTCTCCGCAGCATCTCACTCACGTCATCCTCTATGATCGTCGTCTCAGTGTTTGAACTGGCTGGATAATGATTACCGAGGTCACATGATGCGGGGAAAAGCACCAAAGAGATGGAGCTCGGAGGACCAGCAGCCTATGAGGCGCCTCTCGAGACGAGCTTAGGGCAACGGCAGCGGCTACCCCAGACTTCGGGCCAAGAATTCCCATAGCGTGGCGCGCTCCAGCACGCAAACGTGGGGAAAGCATGTGCATATAACATGATCGACACGGTCATCATTTTGAGCAAAACTCTACAGCTGTCCAACGAGGGGTATCATTCCATTACCGATCTCCGAAGTTCCCAAGACGATGGTGCCTCAGACAGAACACCCCGACCGCGACTTCTGGAAAGCAGGAGTCGAGAGAATTGGAAACATTGCCACTACAGATGAGAAGCAAGATGCTGTTGCCCACACTTCAGTAGAGGCGCAGGAGGAAGTGCCCGTCAAAATCGCCGAGACGTCCTTCGAGGAGAAGACCGACGCAGAAAAGAAGCTGGTGCGAAAGATCGATTTGTATCTGATGCCGACCATCTGGATCTTATATTGCTTCTCGTACATGGTACAATCCATGCCTCTCCTATTTTATAGTCGCACGCAATTGATAATCTGGCAGGACCGCACCGCCATAGGTAATGCGAAAGTGGCTGGCATGGATGTCGACCTCGGTCTTACATCTGACGAATACTTTCTCGCCATCGTCATCTTTCAAGTCGGTTACGTGTTCTTTGAGGTTCCTTCCAAGTATGCGCAAAGGTCCTTCACAGCAAGACGATGCTGACATGTCACAGCATGGTCCTCTCTCGTATTCGCCCATCGATCTGGATCCCAACCCTCATGGTCTTCTGGGGCAGCGTCTCTGCCCTCATGGCTTTGGTCAAGACCCCTGCTCAACTGATCGGCGTTCGATTCCTTCTCGGTGTGACAGAGGCAGGGTTTTCACCTGCTGTGCTCTTCATCATCTCGACATGGTACAGAAGGCACGAGCAATCGAAACGCTTCATGTGCTTCTTATCTGCTGGTATCTTGTCAGGCGCCTTCGGTGGCGTCATTGCAGGTGCTATTGTGGACAGTCTGGACGGCGCTCATGGAATCGCTGGTTGGCAGTGGTAAGTCTTCGCCACTTCATCCACCAGATTGGCTTTGCTTACTATCACCAGGTTGTTCATCGTCCAAGGTGTTGCAACAGTTGCCTGCGCGGTTCCGGCTCCATTTGTTCTTCTCGACTATCCGTCCAATGCCCGTCAGCTCAATGCACAGGAGCGAGAGATCGCCATGGCTCGCCTGCACGCCGATTTTGGCAGCCACGACAAGGAAAAGCACATATCGCACGGCAAAGCATTCATGAACGCAGTCAAAAACTGGCGCCTTTGGCTGTTGTGCGCTGGATATATGACCATCATAGGGTGCTACAGCTTAAGCTACTTCAACCCTTCTCTGGTGCGTGGCCTCGGCTACACTGGATCGATGGCTCAGTATATGACGGTCCCTCTCTACGTTGCAGCATTCGTCATCGCTGTCCCCGTCGCCATTCTCGCCGATAAGATCAACGCCTTTCGTCCAGTCTTGTGCGCGTCCGCCCTCGTCATCGGCGCTTTGTTCTGCGCTCTGTCAGCTGGCATCTACGCCTACATCCCGCGCTACGTCTTTCTTGTCTTTATCAACAGTATGATCTGGACCGCGAATCCTCTTGCGCTGTCGTATGCCTCGGTATCCATGGGTCCGCTGGATCCGGAGACTCGAGCCATCTCGCTGGCTTTTGTAAATGCCCTTGGTAATCTTGCGCAAGTTTATGGTGCATATCTATTCCCTGCCGAAGATGCGCCTAAGTATATCAAGGGATTCGGAGTGTATGCGGGATTGCTGTCGCTTGGTGCAGGCATCTATGTCGCAGCGTTCTTCTTATTCAGGAAGAGTCCCTTCACCTCGAAAACTACGGTAGGATAGAGCTGTCAACATATGTTTGGGATTTGGTAGTATCAGACTAATCCGTACTTCCTGTCGTATCGTGTGTATGGCTTCAGTCGATACTTTTCTTCGATAGCGACCTCTTTAACTGTCAATCTTGTGCAACCCAAATGGCCTACCTCCGCAGGCCAAAAATCTACCTCTTGTATCTTGTCATCATTGCCGCTAGAATGTATTATCTTTGACAAGCCGGTCCAAGCTGTTCCTGCTGGGCTTGCAGTAGGATCAAGGTCTAGCTTGTCGAGCAGTGGGCCGTACAGATGATTATTGACGTTCCAGCCCTTACATGTGATCCTGAGGCACTTGCAGTCGAATTGGACGTTCGCCATGCCGCTAAGGTAACCGTTGTATTCTTTTTTGCTACCAAAGGCCCCGTTGGGACCAAGCTGCGACATCAAAAGTGGTGAATCGATAAACAGATCTACAGACACGAGCTGCTCCAGTCTCTTCGTCTCAACTGCGATATGTTCCACCAATTGTAGTCGTACCATGGACAGACGGTTGAAACTTATTTTCAGCTTGCGGATGAACGCTACGATATGTCCAGGGGGCCGAAACAAGTGCTCGACACCATGCATACGATCCTGATCTGTTGATCCATAGTCTAATAAGAATGTGCGCTGAGTGTAAAAAGCCTCGAGAACTAGAGATTTGATCTCCGTGCACTCGAGCAGTGGGGCGGCCAGGCCGAGGAAGGGATATTGATTCCAGAATCGGGCTTCTCTGATACCGTGATATGTGAGAAGACCGTGGTGAAGTTCTGACGGGTCGGGAGCCAGGATTAGATTGAGGATGTGGATTTTGAGCTCTTCGGGTAGGGTCCGCCAACCATCGAGGAAGGACTGACTTTGCGCAGACATTGGGACTTCTTCTTTGCCTGAAGCGGGACTTCGTGGTCGAGACAAGAAAGTAGAGAAGGAATTTTCGAATGATACAGTGGCTGGGCAATGCGAGCTTACCCTTTATGAAGTTCGATCAATCAGGCTGCCGCTAGTCACGTGCACAAAAAGGTCTAGTAAGAAAGAGACAGAATCTGGGTATAGTTCTGCATCCTTGGATTTTGACCATTTCAAGAACATCCAAACAAGCCCTCACCATAACTTTACCGCTTCTCTCAAAGCCTCCTGTCCATACTTCTCACCCATCGATCTCCGTCTCAAGAGAGACCTCAACCGGGAGCGACTTCAACGCTCCCCCCTGAAAGGCACGCAGCACCACCTCTGTGGCGTTAAGTCTCCTGCTACAGACAGTCTCAAGCTTTCGAATGTTGGCGTGATGCACAGCGGTAGGTCCGCGGAAGAGATTGTTAAGCCAAACAGCCACGTTCGCCTGTGGGTGTACGATGCGGAGCGTCTCCGGAGAAGCCGGCAGTAGAGTGCTGATGTTGGCATGGGCAAACGAGGGCACCGCTGTAGCGAGAGTGAGTACGATCCAGTCTGATAGTCTGGTGCAGCGAGGGCTTGCCAGACGATTGGGGGGGGGGGGGGGGGGGACAGCTTGCGGAGCTTCGAGAATGCTGTGAGGCTAGTTGTGACTGGTGTGAGGTAGTTGAGGAAGATCTTGTCGAAGGCAGGGCCGATGCTAATGATCAGCTCCTCGAGAGTCTCGGCGATGGGAGTGAGCTGTTCAGTCAACGCATCAAACTCGCCAATGTTTCCGGCATGGACGCGCCGAGGGCTTGGGCTCTGCTCGACGATGTAGTGCTTTACGAGCTGCGGAAAGCTGATCTTGAGAAATATCTCTTCTGAAGGCTGTCACATCTTGTCCAAGTATTGAGTTATTCAAGTCCGAGTCTTTCACGACTGATTCATCTTGCTGCGATTCGAGAGCCTGGCAGTCGCATCGAATAATGAGCGTCTGGAGAGCTGGTGCTTCTTCGACAGGCCCTGAGGTTGGGCAGACGTTGCGGTAATGATCGTCACGGCGTTCGAAAATGTCCATGTCAAGAGTGGTGAGGTTCTTGAACCCCACATCTAGGGTCTCAAGGTTGCCACCAAGGACGTTCAGACTAGTGACCCCAGACATCGTGAAGAAGTGTGGCAAGAAGATAGACTGGAAGCCGTCGTAGACATCGACATCATCGTCGTAGGACGGATCGTTGACGTACGTCAGGCCAAAGATCCAGCGCGTAGTATAGCGTGGTGGGGTCCGACCCTTCTTCGTCATGCAAACTTGAGAGCTTGAAGCTCAGTACATAAAGCCAGAAGCAGCGAAGCGAATGCTGCATCTTCTCGATTGTAGATCGAAGCCATCCATCGGTTGCTGACCATCAGGGAAAGTTACTGCTCCGAATCCCCAGCCTCTTTGATTAATTTAGCGCATTTCTCGACAAAGTCAAAGTGCGCATCTTCGGACGTGGGTGCGAATCGATGGCGACGGCGTGAATTGCTGACCCTTTCAACCGGAATCGAGAGCCTGTAGGCTACACTGTGAGCCAGAGGAACCGGTATTCAGCCGTGTCTCGCAAGATGGTGAAAGTCGCACATGTCGAGTAGTTTCAGAGCAGTGTAGCGGACGAGGCCAATAAAATATTGCCGATGTTGCTGGATGCGATGCGTGCGAGGGTCGAGTCCTCAGGGTGTAAGTCTGGGGTGTTGAGAGACGATTGCATTATTCGTAGACACAGATTCGAAGGTCGCGATGTCGCATGTGGTCGGCACCTTCCGTTTAGAGGTCTTCTTTTCAAAGCCCCGCTGGGTCTACTATCTACCGATACAAGTATGAGCATACACGTCTCGCATGAGACTCATCGATGTGGCCATAACCCTTGAAGCCATCCAACGCCATGCTAAGTCGAACGATGGAACCGTTCCATGATCCGTCCATGCTATCCTATACATGTCATGCAATCCAGCAAGTGGTCGCTACGCTAACCAAAAGAAAAACGCCAATAAACCATTATGCCCAGTGTGCGTGAGACCAAGCATCGTGAGAATCAGGCAACACGCGCTTAGCAGAGTTTTCGATGCGAACAGGTCAAGCGTTTTATGCTGCACCTCCCTGCATCTTACCCAAGAAACCATCAAGATCGAACTCGTCTTCGTACTGCTTCTCATCCCAGAGTTCGCCAATGTCATCCAGGAAACCTTTCTGGCCCTTCTGACGGAGTTCTCCAGTGGCATCGACTGCATCGTTCTCGTCGATGCCGTTGTCGTCCTTTGAATTGGACGGAGGGGGCGGAAGCGCAGCTGGGTCTGCGCTGTCCGCCGAGACGTTGAAAAGATCAAGGATCTGATCTGTCTGCATAGAGCCGAGGCCAGCATTCTGTTGATTAACAACAGTGCTCGCAACATCGATCTTGAAACGTTGAAGGCTAAGTACTTGTCAGTAGGCATTCTGTAAAGCACTTGAGTATACACATACCTGAGAATCTTCTCTTCCAGCGTCCCGCGTGTCACAATGCGGTACACATTGACAACCTTCTTCTGTCCGATACGATGGGCGCGATCCATAGCCTGGATATCCTTCTGAGGGTTCCAGTCATGCTCAACGAAGATGACAGTGTCAGCACCAGTCAGATTGAGACCGAGACCACCGACACTGGTAGTCAGAAGCAGGGCATCGTAGGACGGGTCCGAGTTGAATTTGTTGACAATGTCCTGACGCTTCTCAGCCGGGACCGTACCGTCGAGGCGCATGAATTGAACGCTCGGAAGCAACTTCTTGAACACAGTGGACTCAACCATGTCAAGCATCTCCTTCATTTGACAGAAGATGAGAGCGCGATGTTGAGAGACAGCCTCAGGCAGGTCGCCGTTGGCAGCCGCTGACTTGTCGCCAGCAACATCCGCTGCGCCAATGCCGCAGTCCACCAAGAGATCCTTAAGCGCACTGAGCTTGGGTGCATGAGCGATGTCGTCGATCGTTGTGTTGTGCTTCTTCAGATACTGCTGCGTTGGCTCATAGGCCTTGTTTGTTGGGCCTTTGACGACAAGAGCGGGTGAGTTGCACAATTTCTTCATGTACTGCAATGCTTGGAAGATGTGCTGCTTGCTCTCGCGATCGGCGTTGCCTGCCTTCGACTGAATTTCCTTGCCCTGTCGCTTGTTGAAGTCGTCGAACAAGTTGCGCTGGAGCTCAGACAGATCACAGTAGTAGTTCTGCAGGATCTTGGGTGGCAGATCATCCAACACCTCCTCCTTGAGACGTCGGAGAAGGAAAGGCAAAACCTGCTTGTGGAGCGCTTCAATGGCAAGAGCACCTTTCTCTTGCTCCTTCGATGAGGACTTAGCGAAGCGAGAGGCAGCGATCGGCTTTGCAAAACGCTCCTGGAAAACCTTCTCAGTTCCCAAGAAGCCAGGCATGAGGAAGTCGAAGAGAGACCACAGCTCCAGTACGTTGTTTTGAATCGGGGTACCGGAAAGGATCAGACGATGGTTCGACTGGAATTGCTTGACAGCCTGACTTGTCTTTGACTTCGAGTTCTTGATCAAATGGCCTTCGTCGAGCACACAGTAGTTCCAGTTGACAGGCTTGAGGATGTCAAGGTCGTTCCTACAAATGTCGTAACTGGTGATGACGATGTCGACGTCCTGGAGCTGGGACCTGTATTGACCACGAATCGGTGGAGCACCGACGTAGGCAACGCATGAAAGGAAGGGAGCGTACTGGCGAATCTCTTGCTGCCAGTGGCCGGATAAAGTAGGAGGGCAAACGATGAGCGACGGCAGCTTGCGGAAGTTGGGATCGCCAGACCTCGCGAATTCATCTGCTCGCAGGTGATGGTCACTAGCCACCATGCACAACGTCTGCAGAGTCTTGCCAAGCCCCATGTCGTCACAGAGAATTCCGTGCAAGTTGTATCGGTTGAGGAATGCAAGCCAATTGACTCCATCCTGTTGGTATGAGCGGAGTGTGGCCTTGATACCAACGGGGATTTCGAAAGGCTCGACCTTCTTTGCGTCCAGCATTTGTGCGACGAATTTGCGCTCACGGTCACGGCCTTTTAGCAGGGACTCGGGCAGACCTGGTGGATCTGGGATACCAGATTCAAGAGGAACAAGCTTGACAAGTGTGGCGAAGCTTGTTGTTGCCAGCAGACGGATGTCGTTGTCGGAGTCGCTCATGCGTCCTAAGACGGGCGTGATCAGAAAGATCACATAAGGAAGGATTCCATCCTCCATGACGTGGATGAGATGGTAGATGCATTCAATAGCACCTTGACGGCCGTGAACGTTGCCACCGTCACTGATGGTAGGCAGAACAGCTTCGACTAGCAACGTGAAAGCATCGACAGACATGATGCTGCAGATGGTGGCGAAGCACTTTGCGGCGGCATAGCGCAGAACGTAAAGTCTGCTCTGCAGAGCTCTTGCCACGAATGGGAGCAGGTCCTTGATAAAGCCGCGTACGTCTGGGTGGAAACTGCCAACCAGTGCACGTAGTGTTGACAAAGCATCCACAACTTCCTGACCAAAGATACCGTCCTCGTTGGCAATCTCCGCAGGGAGCGTCGCACCGGCGAAGGCCTGCTTGATGGGTCGCTGGATCAGATCTTCGAGGGTGGGGACCTTCTGGAAGATTTCGGCGCCGAATTGCGTGACGACCTGCTCGAGTGCTTCGCGGGCGCCTCTCTTGGTGATCCTGGCCGCTCTCGACTCTTCCGCGAACTTGGCGGCATCCGGGTGATCACGAACATCTTCATCCTTCTTCAGGGTTAGAATGCCGGTCTCGACGTGGCCTTGCCCGTTGAACTCTGGGGTTTCTGCTGTCTCCATGCAGTAGAACTTGACGAGGTTGCCCACAACCTTCTTGACGACAACGCCTTTGTTGCCATTGACCAGGTGAACGATGTAGCGGGCGACAGCCGCAGCGGAGCGCTTCTGCAGTTGGATGTTCTCCTCCTTCTTGACACTGTCCATCATCGCCTTGATCGGGTGCTGAGGCTTCTTGGGAGGGGAGCTGAGCCAGATGAGACCCCCAGCTGCAGCTGCCTTGATGCGAATATCCCGCTCTTCCTTGATGTCCTTAGCTTCTTGAAGACTGGCCTCAACCTCCTTTCGAGACACGTCCAAGTTGGCCGCAGCGACCATACGAGCTGATGGGGTCATCGCCTTCTTTAGCTTCTCGAACTGAACAGTGACCAGCTTCTCGGCATCGGCGACACCGAAGGCATACTGACTTGCAGCTGGATCGCCCTGCACGACGACTGCCAGAGGTGGCAAGTTCTGCACATGACCTTCCCTGAAGATGTTGAGCAAGGCTGTGCACTGCGTTCGTACAATCTGAAGCTTTGGTACAAGATCCTCGTATGCGGTCGGTCGGTCCCCTTCGACGATTGGGAGTAGAGCCTCGGCGAGCAGATCGGCCAAAGCGTCCTTGGTGTCCAGGTTCTTGCCGAACTCTTCGATGATCATAGCTGCTGTCAACTGTGTAGTAGAGCTGGTGGAAGATAATGGCGGTAACAGTCGGTGACCGAAAATGGACAACCTAGTCTCCGAGGGCCAAGCTGCGATAGCCTTACCCAGAGCTTGTGCTGTAGATGCACGGGAACGGATCATCACGTCCGCACCGATGAGCTCTAGGTCACCACCGATCATGTGTCCGTCGACGTTGTGTGAGGTAGAAGAAGGGATAGGTGTCGAATTGTCTTCCTTGCCGTGGCGGGACTTCTTCCTCTTCTTAGGTGGTTCGTTCCCTGCCGGAGGTGTGGATCGGCGGCTAGGTGTCGAGATCGGTGCGGGTCCCATGATCTGTCCTGAAGGCTTGATGAGCAGCGACATGTCCATAGCAATGGGATGACGAGAAACGCCAATAGGCGTCAAACTGAGCGGGATTATCGAGTTCAAAATCGGCTCAAGGTGGGTCGCAATGTCGCCACCCAAGTTGTCAACCATTGTGTTCCACAACTTCATCGACAGCTTGAGAACGCCCTCGTTGCGCTCGAGGAGGATGTTCTGGAAGATCAATTGGAGCGCTTTGCTGTCTATCCAGCCAGCTGATCCAGCGCTCTGAATGTTGAGGAACGTGTTCAATGCGCGAAGTACAGCAGCACGAACGCTGGTGATGGTATGTCGGAGGAACGGGAAGAGACGAGGAACAAGCTCATGGAAAGATTGCGCGGGGTCTCTCTCCGCGTTTGCCTGCATGGCTGTAAGGACCTGAGGGAAGCTGCACAGCTTGGCCAAAAGATCCATAATCGAGCCGGTACTGGCCGTGAGATCGTCCTGCAGTCCGTCAAAGCATGACCAGACTTGGTTCATGAGGCCCTCCATCGCTTTAGGGCGCATCTCCACAAAGTCTTTGGCGACCGGAATGAGCGTTGCTGCACTCAGAGCTCGGATGTCGTCGTCGAAATTGCCCAAGCCTTGGATGACAGCCGCAAGAACACCGTCCATGAGATCACCATCTTCCCGAAGCAGATCGCTTCGTACTGCTACTAGGTAACGAAGGCCTATCATGCCGCCTTGGCAAGAATGCCACCCGCTTTCAACCTCGAGGCCCTTCTTGATCAGGTTGTGTAGCACGTTGAACGTTGCCTGGACGTTTTCGCGCGAGAGATGCTGCAGGACTGAACCTAGCGCTTGTCCGGCAGTCTCTCGGATGGGTGCAACAGCTGTATCAGACGTGTAGTCTGCGAAACGATCGAGCATGAAGATGCAGCATATCCGGCATGCGAGATCGTTGAGCCACTGCTGGTTCAGTTTATCGTTCTCCGCTCGCGTCTTGCCTTTGGTCCTGCCTGCGCCTGCACCGTGTACCCGCAAAACTTCTCGAATGCCCATAGAGGCTCCGTGGCGGACTTCCCAGGCATGGTCGAACATCTCCAAGGCAAGATAATCGCAAACCCGCTCGAAGGGCCATTCTAAACCGGATTCGGTCGACTCGCCTTCGAAAGAGGATTTCTCGGGCATCACAGCACCTTTAAATTCCTTGACGAACTTGCCATCGTCGTCTCCACCCTTGCGCTCAAGTGAGAAGTAGTCATCAAGACCCTCGCCTTCACCGTTCTCGGACTTCTCCTGCTTGAGCGATGAGGGGTGCGGTGTCATGCGCGCGGGCGTTTGGAGTGCATCTGGTTGCGAAGATTTCCGAGAACCCATCTCATTGAAGTCGACAGCGACGCCCTTGTTGTTCTTTTGCGCATTCTTCTGTTTCCGCCTCGCTGCATTGAGTTGGCGTTTGCTGAGAGATGGCTGATCCCCTGTTGGTGTGGCCGCTGGAGGTGACGCTGCAGAGTTGAGCGTATCGGATCGTGCGAGGTTCGTGTCGATGCGGTGAATGGCCGGTGTGCGTAGACCTGGAGTTTGGGCAACAATTTCCTCGGCAGGGGCGGCGGTAATCTCTGCAAAGGGTCCCTCGAAACCAAGTCGTTTTGGAAGGACCTCCTTCTGGTACGCAAGACGATCTGCAGGGTTCATCGATAGTAGCTTAGATTCGACTTCTTTGCTAGCCGCTCCAACCAGATGGTGTCCGTCCTTCAAAATGGCAGCAATGTCAAGTGTGTTGAGATCGAACTTCCCAGTCAGCGGAGGCGCCAAGGGCATATCGACATCACCATTCTCTTCTTTCTTGACGGCTGCATCATCGCTGCCCTCCTCTTTGGTGTGACCATTGGTCTCTGCTTTGACCTCCGACTTGAGTGGCTCATCCTCGGCGTTTGGGTCGTACTTCTCAGCGTTGGCAACAATACCGCCAACTGCTTTTGCAGCAGCAACACGGGTCTCCCAGCTCTTGGATCGCAAGAAGGGAACGACACGGTTGAGAAGGTTGAACAAGTCCTCGGGGTGCTGTTTCTGGACGTCGGCTAGTTGCTCAGCTGCTGTGTTCCGGATCAATGCTGTACTGCCTGTCTCAAGAAGCCTTGGCGCGGTTAGCGAAAATGCATTGAGGTATAAGCGGTATGCATCTGAAATTGGAAACGTTGGGGTGGATTTCCGCAAAAGCAAACTCAAGCTGCATTGCTGACAGAAGTCATGGGTAAGGATGTCAAGCCAAGTCGAGGGTGGACTTACGTTACGAGTCGGTCCAATCTTGTAGCACTATCAGAGCATTAGCGGGCATCCTCGAGACATGCAGGTACTAGCACCATACCTCATTTTGGCAACAGTCGGCCGCTTGCCGTGCAGCTTGTGTGATTAATTAAAAATTACTGGATCACCTGGGCGATGCCATGGATCGAGCACTTTCGCGCGTGGCTGCACTGAAACGCGTTGAGTTGATGTCACGTGATGGTTGGTAACGCGTGCGCCCCGGAGGTGCTGGTTCGGAGAGGGTGGGCTGCGGGCCTATCTAAGAGATGCACCTGGACAGCATTAAATATCGCGTGTGTCAGGAACGGCTAGCGTGCTTGCCTAAGCTCGGCTAGCGTCAGATCAGGGTGAAGAAAGTCGAAATTTTTGCTACCGCAACAGCGCCGGTGAACCACTCAAAGTGTCCTGTAACCGTCGCTAGGGCTTTGCAATTGCAACGGTGACTGCAGCCGTGATGGTTTTGATGATGCCTCGCACGTTGTGGATGATCGCAGCCGCTGCGCAGCTATCGCGCTTTCTTTATTTGATATGCACAAGGTGGCCGCAGGAAGGCGCTAGGCGGCATTGATCACCGCCTCACAGTTCGCGCCCCCCAGTTCGACGCGCTTGGGCTTGTTGGCTTTCGTCTCTCCAGCTTTTCAGCTTTTAGGCCTCATCCTCGCGTCGCGTCAAGACGACGCGCTTTGATGGCTGCCTTTCATCTTCATCGTGTCCTTTACCTGCCCTTTGCGCATAGGTCGGCAGTCGATACGTCACCGACTTCCGGTCACGCTTTGCCTTGCGCCTTGGAAGGCACTGATGTTGCCAGGCTCCCAATCTGACAGCCAGCCAAGCTGCGATTGTGGCTGACAAGGCTGGAGATGCTCGCACCCGTGCGCCGTATCGTACCGTTCGCGTGACGAGGAACTAACAAGAGATTACGGACAGAGCAGCGTTTATTGACCTGACGAGTGTATTCGCAGACGAAGGCGCCTTACGCTTCGTGCGCAGCATCGTCGACATCGATCCGTTGTGTCCGGATGTCAGCGGAGAACAGACCAACGCGTTGCGACGCGTCGAGACAGGCTTCCGCTTGGTGCTGAAACGAAGATTCCCGTTGATCTGCGTGCGGCTACGCTTAGCGCCTCACTAGCCTTGACCAAACGCTTCGTCATTTCCTCTGCGCTGTGCCTTGCATCCTTCTCTGCACGTCCGTCAACGCAACAAGTTCATCAATTGACAGAGGACGGATCACCCACATCACTCCCGCAGCCATCCTAATCGCTGTCCCTCTCCATGCTTATTGAACTGTGCGCGAAGCCGGCAACGAGATCTTGAAGCTCACCAAGATGCTAGTGTGGAGATCGTGATCATCACCGTAGGCCTGCGTCACACTACACTACACTATGCATCGATAAGTGAGGTTTTCTCTACCGAATGTCGACTCAAAACGAACCCTCAGCTCTCAATTCGTTCCAGCGGGGTCGGTGAATTCAATGTCACAATGGGCACACCTCACATCAACGTGGTG
Organism: Didymella pomorum; assembly: GCA_022225945.1. Lineage (NCBI taxonomy): Eukaryota > Fungi > Ascomycota > Dothideomycetes > Pleosporales > Didymellaceae > Didymella > Didymella pomorum. The sequence goes on along the minus strand of JAKJXN010000014.1, from coordinate 490,572 downwards.
GGTCAGCCAACGCAAACATCTAGATGGGCAGACCGTACTGGCCCATCGACCCGGTCCCTATCACAGCGTACATGTCTCGCAAATCACAGAATCAGCTCCGTGAATTCATACAAATATCGGCGTTCACCCAGAGCCATAAGACACTGCGGTCCCTGCATCGATAATGGGCGTATGCGGCGGACCTTTCTGCTCGAATGTAGGCAACTCGCCATCATCATGTTGCCTGACCATGTACAGGCTCAGAAGTCATGTGTCGTTGTGAGTCCCGTTGAACCCTTTTATCAGACATTGGTTCACTGTCTCACTGGTCAGTCCTTCGATATTTGAACCAGACTTGCCTTGCAGTTTTCGTTATAACTCCACCTGCAAAACATTGTGCAGGATGATCCTTTGTACCTTCTCGGCTCTGCTTGATCCAAGGCCCTAACAAACTATGAGCGTCTTTGTTCACTACTCGTCGACACTCCTTGTCACAACACCAGCGACACTGTGCGCTTTCCAGACAATCACGCACTTTGTTCGAGGTTCGCACTAAGCGCAGTTTAAAGCAAGCAAAATTGTCAGCGGCAAGCGTGATCGCGGTAATATATCACTTCCACTTATAACTCCGCCATCCAGCCTAGCAAATTCAGCTGAGACCGATTCTCAATCCCCAGCACCTGAACTTCGTTCGCAGAAGCGTGCCAAATCCCTCACAGGCACGAAGTGCAAAGCAATCATCACCAGAGCAGTCAAAGAGGAGGTACAAAAGATGTGTTCCTTGCCGGAGTTCCTAGCGATCACGTTCGAACTAACACCGTGTTTGCGCTGGCTTTGCGCGACTACCAGCGACATCAGTACGCGCCAACAAGACGCACGAGGCCGAAGCTGCACAAGAGAAAATATAGTGTCGACGTCAATAGCGGAAAGGAGAACCGCCGATAAGATAGGCTGAGTAATATCTCCGTTCAACGTCGAGGCGTGACTGCCTCCAGGCTCATATAACGCACGTGGTGGAAAAGCTATTCAGCCGACAGTGTACCGACTTCCTCCTCGATCGCGCATGGTAATACCAAGCTCAGTATGCTACCCCTACTTGCACAGGCACGCGAGACCCACACTCTCGAAACCGATCGCAGAAATCAGGGACTCGAACTCGTGTCTGCATCCTTACATGTCCGTGACTTCCCTGACCCAGTCCGCCACATCAACCACTACAAATTTCTTCCCCGTCTACCGGATGACAACGGCATCCTCCTCCAGTTTGATGTCATCCTCCGTAACGCTGACTGGAAGCGCATGTCGCACTATCAAGGCGAACACGCCTTCATACAAGACGACGCGCTGGACATGGCGCTCAAACTGCTGGCTCACGATCTCTCTATGCCCGCTAACGACATCGCAAATTCAACCTCCTTCGAGTCGCAAATATGTACCAAACAAGTATGTACCAAAACGACGACCGATAAACTAGCAGATCGATCCACCAAAGAAGACCTTCGTGACCGCCTTGGTCATGCCGCCTGGATATTCATGCCCATCAACGATGGTACGTCAGATGGATCCGCATTCTTCGAATTATTTGAAAACCCGGCCAGTTGCAAGCGCGAAGACGGTGAAGTAAAGCTCTAGGAGATCAAAGGTAGCCATTGGATCTCACGGCAATCGAACGGATACACAAACGAATCCACTACATCAACGGCTGGACACCGCGCAGCACAGTTCGGCGGGACCTCACGTACACAGTCGCGAACAATATGCCCAACGCGATCGACAAGCCGTACGATCCAGCGTAGCAATTCATTGAAGAACTGAACAGACCAGACCAGTGGAAAGACAACAGCTTCCAGCGCCACGACGGAGTAACATGCGCGGCATACGTGTACCACTTGATCTGTCATCTCATGCAGCGCATCGTTATCTTCCAGCGTTACGATTCCGTGCAGAACTGTGCATTGACGCTCGATGAACATTTCCGAGTTGACTTCAGGCATTCGTTTAACTCGTACCATGTCTGCAGCGACATGCAGCGGTCAATCTGGTCTTACAAGAAGAAGGTAGATGCTCAGGAGGCAGCGGATATACACGGTACCGTGGCGCTCGCGGACGTAGGAGTAGAAGGTGTCGATGAGCCTCCAAAAGCGTTTGTTTTGGGAACTCCTCGTGGGAGCGAGGGGAATAGCTCAGGAAGTGGATTTGAACCGTCTCCTCTTGAGCGCGCAGACCCACTGGTCGAGGAAGAGTTCGGTGGCTTCCGGTTTGATGGTCAAGACAATGTATTGAAACTTAGGTGTCGCGCTTCTAATTCTCACATCACAGCTGCCATAGAAGACGGAGAGATGGTCAGCGGGGATGAGTCGTAGCTGACCACCTCCTGAGATGAGGTCGACGTAGAAGGCACACACTGTACGATAAGGTCATGGCGGGTTGTTGTTCTTATAGCAGAGGCGAAGCATGTAGGTTGGTTATGTTCATGGCGTGTTGTAGTGAGGCATCGAAGACCTCCGTTCACAGTAATGGAGGGTACACATTGTTTCAGTCCCGATTCAAAGGTATATTGTCAATTTTTTGATTCGTTACTACATATATCTGACTTATCTGTTGGTCTGAGAACCCGAAAGTTTCAGGCATACTTCTGATATCGATGAAAACATTGCAATGTCGTTATGTCATATCTACAAGCGAACGTCGCTGCTTCGAAACGAATGTGGTGTAGCAGAGGGGGGTTGGGTGCCCTCAAAGTCCAAAAAATAACATCGGCGCGGGTGCAGCCCTTGCGTACGCCGAGTAATGTAAATGGTCCAAAAACGCCTTGTAACTCCAGTAATGTGATGATGATGTGCAGGCATGGGTATCCAGCTCTGTGCCTATGTGCGTTTGTTTGTGATATGTACTCGACCTCAATCATGATATGCAATCCTTTTCCTAGTGCAAGTGTGTCCGATTGCCGGTTCAAATCGATAAAATGCAGGGACATGCCAAAAAAGCAATACTTAGCAGAAGATGTCAGCACTTAGTGAGCAGTGACGGACGCGGTCTGTGCGCGGCTCAACCCGGGCTTGCGCTCCGCATATTCAGCCTCCCTGCCCCTCGGTGCCCATCTGACATCCTCAGGTCCGAACCTAGGTGCGTAGGAAACGTGGGATGCGTCGTAACTAGGTTGGCGCTCGCCGATGCCTCGTCTGCGGGTGTAATCTGAAGGCATCTCGCCGTACTTCATGCGCTCGGAGCGTCCGCGCTCCTCACGAACAGGAGAAGTCTGACGACTTGAGCGGCCAGTAGGAGTGTAAGTCTTGCTGGAGTGCAAGGGAGGGCGGTTGGCACCAATTGGGGGCTTTCCAAGTGGTGAAGGCGAGCGGTGACGAGTGCGGGCTGGTTCACGGAGGATGGTGCGAGGCGCCTCCATGGGCTTGACGCCCCCATCAGCTGGGCTGTACGAGTAGTATGTCTTGCTGCTGCTGCTTGGTTGAGCTGCAGGGATGCTCGGATACGCGTCGCGCTCGGGGCTACTGTTGGCCTCATTCCGGAGACCCGAGGGGGCCCGGGGATCGCGTCTACTTTCGCGGCGTGAACCGCCAGCATCTGAGCCAGCGTTCACGGGCATTGTGGCGGAGCGGCTCAGAACAGGCGCGCGGGGTGGCGAGCCTCCGGAGCGACGGTATGACTCAGTTGCAGAGCGCTGGGGTGGGAGGCGAATTTCGGCGGGGGATGAAGCTGAGTGGGTGAACGATGGTCTTTCCCACTCAACAATGTCGGGGATGCCGCGCGAGGATTCCTTGGGACGAGCAGATGACCTGCGAGGTGCAGGCTCCGGGCGTACCTCTCGGTGCCTGGAAGAGCGACTGCTGGGCTCGTAATAGTCTCTAGACGTAGTCCTGACGGGCGATGGACGGGGCTCAGCTGCGGCGCGAGACTTGGAGATGTAGCGCTTAGCCTCTTCTTCCTTTGATGGCTGTGCGCTCGTCTTGCGCGGCGAGGTGTCGAACATGTCGTCGTAACGTCGGTCGCGGTCATCCCTGCGATCGTCTCTGCGATACTCCTCCCTTTTGCGTGAGTCGTCCTCAGCTGGGCGCGTCCTGTAGGCGTAGCGCACCTTCTCCTCCTCAGACGAACCTTCACTCTCGACTGGGAATCGACCTGTCCGATCGCGGCGTTCGCTATCTCGAGTCTTTTGCGTGCTCGATCGTGTACGGTCGGTGGAGGCCTTCTCTCTTCTGACCTCCTTCTCGACCTTTTCTTTCGAAGACCGCGACGATGGGCTCGGTCTGGGCGACTGGCGTCTGGGTGACGAGAAGTATGAGTCTTTGCGACTCGAGCGGTAGTAGTCATCTTCGTACTCGGTGCGGCGAGATGGTGTTGCGTTTGAGGGTCTACGCTCTTCAGTAGCATAGCGAGAAGCTGTGTGAGCGGTGTATGAGCCTCCGGAGGTGGGTTGTGCGAAGCGGGCACTCTTCTGCTCGACGGTGGAACCGCTGGCAGTCCTGGCAAGCTTCTCGCGACGCAGCTGCTGGAGCTTCAACTCGGCCTCGTAGGTAGCCCGGCGCGTCTCATCGCTCAGGGTCTCGTAGGCCTGTTGGATCTTGTGAAACTCATCTTGTTTCTGCGCCTTCAGGGCCTCATCGGTGACCTTGTCAGGATGGCAAGTGAGAACGAGCTTGCGGTATGTCTTCTTGATGGTCGCAGCATCGGCGTTCTTGTCTATCCCAAGAGCCTTGTAGTGGTCTGGGAGAGGTTCTGAAGACATGGCGTTGTGTTTGCGTCGTGTCTGTTAGGTGGAAGACCTCAATTTGGGGGTGGAAGAGATTGTCTAGCAGGAGCCTGACGCCGCAATGCGCAATCGCAGCGAGCAGTCAGACTTTTGTTGAATATAAGGGGACAGCAAGCGGCGTTGACATGAATCGGCGAGCGAATCGCGGAGGAACGTCGGCCTGTGGCGGTAGTGCGCGGCAGAGGTGGCTGGAGCCGCGGTGGCAAAGTCGAGAACCGAGTAGCGAAGGTCGAGCGACAGGCTCTAGGCAGCGTGCGTTGTCGCTGTATTAAGTGAGGGTGAATTGTTGGCTGCTAAAAAGTCTCGTGTTCCTGGAGTGAGGTTGGGGGGTGTGACGCTGCGGCTTGGGTGATGCTGAGCTAAGGGTTCCAAGCAGGCTCGGCTGTCCCTGACAGCGATCGAGAGAAACCTGGAGAAGCGCGTGGCAGCCCGACTTAAGGGGACGGACAACGCAGATAATGGCGGACAAAGATACAAGCTGCTCTTACAAAGCATGCAGCGAGGCTGTGTACCTTCTGGGCTCGCGCAGCGATCCTTTGTTGCGAGGGGAACCTGATCGACTTGCGGTGTAAAGCGGTGAGCTGGTGTCGAGAGGGGCTACGTCAATGCAATGCCCACTGCCCAGAGATCCGGCTGCTCGCAGGCCGCGTCCCAGACGATGCTACGATGGGATCGATGTGGGAGCACAGAATCGAAATATAGAAGCAGAAGGGTCCAAAGCGGTCCAAAGAGGCCCGGTGTGATAATATGTGCGACAGAAGATTAGTTGTGAACAGTAAGCGTGAACAAAGGGCAGACCGAGGAATGAACTGCATTTAGGACACAGGCACGCTTCGCAGGAGGCTATGCTTGTCCATGCTGTTTTCGAGGATACTGCCGAGTGTGATGAGAAGGTCCCGCATATGCTGGGTGCGTCAGGCTCCCTAGTGTGTCTCCATAGCGGGTGCTCTTCTTCGCGCAGCCCTCAGCAGCTCAGCACATTCTCGCGCCGCTGCTGCAAGCCCACCGCCCTGCCTGCACGCTCTCAGGACCCCGGCTCCACTCCGCACGCGATTCTCAGCCTACTCTGCATCGCCGTCCTTATGAGTGAAGCTCAGCGGCATCTGTCCCCAGAGGACAGACTCGCAACCTTCTGTGAGCCACATCTCGAATCGCTGAGTTTTTGCGGGTCCGATTGGAAGAGACCCTGTCCCAACATCACTACACTTTCTGCTGCAGCCGGCACCAGCGGCTACGAAACACACGTCCAATCAGCCTTCTATGCGACCACATGGTCAGACACTAAACCTCGAACCTGCATGATCCAGAAACCACCGAAGAGGACCTTGTGCTTCCAACTGACACCCCCACACTTCACTCACTGCCAATCAGGTAAATACTCCACCGCTAAAAGACATTTGCGAGACGTGACCAACTGCAGCCGAGAGAATGAAGCAATCGGCCCATGACGAGTGCGCGTTCTTAAGACCTCTCGAATGATCCAGCATCTCGTGGAATCCGAGACACGATAGCCCTCAAGAAGAGTACCTGGGCGGTCATGCGGCTTCGGCACGCTTGCTTCCTTTTGCACACCCGTTGCTTCGTCTCAGGAAATGATGTGCGTGCCCTGACACAGGCCAGGATCCCCGACTTCAGCACATGTCACTGATGTGGAGGATTTGCACGGCGGTCGCTTCGCTCAGGCAACAGATTCAGAGCGCTCGATCCGTCCCGGGCACTACCAGACTTGACAGACATTAGTGTGCTATAGTTCGCCCGTCTGAGTGGTTGATAAAGTGCGCTTATGCATACTAGGGCTCTCAAAGAGGGGCGCCAGCGCGACAACATCCAATCGTCAGATGCTCTCCAGAAGCCAGCAAACCGAGTCCCTCGACGTGGTCGTCTTCAATTGAGCGCAGAAGTCACGATGTGAGGAAAAGTGGATTCAAAGTGAGAGGTCAACACCACCGATGAGATCATTGGGGATGCAGAGACGGATGCTTGCAGTCGCTACATCATCGTACATCCTCATCTTTGTTGTCGACCTTCCAGACTGGCAAGTCAATGTCGACCACGATGGGCTTGTTGGTACCAGTCGTTCTGCCATTCAGCCTGGGTCCAAGAAACGCAGCGTTGATGATCACAGACTCGATGCGGTTCTCGTATCTGGACGATCTGGTCAGATTGCCTGAATCGCGTTGCAAGGCTGCCCCAGAAGCATCAACACCGCATTTTGGTTCCACGACCCCGCTACCTCTCATCCTCCCGAGCGCCTCACTTCCTTGGAGGGCGCTGTCGGTGAGGCTCAAATCGCCCGACGACGTCGAGTTTAGGTTGACTTGATCAGGCTGAAGGACTTCTTGGTCAGGCTTCGATAAGCAAGGCTGGCCCCGAGGACCACCTTGCAGCAAGTCAGACTTGATCTGACGTGTCGCAACAACGCTATTTCCCAAAGGACGCCCTGACTTGGCTGTAAGATCCAGTAGAGATAGCTTCTTGTTGCCACTTCCAGGGTCCTGCCAATACTCCACACTCTCGGCAAGGCTGTCGCTGCGGGAAGGGCTCCATAGGACACGCTCAATACCTCGAGCCTCGTGAATATGACCGCATACATGCAGAGACGGCCTGACGACAGCCAATCTCTTCAACAGCGCTGCGCATCCAGACCGGTCGTCCTTCGTAGCCGTATCACAGTGCCCCTCTGGTGGCGTATGCGACACCACAATGTCCGCGTCCTCTGGTATGGCCCCCCACAATCTCTCCGCGCTCTTCTCTTGATACTCGAACGCCCAATTCCCAGTTCCTGGTGTACTCGGACTCCCGAATACTTTGAAGCATGTCTGCGGCCCGCTGGGTCTCTCTAGGTACACTGTTCTCGACTCGTTCTCGAGGTAAGTGATTGTGCTCGACTCTCGCAGCAATTTCATGCATCCCCTGGGGCTCTGCCACGCAGGCCATTTCCAACGGCTGCCCTTCTCTTCGTAGAATTGCTCATCAAGTGTAATCTCATGGTTGCCTGCATAACAGTCAGATCGCTCTCGACAAGATACTGCAGCACCAGACTACCCGCAACAACAATCTTGACCTCAAAAGGCGCTTTCTCAAGCCAACCCACACTGCGCTCCAGCTCATCGTACGAGCCCTGATTCGTCAGGTCTCCGGCGTGAATCAAGACATCGCCCGGCGGCAGCTTAGGCGTGTTGTTGTGCGTATCAGAAATGCATACAATGCGCGTCTTGCGCCTAACAGCCTGCGAAGCCATGCTGAAGATGCATCACGACCACTGTACCACGTGGGGTGTTCGCAAGCGTTGTCGATGCAGGGAGTCACAGGCACAGTCATATCGCTGATGGTCAGCACTCAATCGAGGAGCTATGACGTCATCACTTGCCTAATTGCGCTTGTATCTTGCAAATGGTCTTACAGACAGTCACGACGCTAGACAACAGAGCACTTACCTTCTGCGCATTGTGCAAACTCAAAACGCATGTGTTTCCGCCGAGTAAGTATCCCTGCGCTTCTCTCGTGGTACCTGCCCATCACCCAGGCACCGTCGCCGCACCTCGGCCGCTCGCATCTTGCCACCACGTGCCATGTTGTACCTTGCCTGAATTCCCGCGTGTGCAGCGGCGCTTCGCGGATCCCGACGATCTCTCCCTGGACATTTCCCAAGCCCTGCTTCTCAGAACTTCATGAGGAAAGACTACTGGTGGACTCCAAATCATCGAGAAGCAAATCTTGACACTTGTACGACCTTTCGATGGTCAGCAATCACAGCTTCCACCTGCTGTGCGATGCTCGGAGGATTTTTACGGCTGAGGCTGATGGCGCAATCGCATGGTTGTACGGCTGAGGTTGGATGTAAGCTTGCATGCTCTTCGGGCGAGGCGAGTGCAGCGTTGCAGTGCAGCGAGCTTACCTCACCGTGCTTGTTGTTCACCGCAACAAATGTCGACTGCGAGTGCAGCAATGGAATTTCATTCGATGAGCAGGCGTGAGGATGTCCGCTTAGCTGAAGCCAAGAGAACAAGAACGGTAGCTGTGAACGACTTCAGGGCCTGTTGACGGCTGCTTCTTCGAGGTAAGGGTATGACTTCGTTGTCAATACCGGGTTCGCGGCGCCCAGACCTCGATAGCGGCAGTAAACGATACAAAATACTCCCACGGTGACGTTGCACACATGACCGATATCTGTCAGCCGCGCTGCTACTTTGAATCTGATAGATCGGGCACAGTTGTAACGTTCAAGGTTGCTGGTCTCATCGTCGATATACAAATAGTCAGAGTATTGGCACAATGGCGTGACCGAGAAATGATAGGTAATAAGTAGTTAAGCATTGACGGCGTTACACTACATGTCTAACCCTGAAGATAGTCAGGCGACTTGAACACCTTCGTAACACATCTGGCCCATGCCATCGAAACGATCCTCGAACGCCTGGTAGATCGTGTCTGTGAGCGAGAGCCCGATCTTAATCCTAGTCGAGGTCTGACCGACCGCTGTAAAATTTGTTTATTGGATAAATTCCACTCGCCAACCTGCTGATCAGCGATGGCTCTCCGGCAAGTCGAAGTGCTCGAGGATTCGAAGCTAGATCTGGAGGTACTCGATCGCCTTTTCGTTTTCAGACGCGAATGCCCTCCCTCTGCACAGGCCCTTATATGGCGATAATTCCCGCGCAAGTATTGCCCATCCCGGGCGAGGAGGCTCGCACGCATAGAGGCGGCAGCATCGTGCTCGGTGTCGTGGAGCTTGCGACTAGATATAAGGAAGTTGTGGAGGCGCGGATTGCTTGACAAGATGGACTCGTCGGTGGAGCAAGTGTTTGTCATTCTGAATTTATGTATTGTAGATTTGCGGGAAATTTTGTGCTGGTTTATTAGAGAACCTGGAGCTATGGTGATCTCATAGCTTCTGTAACAATTCATCTCAACCATACGGCTGTGGCACAAGAAGATACTCAGTGGATGATTCAGGGTCTGAATCGATCATACTTCTACCACAGGTCGCGATTTACTGAACCATACTTCAACTACCAATCAAATTGAACACCAGATCTATACCACCTATGAAATAGTTGCCATTTCGATTCCCAGCAAACCGTGCAATTGGTCCGGAGTCAGTGTCTGCAGGGCATGTCGCGCTGCCGCACTAGTGTCAGAGGAACCTCGTCCCTCCTCACTAGCCTTTCTCGGTCTATCTCTCGGTCTATCCATCAGCGGGAAACGCTCTTCGATCTTCGCGAAGGCATCCATTGCAGAGCGTTCGGGGGGAAAATGTGGATTCAATCTCACCACGGTGAGGCGGTATGTAGAACACCAAAAGTCTCAGCGCATGCTCGTTTTCGCGCGACTAAGGTGCCGCAAGATACTCCAGGGTTCATGGTATGGACGCCTGGAGGTTCTCACATGTCCAAAAATGCGTCGGCCAGTAGCGATCCTCCAGCATCATGTCTGGCACAGACTTGATGGCGCTTATACGGGCCGTTCGCAGCTAGAGCTGCTGTCGAAAAGCTGTCACCTCGGGGAATATTTGATCCGAGTCCAGAGTTGATAGTAGTACGTTGGTAAAAATCTGCATTGGGGACTCTGAAGTGCTGTTCACTGGGTTCGTGGGATTTCCCGGCCAGGGTGTCTGCGGATAATTCCAGCTCATGTGCATGATCTTGAAAAGTGCCGGATGCACTGTCGTCTGAGATGTCCCTGGCTCTGTCGGATTCGAAGTTGGTCACGACCAGCTAGTCGAAGGCGATTGATGTTTGGCGAACTAAACTCCATACTAGACCCTGCCATGAGACGATGCGACTTGTTCAATAATCAGCGAATGTCTCCTGAAACTATATTCATAGACAAGCAGCTTTCTTGCAATTTGATATCCGAAGGACCCATGACCATCTGTCCGCATGATAGACGCATCTCCAAGTTCAATGCATGTTGGCATGTGAGGCCAAGGCGCAATTTCAACCAGCATGTATCGTCATTCAGCGCTGCAGGAGTACATGACATCCACGAAGAGAGCGGGAAAACTAAACGATACTTCGCGCGATGTGGCGCATGAGTCAGAGAAGACACAAATGTTGCACGGTCAGCGACCTTACGACGGCACCTCCGTGACCACTAGGACTCACTCGACATGCGATGGTGGCGGTGAGTTTGACAAGTATTCCCTGCTACATTGCCGGATCAGTAGTGATGCTGGTAAAGGCACGAGTAAGGAGAAGTGATGATGTGTCTCGCGGTGACGGGAGCAGAGACATCGCCCAGCAAAGGTGAGATCTGCGAATGCAGAGACGTAGGGAAAGCCAGTCTGCGATGATAGAGGCGGGGTTCAGTAGCGCAGGGGCAGAGATCTCGCCCGAGCAACATTCGCTTCGTGTCTAGCAAGAGGTGAGACGTCAACTAGCAGTAGTGGACGGCATGAACACTGCTCGAGTAGCAGTGACTTCTTGCGAAGCAGGAGCATGAACGTCGCATGGCAGCAATGTCGCTGATATCAAATGCACATGGCCCGGTAGGAGCAGGTATGTCGCCCCATTTGTAGTGGTAAAGTCTGACGACGAGGAGCCAGGAGGATATCGACGGGTGAGAGTAAGAACGTCCATAGACAAGAGGACGTGGACGCGCAACATTGAGAGCGGGGACGGGCATGAGCATCAACATCGACGGGTATAAGAATTGACATCGACGGGCAGGAGCAAAAACATAGATGCGCAGGGAGAGTCGATGGGCCAAGTGGGTCGATGGGCAAAGAAGGTCCATGGGCAAGAAGACCTCGATGGGCAAGAGCAAGAATGTCCACAGTCAAGAGCAAAACCTCGACGGGCATAAGCAGAACCTCGACCGGTAGGAGCAGTACTTCTAAAAGCCCGCTGAAACATTCCTCAGCAACTTCCGACCGCTCCCGACGCATCTAGCAGCCAGTCCCGATCACTTCCTGTCACAAACTATTGTCTACACCAGTAGCTGCATCATAACACACATATCAGTCACTCGTTACTGTCTACAGCTCCACATCTGCTGCCGCTACTGCAGGTCAGCTATCGCGTCGCGCATATCGTCAGATCTACCAATACATCTAGCACGCACGGCGAATAGGAGCATGGATCCACCATGGCGTTGATGATGCAGGAACGTAACAGCCGAACCACAGGATTGAGTCTGATGCAATCATCGCTTCGGACTCTTGAGGTGAAGTTGTGGAGTTGAGCAAGGTGGTTTGCAGATATGTGAGTACCACGGTAGTGTGAGTATGAGCGGAAAGTCATGGGTATGAGCGAGCTGGATGATTGGAGGAAAGCTAGCGGTATTGTGAAGAGAGTGTGGATCTGAATGCACGTTTCGCTGGTCGCGCCGTCGCATGTAGGTCTTGAGAGCGCTGGAGGAGGAACGCGCGAACGTAAATAGCAGGCCAGGCGGCACGAGCCAGAGCACATCGGAGTCGATTGACAGCAGACTCAAGGGATGGCAGGCTTGATGTAGTCACCGATAATAAGAATATGTCGAGCGTGTTTCTGACTATTCGTGTCGCATTCATGTGAGTATGAGCGGGAATCATATATGAGAAGGAAAGCCGCTACGGGCGATGCCAAAACGCCCAAGTCCAGTGTCCAACCATTGAGAACGCCAATGATGCATCTCTCCTTCGCTCTACCACTCCTCCCACCCTTCACGCCCCTTCCACTCCCTCCCACTCTATTGGTTTCGCATCGCTGCGCTACGCAAACTCCCACCTCGCAAACCCCATCCTGGGCCTACTCTCCAACACCAAGCACTGATACGGGCTACTCATAGGATCATAATATAAGCCCTCAACCCTCCCATCTTCTCTGCGGAGACAGACGTAGTAGAAGCCGCTGATCGTGAGCCCGCACCCGGAGTCGTCGAAGGCGGCGTGCTCGCCGTCGGGCCAGACTGTGTGTGAGGGAGGAGTCTGCTCGTAGACCGGCGGGGGGATTGTGTGTGAGGGCTCGCCTGGCGGCGGCGAGGACCTTGCTGGCTCGTAAGGGAAGGCGTACCTCGCTGGGTCGCGCCGAGGTCGAGAGGCTGGCTGGGGTGCGGCGTGTTGCGCAAAGGTGTGCGAATCGTATGTGTAGTACTCCTCGCCGGTGAGATCGGCGTGGATGTTGGTGTCTTCCAAGTCTGGTCTTGACGCAGATGTGGGCGCAGGTGTCGGTTCGAGACTGCTGGTCTTGCTATTGCTGCCGGGTCTCAAGCTCTTCACGAAACACCTCTCCTTCCACCGCATCAGCACCCACTCTCTACTCAACGCCTCCCACCACCGCCGACTCGTCAGCGCACGCACCACATCCTCATCGCCCAGGTCGCGAAACGGCGGCAGTTTGCGCCAGTACACGGCGTCGGTCGCCGCACTGGATGTGAAGCTCTCCGTGAGCAGGGTGTGTGTGTTGAAGTCCAGGATCTCGCCCTCGAGGTAGGTCGTTATGCTGCTCGTGCGGGTGTATTGCGAGTTGTGTGAATTATTGCCAGGGTTGTTGAGGGAGTGTTGGTGAGGGTGCGACGGCACGTTGTACGCTTCCATGGTCGCGGAGAGCGACATGGCGGACCAGTCGACGGCATGCACGGTGACTTTGACGGGCCAGCGGTCTTGCTGCGGCGGCAGCGGGGTGGGGTCTGTTCGAGACGTGGGGAGGTACGAGGTCAGGCTGCGGGGTGTGGAGTAGCTGGCGCTGAGCCAGGGGCGCGACGGCGGCGGGAGCTGGCTGGCGCTGTTGGGGTTCGGCGTGGACATGGACGTGGTCGCGTGCTGGCAGCCGGAGAGCACGGCGCCGGGGGCCAGCCAGGAGGTTTCGTGGGGCGGCGGGATGGAGAGCGTGTCGGTCAGGAAGTCGGCGTACTGGATGCAGAAGTAGTCCTTGCTGAGGAAGCCGGCCTCGAGGGCGCAGTTGAGGCTCTCGTCGACGGTGCTGGCGTGGCGGATCCGCGAGAGGTACTTGACCGTGTGCTCGAGCATGGGCGCGACGGGCGGCGGCTGCGAGGCAGGCTGCGCGCTGCTGGCCTGGTATCGCTCGCGGGGCCCGCCCCAGGGTTCCTGGGTGCTGCGGCGTAGAGAGGTCGAGTCTCGTGCTGGCTGCGGTCCTGCCGGGTGTCCCTCTCGCGCCGCCTCCCGCATCGTGTCCCTGTCCCGCTCCCGCTCCCTCTCGCGGTCGTAGGTGAAGCGCTGCAGGTACTCGCGCGTGCGGGCCGAGAAGCGCGGGTGCCGTCTGACTGCCTGCAGGATGGCCGTCGAGCGCAGTGAGCGGCGCTCGAGCTCGGCCTCGTCCACATAGTCCCTACTGTGCGGTGCCCAGTCGTTCAGCGAGTTCTGCGACGGTATCTGCTCGCCATACGGTGCGGAGCCCGGCTCCTGGTCCCACCGTGCCCGCAAGTACTGGTTCGCGGCAGCCGTCTCGTGCAGGCGGTTCAAGCGGTCCATGCTGCGTCGCAGGCGGTCGCGGTGGTCCAGGTCGTCCCTTGTGCGCTCCAGCTGGCGCAGGCGGTTGCGCGACTCCTCCAGTCGCTGCTCGTCGCGCGCCTGCTCCCTGCGCAGGTACCGCAGGCTCGCGTGCGCCTCGTCCATACTGGCCTCCATGTCGCCTTCTCCTGCCGTCAGCGTGGCCGCGAGGTTGAGCACGTCGTCGTTGACGGGGCTCTCGAGGCCGCGCAGGGCCGACGTGAAGGGCGTGGGCTCGCGGTTCTGAGGGCTACGTCAGTCGCGATCGCGGACATACGGCTGCTAGCCCGCAGGTACTCAGCGCAAAGGGCATCCTCACGGGGCTGTTCGCTGGCGGCATCTTCTGTGGAATATCGCTTCACTGCGGCCAGCAGCCATGCAGTAGAAGAGATCTGACGTCTAGAGGGCTGACGTCGCGAAGGCGAGGATGAGACAAGAGCTTGTCGCAACCATGTGCTGCCGCGGTCGTGAGATCAGGGCTCGGCCTTTGCAACAATCGGCGAAACAAAGGCACACGACATTTCGTCAGCCTGCTTGTCTGCCCTGCACACCACTATCGCTTGGTCTTTCTTGCTCGCTTGCATTCTGTAATCTCGAGTCTCGGGTGAGCGATGCAGACGTCTATTTCGAGCCACGCAGCCCCGCTCGTGCTTCCCCAGATTCCACCTCGATGCAGTGCTCATCGGAGAACGCCGGAAAGCCGAGTCTAGCTCACAAGCACGCAATCGCATCGAGGTCTGAGTAGTGAAGTGTAATGGTTTTCATTTGTTTCAGGTTTATAGTCTTTTTCAATCTTTTTCAATTAGATTTAGACTGCTAATGTAGGGAAGCAAGCTTCTGGGTTTGTGGTATTGAGCACTGCACTGCAGTGACCAGCGCTCCGGGCACTGGATTTGGTGTCTCTGCTGTCTGACATCGAACGCCGACCAGAGAAGCGGTGCGCAAGGGGATAGAGTGTTTGCTCCGCAAGCAGAGGACCACCCCTCAGCCAGGAACACGACTGGCGTGCTCCTTTCACGCCCTTGCGCGACACATCTTCAGTCCTGGTTCGGTGCCAACCCGGTAGAGACGAGCTATTACAGTGGCACCGTCAAGATGCGTGTATAACTTTTCATGTCGACACCCTCATCTCAGTGTCATCCAGCTGGCATTCCATACCAGACCGAGCGGGTAGGAACGTAAACATGATGCGTGAACTCATAAAGCTGGTCTTGCCAGACTCAATGAAGAGCTCGCACCCAAAACGTTCCGGTCATGACGACATTAAACAAAAAACGACTCGAAGAAGAGACTCGAGTGCCCGACTCGATGAAGCCGCGAGGCCATCTGTATCCTTGTCTTCCGTGGTAATGCAAAGCAAATGCGGACCTCCCAGAGATGCAACAAAGAAAGAAGCCATTCCGCTGGGGAGGCGTGGTCGATGACGACAAAAGGGACGCTCGCTAAAAAATCAAACAGGTATCAAGTGGAGATGTACGGTAAGAAAGGAAAGAAAAGGAAACAAACGCTCGCTAATGTTGATGAAACGCCGTCCCATGCCTTGGATGTTGTGTTGGCAACATGTGGTGAATATCGCTCATGTCTCGAACCGGGGTGTCGAAGGAGATGGTGCGCTCAGAGGACTGGCCAGGTCCGCGCTTCCAGGCATCGACCGAGGGACAGGGTATCACAGACTGACGTGTTCTGCTTATGTGAACGCTGCGTACTGTGTCGCGAACCCTGTGTCCCAACCGAAGCCTCCAAATCCGCCATGCGCTGCACTTGACCCGCATTGCTGGGCCAGCACGCTGGGCAGAGGAAGGCAAGGGATCGGTGCGACTGCCTGAGGCGGGCTGTAGTACCCACTCGTCGAGTTGTAGCATGGCTGGCTAAACGACGGTGTGGGCGACGGCAGCTGGAAAGGCTCCATGCTCTGAGAGGTGCTCATGGTGTTCCAATAGGTGGGTGACTGCTCGCTGCACGTAGTGATGGTCGGGCTGGGTGTTGACGGGACCACTCTCCACGTATCCATCTGGGGCGGCGAGAGGTACTGGGTAGGTGCCCACCAGTTGGCGGTACCAGGTGTGCTGGGCAAGAGGGGAGCAGGACGGACAACGTCGACGATCCTCGGGGGAGGAGGCAGGAGCGGCTGGAATAGGCCCATGACGGCAGCCTTGACATCCTCACCTCGACCTTCGAGAAGTTCTCCAGCACCCTCTTCCTCCATACCCTCGAGAGCGCGTGCGCCAGTGCGGAAAACATAGCGGTTGACTGCCTGGACGAAGGCGTCCTGCAGCTTCTTGATCTGCTGCTCCTTCTCGGCCCAGTCCCATGTGCTGGCAGCAACGTCGACCGAGTAGATGTCCTTGTGGTACTCGATAAGCGCATCGATGGTCTCCTGTGTAAGCTTGAATGCAACCTCATGCTGTGAAACCATGTCGACGTGTACTACGTAGGCCTCGATGTGGATGAGCTGGTAGTTGAACAGCGCTTCAACCAGGGGGTTGGAGTCCTTGCGCAGTTCCGAGTCTGGGGCCTTGGGGACCATGATGGAGCTCAGCGACCAGATGGCGTTCTTCCCGGACAGGAGTTCTGTTAGGCACCTTGTGTGCTGCTGGACGCTGTTCAATGGGCGCTTCACTCTGTTGACGCGCTTCAGGGTCTGCGTTAACCAGGCCTCGGCCTTGGACTGCAGGACGACGTTGACAGTTGAGCGTGGCGCAAAGGCAGCAGCCGAGGCGGGTAGCAGCTGGATCGGCATGGTGATGGTCGGTGCGTTGTGTGGTGCGAGACAGCGATATTAGACGGGACGTGAATCAACAAAAATAAGGGAACAAAACGAAAGTAAAAAACCGTTGTCTCAGGCGGATATATTTTTTCAGGGCGCGCCGTAGAGGTTGAGAGGAGACAAGAGGGCGGGCGAATGAGGAGGGGGGAAGGCGAGGTGGGAGGTGGAGGGTAGGGAAGGCTAGTGGTGAGGGTGGGATCTTTCTTAAGAGCAGCAAGCGTCGATCATGGGTCGCCCGGCGTGGCCACAGCATCCCGGCAGGCGTGCATGCACACTGCCCCATTTTGCTGCACTGCGCAGTTAGCCTGCTTAACGTGCATACGGCGAGAGTCCGCATCTGCAGGTTTAGTCGGATCTAAGCTGACCTACACGGAGGCACCGCGTTGCGCACGCGTGGATAGGCGGGCGCCCACGTACGGGGAGATTTCGACGTCCTCGCAGAGGGCTGCGGTACGCGAAATGCCACTCTAGGCCATGCAGACGGAGATGACGACCGAAACGGTGCTCGATCGCTCCAGTGCTACGCGTTTGCGCAATGGGCAAAAGCATAATCATTGTCGATGATGCAGTTGTGCGTGGAAACTGACCATGGCAGCTGAGCGCTCGGTGCATACGAACCGCGCTGAGAACCTGCTTGCAGCCCGCAGGAGCCCAGCAGAAGAGCCCTGCAGAGTCATCGAGGAGCCCTCGGCCGGCAGTGGCAGGCGCCCCTACACGCGATTTGCGCGAGGAGTGCCTGTCTGCGCTTACAGCTGGGCCTCGAGCATCGGCGTGTTGCGATTCCAGAAGCTTACCGCGAGCGTCCACCGGGAGCGCACCACAGCGGCTTTGCTGCCTGTTTGGGCGACGCGGTTCAAGGGAGAACGGCCACGGAGGACGAAGCCAGGCCGGCTGCTCGTGGTGTCTCTAAGGGTTTGACGAAAGGTGGGTGTCGTTGAGCTGTGCTTGGCTCTGCTACAGGACGACGTTACTTGGAGCTAGCGATGGGCGCAAGCAGAAGAGCCCAATCACCTGGCGCAGCAGGGATCAGAGCAAGGATGGCATCCACTCAGAAAGCCTCTAGCAAAGCCGCTCTCATGTGATCGCGTCCAAAGCTCCTGTCTGAAATACCTCAGGTGCCGTCGTCGAGTACCTACGAGCGCGTATTGAAGCAGGACCTCTGCGTAACAGCAACCTGCGCGAGCAACTTCAGACCGCATGATCGCAGGATTCAGTCACGCGGATGCACCGACTCACCGTTGAAGTGGCGCATGACTGCCGAAGAGGCTGTGCTCGCAGATCCGGACGCGCCGACTTTGAATCTTCGGAGTTGTCCTTCCAGCAGTACCCGACCGATGCTACTGCCGATCAGAAACGGGCACGATGAAGTCCTCCTGCAGGAGAATATGCCAAACTGAGAGTCCGTTTCAGTATTTGTTTGCTGTCCTCAGCTCTGCGCTGCCATTGGGACGGACTCCCACACGCTCTCCTTGACCGTAAAGCGGAAGGCCTCCGAGGGGGCTCGCAGGCGATTACGCAAAGTGCTAGCAGCCCCAGATCAACCTGTCGAAAGAGCCGGCTGCACGGTTATTTCCATCTTATCGATAGTATTATACACCTGCCATGTTTCAAAACCTGCAAAGCACCGCAAACGACGCTCCGAAACCTGCGCGCTGGATCTTCAGCGCCTGCGCCTCACTGTAAACGGGTATTGCGGGGCAGCTCACAACACCAGAAGGCCGGCTGTGGCGGACTGGCGATGCTGCTTCGCTGGCACTTGATGAGCGCACTCTTGCAAAGGGATTGTGCATGTAGAGCATGAACATGAGGTCGCTCTTTGCTGCTTTCAGATGCTCTCAGCTTGACAGGGGTCATCGAAGATGGCGCTAGAGGCCGGCTCGCTCCAGGTGGAGACGGACGCCGCTTCAACTCTCGCTGCAGGCTTCATCCTCACTCACAGAACTCTGAAGTGACGTCTGGCCTTTGCTACAGCATCACTATCGTCAGTCTCTGCCCGCAGGTCCACGTTGGTGTGCATGACAACAACGCGCCGGCAGCTTTGAAACGGCGCCGAAGGGTCTGCAGCTTGTGACTCACCCAGCCGCCAGCCTGTCTTAGAGGTTGTATTATCCCGTCAACCGGCTATCAAGAATTTTCAACGCAGTCATGCACGCTTCGTTTTCCATTGTCCACGATTCGCACTATTCTCTCGTACAAGGATGAACCCGTCATTTTTCCTGTCGCTCCACTGGCTCTCAAGCTTGTCCTCCATCGCCAACATAAACATCCAACACTTGCAGTAAGCAAGGACAGGCACCAGTCTTCACATGCACGCTTGATCGCACCTGTGGCTGCGAGAGCGGCTATGCAGAGGTTACACAGTGCGGAGGACGGCTCGCTCGCGAAAGTCGCGCAAGCAATTGCAAGCCTCATTGCTCGTTCTGAGCCCGCGGAACGGCACGTTTATGAAGGGAGTACCTGTTCACATGCAGGACACACCGTTCACAGACACGGAGCCATTCTCATCCGTATATGTTTCAGTCTGTCTGACGGCAAACATATCAGTGCTCCCCGTCGCTTCCTATTCATCAGCCTTCAACAAGTGTCCTAGGAGCAGTCGTCACCACACAGCCATGTAGATGCAGCTCACACAGAATCGGGAAGTTGTTGAGAATCAGCGGGACCAGGGGTTCAAGTTCGGGCGGGTGTGGTTGTGGTAAGATCCTCCGAAACTGGGGGCTAAGATTTGGTCTGGCCATTCGGAAAGAGGTGATGGTGTGTCGACGCTGCCGCCCTATAGATCCTTGAACGGCAAGGCTGGGCGTCCGGGGATGACGGGAGTCTATCACCTTGGATCGACATTCGCAATCACTTGCATGATGGCACCCACTTCAGGAGGCATTCAGATGAAGTTGTGAGAGCTAAGCGATCGGGGAGTGCGGAAGATGAGGTTGCTCGGTAACCTTCTACGAACCTCCCTGTTCTTGGCGACGGCAGGCACGAGCACAGAACTGTTGATGAGGCTTGCAGACGTCGACAACATCTAGCAAGCCTTTTTGTGACATGCTTCATGAACGGGGCCGCTGTCGTATGGTGCTCGGCGAGCACAATCCAACACTGCTCGGTGTCAGCGCTTCGCAAAACATGCCATTGTTTGACCCCCATCTGCATCCAGGATCATGGAATCGCTTGCAACAACGGCCCAAATCCTCTTGATCCTTCGCTTTGCATCGTCCGATACCGCGCCACTCGCAGGCTGTGCGTACCGAAGCAGAATCCTGGACCTTGAGGCTTCCACGGTTGTCTAGGCCACAAGCAAGCGACGATAGCAAGGCATGGGCATAACCACGTAATGGACAAAGAGGAGAGATGAGAAGGTTTACGGCAACATTATTGCACTGTACAACTACCATGGTACGATGCATGCATTTGCATGAGCTCAACATTGTGCAGTGTGGTTCGAAACAGACTTTCGTACAGTGGGCTACAAGCAATGTTGCTTTTCTTGAGGGACCATGTCAACGGTCCTACTCCAGCGACCTCGGTCGCATCGGTGACTTCGCGGGTCTGTTTCGAACAGGATTTTCTTTTTGAATGCCCTCAACCCGTGATATGAGATGGAAAGAGATTACGTGGTTCTGTCTGTAAACAGTCGGGCCAGACAGGACGTTGACACATGGTACTGATTGTTTTTCCAGAAGGCATGAAATGCAGGGCACATGTCCGGTCCACATTCTTAGCATGGTTGAGATGATTACTATAACTTACACTATTGTTGCTCGTAGTTCGTAAACAACTTGTCGTGAGGTCCATGACAAGTCCACGTAGCATACGAGAGGCGAATGTCTGGTAGGAGCTGAACAGTATAGTATTTGCATCCCTTACTTTTGTCAACATGCTATGGGCTTCTTCACGTACCGACGGTAGCCTTGGACAGATCACGTGTTTGACATCCTCGGCCATCGGCCACCTCGGGCAATCCGGATCTTACTCAGCAGCTTGCAGGACGGCGCAACGCATCTGCCGTCCAAATCGCAACTGCCGATATCATGCTCGTCGCACAAGACCTTGCTATCGAAACCAACATCGTCGGCAGTTCGCAATAGAAACACCACGGAAGACACGGATGACACGGAATTATTGTTACTTTCGTGGTCGTACATCGGCGTGTAGGGAAAGACGACCATCTCGCTGTGGTGCTGTGTATACATTGCACCTCGAATGTCGCGAAAGCGTGACAAATACGACGTGTAGAGCCTTCTGGTGCGCAGGAAACAGCCAGTACTGTGCGGACTGAGGCCACGATGAAAGTTCGATGAGAACATTCATGGTGTTGATGGGTTTCATCCAATTACCCCGCGCCCCCGGATCAGTCCCCACGCACCAAGCCCACAAAGGAAGCCATGGCTCCACTGCATCATCATTGGAAACGTACAACCTCAGCTTTCACAACTGCCGACGCTCTCCTACCTTACGTAGCCCAACACGATGCCGAATGTAGACCGAAGTAGGCGTGACGCTGGGTGTCAGACCTCGCCCGATCGGTGGCTTCAAATAACATGACGCGCCCCAGAGAACCAAGAGCGATGTACTTCTTTCCCTCTGCCTCGACCTTCAGCTCCCCGTAACCGTGCTGAAATTCCCAACGATGCTCCTCGACGAAGTACTGCCGCTCCTGATACGGTATTGGCCTATCGTGCTGGTATCTGTTGTTGCAGGCCACCTCATTGGCAACAAGTACTGGAAGGGACTGAATAAGTACCCTGGACCGACGCTAGCAGGCTACACCAACTGGTGGAGGCTACGAGATGTGTCGAAAAAGAATCACCACTGGACGACAATTGCTCTGCACCGAGAACACGGCGACGTCGTCAGACTAGGACCCAATGTTCTTTCCTTCGCGGACCCCAGGGCTATCAAACAGATATATGGTCTAAACAAGGGTATCTACAAGGTATGTTCTCACAGATCACTCACGGGAACCTGAGCTGATGGTGCGCAGTCCGACTTTTATCCAGTGCAGGGTGCTGTGGCGAACGGCAAGCCTCTGCTCTCCTTGTTTTCCACGACCGATGAAGACTTCCATGCCAAATACCGTCGTTGTGTCAACAATGCCTTCGCGATGAGCTCACTGGTCAACTACGAACCTCTGGTCAACTCTACGCTTACCTACTGGCTCGATAAGACTGAGGCGATGTTCGCTAACACTGGCGCAAGCTGCAACTTCAGCCAGTGGCTGCAGTTTTTCGCTTTCGATGTCATTGGCGACTTGACCTGGAGCAAACGTCTCGGCTTCGTGGAGGGGAACAAGGATGTCGACAACATCATCGGCTTCTTGGGCAAGTTCTTCGACTACGTCGCACCTGTAAGTCTATCTTATCTTCGACAGCATCTAGACCATGCTCACCTCTGTCCAGGTTGGACAGATGCCCATTCTTGACCGTATCCTGTGGAAGAACCCCATCAGCCTTTTCGCGCAGCGCGTCGGGCTCGACAAGCGCATCCACCCCGTCACTCTCTTCGCGCTCTCGCGCTCCAATGAGCGCGCACAACAGGTCTCGAAGATCAAGAAATTTGGACTGTCAGACGACGAGCGCGCGAACCCGCGCGGTATCGATCTGCTCTCCAAATTCGCTCAGGCCTCGCACGATCACGACTTCATGGATGACAACCGCATCCTGTCCACCTGCACCTCCATGGTATTCGCCGGCAGCGAAACGACCGCCATCAGCCTGTCCGCCGTCTTCTACTTCCTCGTCAAGCACCCACACGTATATAAGAAACTGATGCAAGAGCTTGACGAAGCAGTTACAAACGGCGCCATCGAAGAGCGCGACGACAAGACAGTGTCCTGGCCCGAAGCCCAGAAACTCCCCTACCTCGACGCCGTCATCCAGGAAGCCTTCCGCTTGCACCCCGCCCCTGGCCTGATCCTCGAGCGCGTCGTGCCCAAGGCTGGCATGAAGATCGCCGACGAGTTCATCCCCGGCGGCACGATCGTCGGCTGCAACGCCTGGGTGATTCATCGGCGCCCCGAGATCTTCGGGTCCGACGTCGACGCGTTCCGCCCCGAACGCTGGCTCGACGCCAGCCCGGAGAAGCTGAAGGAAATGAAGGGCAGCATGCTGCAGTTTGGCGCGGGCGCGCGCACCTGCATCGGCAAGAACATCAGCTTGCTCGAGATCTACAAGCTAGTTCCTAGCTTCCTGCGCCGGTTTGAGATCGAGCTTGAGTATCCAGGAGCCGAGTGGAAGACGCATAATGCGTGGTTTGTTACGCAGAAGAACTTCAACACGCGATTTAGGCCGAGGATGGCGAAGGCGGAGACTTGAGTCTTTGCAGCATCCACTTCTTATGTGTTTAATCGTGCGTTCAAGCGAGTCCAAAGCATTTCATTCATCTGTGTCTACCGAAACCCGTACCGCCCACGTTCATGCCCAGGTGCAAAGATACCCCGACCTCTATTTCCCAACAGCGTCAAAAGCATACTTCCGAGCCTTGCTCGTCTCCTTCACCCTCCATTCCTCAATATATCCCTCTACCTCCTCACACTTATTCTCCCTCCCCTCCACCGGCTCACCCCATGTCCCCCAATACGGCACAACGCCAGTCCACGTCCCCTTCACAAGCGCCTCTTCCTTCAAATCCGCACGATCGTCGCTCGGTCCGCCGTCCCTGATCTTCGCGCTCGCAGACACGATCCGCACTTTCAGGATCGACGTGGACTTTAGCTCAGCGTTTGTCGGGGGATTCCTGCTCCGGGCCCAGCGATCTGGCAGGAGGTTGTCGGTGATGCGCTGCATCGCGTACAGCGCCTCGTTCTCATCGGTGACGAGGGAAGCGTAGCCGTAGCAAATGGCCGAGCGGTAGTTGCAGGAATTGTGGAAGGGGGCGAGTGCTAGGACGAGGCCGTCGAGGAAGGTTGCGCTGACGGTTATGGGAAGGCCTTCTTGGCCGTCGGTTTCTTTTGTGGCTTCTTTTGAATTGCGGAAGAGACGCCCAGAGACGTAGCCGTGGATATATAGGTCGCGCTGGCTGGTGCGCGTGTCTGCGCTTTGGTTTGCGAAGTTGCCGGTGCAGCCTAGCATGGGTAGGACTACGGGGAAGGGGTGCTCTGGGTCGTTGAATGAGACATGCAAGACGGGACAGGTGTCTATGAGTGTGTGGATTGTTGCATAGTCGTACGTGCCTGCTATGTGTGAGTATGACTGTTGTCTAAGCTTCGTTGAGAGTGCGCTACCTCTGTTTGCAAGGCGGCCGAGTTTGTTCACTGCTGTTTTAGGATATTCTGGTGATGACATGCTGACTGTGATTGTTTGAGGCTTTTGGTTCGATCTCACTTATATTCGCCGGCTACTCTATGGACTTTCTGATGACTGTGTCGCACATGACGAATCTCTGGGAGTTGTGGCAGTACTTTGCGAACATGTGCACCGACATGTGGAGTCGAGGTCAGGAACCACCTGCGTCGAGGTGTGGAGGTGGTAATCGTGCGATGCTGATTGGCTGCAGTCACTTGCTCAATATTCAGGACACGAGCGTTTGGAGCGTGTAGGATGATGGTGTGGACAAGACGAGGCTGATGTGCGCTTTGATATTGGATACTCGTGGATACGCACGGATGGCACAGGAACACGTGTTCGAACAGCCATAGACTCTTATTCTGCCCTGCGCTTCTGCATACCAGTCTTCCTCTTGCCCAGAACGTCGCGGCCCTCCTCAATCTGCAACATCGCCTCGCGCTTCTTCTCCGTGACAGGCTTCAGTGCATCGCGGACGACTCTGCCCTCGATGCTGACACCCTCCTCTTCATACTCATCCATCATCTTGCCAACGCGCTTCTCAATCGCCTTAATCAAGTCGACGTCTCTCTGTCCAACTAATGTGATGCTAGTACCCACGCGCCCAGCACGAGCTGTACGACCAACACGGTGAATGTAGTCATCTGGGTCGCGAGGTACGTCGTAGTTGATGACGAGTGCCACCTCCGGGATATCGAGACCTCGAGCTGCGACATCGGTGGCGACGAGGATTCGTGCGGCCTGCGCACGGAAACGGGCGAGGTTGTTGACACGGTCAGATTGCTTGAGACCGGAGTGGAGTGCCGTAACGCGATGGCCAAGCAGCCGCAGCATATACTCCAGGAGAGTGGCCGTCTTAGTGTGATTGCAAAAGATGATGACTGATTTCTTGATGTTCTCCGGAGTTTCGAGAGCAACGTGCAGATAGCACTCCTTGTGTGTGACCGGGGTCTGAAGGTATTTCTGTTGCAGCTTCGGTGGGATGGCGAGGTCTTCCGTGTCGACCTCGCAGACAAAGATGGGAGGGCGACCTGGACGAGGTTGCTCCTTCAGTGCGAGAACTTCCGGCGTAACTGTAGCAGTAAACAGGAGGGTCTGGCGCTGTGTAGGCGGTGGCACGACGGAAAGACAAGTCTCGAGGTCTGGAAGCATGGAGCCCTTTCCAGGCGTAAGTAGTCGATCAGCTTCATCGAAAACAACGAACTTGACGCGACGCAGACCGCAGATCGTGTCCTCTCCGGAAGTCTTGATATGCTCAGCAAGTCGTCCTGGTGTAGCAACAACAATGTGCGGTCTTGATGCAAGGTTGATCGCCTGCTCACGCTGGTCTGCTCCACCCGTAATCAGAATAGGCTTCATCGACTGAGGCGCTGATATAGCCTTGACTTGCTCGAAAATCTGGATCGCCAGTTCTCTTGTCGGTGTAATGATCAGCCCAAAGATACCCATCGGGTCCTCAGCCCACTTCTGCATCATTGGGACCGAGAAGGCCACAGTTTTACCTGTACCCGTTCGACTCCCTCCAATGCAGTCGCGACCTTTCAGAATCTCTGGGATAGTTGCGGCCTGAATACCGGTCGGTTTCTTGATCTCCATGGACGCTAGTGAGGCAACAAGCCACGGGGCAACGTTGATGGAGGCAAAGCTCAATTTGTCTTTCTGACCTCCGCCGGGCTGGACTGACGGCGTAGCAATCCTGGCTCCATTTTGGTTGATTGTTGGTCTTGATTTGATCCTGGAGATGGTCGACACTGGTAGCACTGGAGCAGCGGGCGCTGAAGCCTGATCTTTAATAGATTGTTCAGAGTCCCCGGCGCTCGGTGAAAGTCTTCTCCTCTTCCTCGACCCTGCTTGGTGCTCTAAGATCTCTTCATCTGATGAGCTATACTCGGAGTCGTCGCGCGCCATTGCGTAATAGCTTTGTTATTCCGAATGAAAGCAGACAGACGCTGATGTTGTGAATAGCGAAACGTCCCAGCCTCGGCGCGAATCTAGAAATTTTGTGAGGGAAGCGCGCTAGCATTATCGATAACACTAGCGCGGCCGCTTCGATCCTTCCATCTCCCAATTCTTGCACCGTGCATTCATCCACATCGAAGACTGAGAGGTAATTGAATGCTCTTGTCTACCATAGACTAGCTAACGATTTCTAGTTCTATATCTGCAGCATGCTTCGCCACAGAGACACGCTTTGTCTAACCCGGCCCAGTACTTGTCGCCATAATCCAGCGTAATCTCCGTGCCAGCGTCGATTCCCTTGCTCACGATGATCACACGTTGGGTGTCCAGCCATGTGAACGTCGATGATTGCGCGTTTGCTTTACAACTGTGATTTGCAAAGCGAGTGTAGTTCCCGATTCTTTCCTGCCAAATCTGATAGTTCGACAGCGGCGTCGAAGAGTCCATAACGTCGCGGCCGCTCACCCCTTTGGTTATCAGACCGACTAATTCGCCAATGGCTGCTCCTCGTTCGAATGAAGTCAGGGCGAGTAGACCATTATTCTTTCCGTCCGGCGTGCGGAACACTTGGATGGGTGGCGGCTTGCGCTTGACACAGCCGAATAGCGATGGAAAGCAAAAGCATGCGTTGGCCTTTGGATCGTCTGATTGCTGCTCGCCGCACGGTGTACAGATGTACTGGCCGTTAATACGAGCAATGGAGTTAGGTTGCGGCATCCACCGAGGATCCTCGCAGCCCCAGACTGACTCGTCAATGATGGACTCGTCGATGTGTTCGAAGTTGAAGTATCGGTTCTGTTCCAGGTAAGTCTGCGGTAGAGGCACAGGATCTGTGCCATCCTCAAACACGACCCACTCGTGGGGGTGGCCTGAATACTGCAACGTTGGGGACTCGCCGACGATGGCCAGCAGCTGCCGCCAGTGTGGATGCAATGTGTCTGCAGCCACCTCCAATCTCTTTCGCAGATTACGCAGCCGTCTCATGGCATCCTTGTCGAAGCCGACACGATATTTGCAGAAGCGGTATATGCCCATGCCAGCAAATACAAGAGCTGCCCACCCAGCCGCGTCTTTGACTTCCTTGTAGCCTCTCCAAATCGCCATCTTGTTTCGGAGCTCCTTCTCCGACCAACCGAAGTCCTGGCACGCCTCCATGAAGACCGCCTTTCTGTGCTTGGTCGCCGAAAGATCAGGGACAGCAGCAGTCCGGAACTGTATCTGCTCTTCGAAGAGCTCCGTCCACCTGGCTTGCACAATCATCTCGATGGATCGGCACACGCGACTGGCCTGTGTGACTTTGCGGCAGAAGACGTTCATCTGGCTGAAGGAGTCGTGCGTGGTACCGACCGACGTGCTGAGCATGTCCATTGCAGTCACATCTGACGTGTTTTGGCGGACAACCTCAGAGGAACCTGAAGGTGCAATCTGAAACTGCTCAAAGATGGCTTTTGGATCGAGATTGATAGAGCCATGCAGCTGCTCCCAGATACCGATAATCAACTTGTCGAGTGTGGACGGTTGGAAGACGAATTTCTCTGAAGCTACCTTCTTCCGCTTTGGGAAGTTCCTCGTGTCGACTTGCATCTGCCGCTGGTGCTCGCTGTGATCCTCCTGGATGGTCTGCTTCTGCGAGATTCGGAGGCCTCCAGTGCCTTTGCGACGGGCGTCGGAGGTGTCGATGCCCTCTTCGGTGGCGTCTGAGCTGTGCGACTGAGTCTCAGACATCATGTCGTGGTCCTGACGAGGTACGGTCGGGCTTCTGGATGGCCCTGGCGTCACCATGCCACTTAACTCTAAAGTCCGCTGGATTATGTCAGTCACTGATGTACTGTGACAGATACAATATTGGCCGTTGCAAGCAACACGTACTCACCGATGCAACTCTTTCTGAACGTGGACTCGACACATTACCTGGCCCTGCATGCCCTGCATCCTCTAGGAAGGCCTCCACTCGGAGTATAGGACGCACCAGGCCATCAATCTGCGGCCATGCAAGGTTGATGTTGCGGTGCTCCAGATGCTCTTGGATGGCCCGGCCAATGACTTCTGAGAGCCCTTCGATGTCCCCGAGCGCAGCCATGTCAATGCAGCCAGCCGACAGCCTTCAGCTTCCGGGTTGAGACGGACCTGTTCGCTTGACACTCCGTGGTGGTCCTAGTCGATCTACGGGAGATCCGCGGAGCAATTGAGACCCTCAGCCTCGGGCGTGGGCAACTTGCACACGCAGAATGGCGAATGATGCTCGGGCAGGTGGCTTGGACGCATCAAGTAATTAAATGAGGTGCTTGGATTCGCATCGGGTGCACAAACCGCTAGCTCGGAGCAGTGTGGACCGAACGAGGCTAATGATATTAGAATCGAGGTTTTCCACGATCGCTGTTCTGTAATGTAAGGCTGCAGGCAACCGCGGCTTGAAGTTTAGGAGCGTCGTCAGTTGATTGTAGCCAAGTCGCTCCCGCCGTTGCGCGCCGGCGATCTTGACGTTTATGATGGTCGCGGCTCGACAGTTCTAGACGTGCGCGCTTTCCCCGACAGGGTTGATGATCGCCATGTGAGCCACTCGTCATGCACGGCCTCTATCAAAGAACAACCACTGCTACAAGCAGCTCGCGACAGGTGACGTGCGTCAAAGTCCCAAAGGAAATCACGGATCCTGCAGGCTGGCTGAAGGATCATTACCGAAGATCTGTTGCCACTGGTATTGAGATCTCGTTATTGGGCCCCAACGACAATTTCTCGATTGCTCCGATGTCTGCCCGGGCTGCAGGCTAACCGACTGCTCGGGCAGTCAAAAACTATGGATCTGAGCATCTCGGACGGATAGCCGAACGAACAAGGCTTAGCGTGCAAAATGCTCCCGGCGCCAGTACCGCCAGATTGTTCCGGCGAACGTCACCGTTCTACCGAACATCAAAGGAGGGTATCGCCAGCAATTCATCTGCCCAGTCGCGTCGACTGCGCACGAGGACTATCATGGGCAGAGAAGATAGTCACAACAATAAGGTACGTTTGCGCAAGTTGTGATGGTCTCAGATCGCGATGCGCTCATGAGTTGGTCGAACTGGAACCGAGCAGCACCTTCACACCTCCAGATGCCGAAGTGTGATTGTGTACGATTGGGACCCACAGTGCCACACCCGCCAAGTCGCGCGTGTACGCTGCTTCTTACCAATTCGCGGGGATTTCTCCCATGCTTGACAGTTATTGTATTGGTATAAAAATGTCAAACGCCTTAGGGTCTGGTATTGGCGCAACTACGTCAGCCGGAAGCACTCCGTGGCTTATTGTCCTCATCGTTCCACTACATCATCTCAGAGGCCCTCAAAGGTTATTCTTCACTTTTTTGCATCGCATCTGATCTTCACTGCATTTTCGCAGTAGTCCTGCATCATGGACAGTCCGTCGGAGAAGGAGGTCAAGGAGAACAAGCTTAAGAAGGTCTCCACTACCGAGTCGTATACATTTCAGCATCAGAAAGGCTGGAGGAGATGGCGCATCCTGCGACCAGGTCGCGGCATGTACCACGATGTCAAGCGACGACTGCCATACTACTGGAGCGACATCACGGACGCCTTCACATATCGAGTCTTTGCTAGCACAGTTCGCATGTACTTCATCAAGTAAGTTAAATCATACCACCTGTGAGCACAGTATATTGACAACTTCAGCGTTCTACCAGCCATCGCGTTTACACTAGACATGTACC
The DNA here is from genome assembly GCA_022225945.1 of Didymella pomorum. Taxonomy (NCBI): domain Eukaryota; kingdom Fungi; phylum Ascomycota; class Dothideomycetes; order Pleosporales; family Didymellaceae; genus Didymella; species Didymella pomorum. The sequence goes on along the minus strand of JAKJXN010000014.1, from coordinate 460,683 downwards.
GCCGCACCGGTGGCTTCTTCGGCATCAACGAGGCTTTGTTTGCGTCCGCATTAGCAGCTATGGTTTTCAGTATCCTTTCCTGCCAACCTCTCACCATCGTTGGTGTCACCGGTCTTATCGCGCTTTTCAACTACACCATCTACGACATCATCGAGATGCATGACCCTGCCATCTACCCAGCTTTTACTGCATGGGTTGGCATCTGGGCAGCTATCTTTCACTGGATCGTCAGCTTTGGAAACTACTGCGATTATATGGCGTACGTGACAGACTTTTCAAGCGAGTCTTTCGGCATGTACGTGGGTATCATCTACTGTGGTAAGCATGAACGGTCTCGATCGTTCGTCGACCTCTAACAGTCACGCAGTCAAGGGAGTAGAAGAGCTCGTCTACCTCTTCGAAGTCTCGGGCTTCGAAGGTGGTTACTTGTCCATCGTCATCGCGATGCTCCTCTTTGGCTCGGTCTACGCACTCGAGAAGATTGGTGGTAGCACAATTTGGAAGCCATGGATTCGTGGGATCTTAGCTGACTACTCATTTGTGTTCCCGACTCTGTTCTGGGTCGGCTTCTCGCACTTCCCTGGCCGCCTGGGCGGGACCGAGCAGTACCGAGTACCAACTGTTGGTGCTTTCGAACCCACTCAAGATCGAGACTGGGTGATTGACTTTTGGAATCTGGACGTCAGCTGGGTCTTTGTGGCTGTACCGTTCGGCTTTCTGATGATGCTTCTATTCTACTACGATCACGTAAGTCAAGTCCGCCGTGAGAGATCCCTGTATGCTGACGCAGTTCACAGAACGTCTCTTCCCTTACCGCGCAGGCGCGTCAGTACCCTCTCAAGAAGCCCGCAGGTTTCCACTGGGACTTTTTCCTCCTCGGCTGCACCTGCTTCGTCTCTGGCATCATCGGTCTTCCTCTACCAAACGGTCTTGTCCCCCAGGCGCCGGTACACACAGACTCATTGACAGTGTATGAGACACGCCTCAAGGTTGTAGAGACTGTGGAAGGTGACGAGATCCGCCATCCTGAGGTTGAGGCCACAGCTGTTGTTGAGCAGCGCGTCAGTCACTTCCTGATGGGATTGGCGATCTGGGGTACCATGACCGGTCCTCTCCTGACTGTCCTAAGCACTATGCCTGCGGCGGTGTTCGCTGGTGTCTTTTTTGTCGTTGGCGTAAGTTATCACGACCTTACCCCGTTCAAGTTGGTACTAATATTTCTCAGTGGGGCTCTATCGAGAGTAACGGCATTCTCGCCAAGCTCTGGTATCTGAACTCCGAAAAGCGCTTCCTCGACCCGAAGAACCCACTCAACGCCGTCCCACGCCGCAAGATCTGGTTGTACATCGGATTGCAAGTCCTCGGTGTTGCCTGTACCGTCGCCATCTCGCAGACTATTGCAGCCATCGGTTTCCCGGTCCTCATCATTGCCCTCATTCCCCTTCGAACGTTTCTTATGCCCAAGTGGTTCACGCAGCACGAGCTCGCCGCGATGGACGCACTTACGGCGAATAACCCGGCGGTGCTGGTGAGCTTTGGTGGTACACCTGCGAAAATGAAGGGCTTCGAGGAGGCCTTCGACGAGACATTGAGGGCAGGCGGTGACGCTGAGCAAGGCGACGGCTACGATTTGCACCGTGCGAGATCAAGGGGCAGCCGAAGTCACAGTGCTGTTCGTCAGCGTGCTGGGAGCATTCACAGATAGAAGACTCATAGACGGTTGTTGAAAAGGGGTCGAGTATCAAATAAAAACATGAGAATGTTGGGGAATAATGAAGAAGATGGAGAATAACAATTGGAAATTTTCAATGAGAGCATCGAATCACACCGTTACGCCTCCAGTAGCTGCCACTCGTCGTCCAGACCTTCAGCCTGACGATCAACGTCCATAATAAGAGCGCATCCTTAGGATTCTGGAAGCTTGAGCCCAGTGTCGATGGGATCAAGCTCGATCAAGGACCTATCTGACACTGGTCCAACTTCTACAGCCGCCTTGCCAACATCAAGCTCCAAGCGCCAGACCTTCTGCTCCCGCTCTATGATCCATTTTGGCTGAGCACGGAACAGAGGTACCCCAACGTGTGCCTGCTGGATATCTGTGAAAGTGTGCAGCAGGGCAGCTTGCATGGCATGCTGCAGCTGTGGGTAGTCCTTGCATTGGAGCTGCCACTTTTTGCAGATACTTTGCTCCACCAGAGCACGTTGTGCCCTTTGAGACAAGATTTTCGCGAACATATACTTATCGTTCTTGAACTCTTTGAGTAAGTCTGGATCAGAGCAGCTCTTACGAAATGATTCTGCAACGTCGGCCACCGCATCTATACCTCGGTCTACAAAGTGCTCGAACGGGCGCTTCTTGGCCATTTGTAGGTCGGACGCTGTGCGCCGAATGCGATCATGGATCTCGACTAGGTCTTTTCCTGCGAGCTTCTGGTTTATGTAGCCCTCGAAATAGTCCTTGTAGTCTTGAGTTACTACCTTCAGCTTGCGATACAAGGTTCGGAGGTTAAGTCCTGGCCAGTATTGCTTTGCCACATCTTGCAGGCTTGGAGCAAACTCATCAGAGCTGGTCACTGCGTGGCTCACTTGAGTACGTCACGTACCGGTTAGCTCTGAAGGCAGCAGATGAACAGCATGGTGAGGGAACGTGGTCATATCGAGACCGTACGGATCGTACGCAACTGGCGTGTCGCTCGATGCAGAATAATTGATAGGCGTGTCATAGTGCACGGCTTGGTGCAAGATGGTCTCTTCACCACCAGAGCTTGTAGAGGCTGGAGCAGAGTACCCAGACTCGGGTGTCTGGTCAGGTACTTGTGCAGCGCCATCGGAGGAGCCTGCACTGCTTCAGCATTTAGGTTCGAAGGCTGTGTAGTCTTTGGCTTGGACTCTGTGACATGATGACCACAAGATCGGAGTGCCGTAGCGGGTATATCGTGAATCAAGAGCATGGTGAATTCGTTGACAAAGGCTCGGTCTATTAGAACACAATGGTTGAGGGGATAAGATAATGAAAGTGGGCAGGAGGAAATTTGATCATACGGTGTTATGCAATGTGATGCTACGTGATCGCGACTGTGAGGCTCGTTGTGAAAGCACATCCACCACAGCGCAACGTATACTGCACAGTGAATACGGTCCTATGAAGCAATGTCAATACGTGTTGATTGCAGGGAATTTCCTGAGGACTTTCACTGAAAAGCAGGGGAATTTGCAGCCGCACAGCACACAGTGCGTGACAGATCGCCTTGAAGTGTTTGGCCGCTGCGTTAGGCATCGCGAAAAGAGACAGAAGCAATCGCAAAAATGCCTTCTCCACAGATATGTGTCCCGCTACCACGCAAGTTTGATTGCAACTATGACTCGTTATGAGAACCCGAATTTCAAAGATCATGCATCCTCCTCTTTCAACTTCGAGTGTGAATGCCAGGCTTTTAGGCGGCTCTGCCCATCCAGTGCGGAGAAAGAGCCTCGACGGACCGATTCGAAAATTGCGAATCTAAGCAAAAGCCCTTTGGAGAGGGTCGAAACAGAGCTCGCAGCGGACACCCATCCATCCGTCTTTCACGGCCAGTGTTCTGACTGAAGGTCGATTCTGGGCTGTGAGCTCAAGTTGGCACTTTTCCACCGGTTGCTTCAACGACTTTTACAACATCGCCTTTGAGCTCTGGCACTGCATTCGAGAGCTGCCACGCAATCTGCTCTTGCAGGAAACGATACGCTTCTTCGCGACCTTTTAGCATTTGATTGTGGCGCTGCACAAGCTCGACGAACTCTCGAGTGTAAATGTCAGGGTTTCGAGAGCTCTCGACATACTGTGTGACCTCTGGAGGGATGTCGACGAGAACATTGGGAGCTGTGTTCGAGAGTCTCACGAGATTCTGAATCAGTACATGGCTGAACTTATCGTCAGTATCAATAGACGTTCCGTTTCGCAAATTGCCTACACTTCGCGCTTCATGGCATCTTGAGTCTTGCTACCATGATGATCGTAGGCTTGAACTATGAGGTTGTAGAGCGTCTGCACAATGTCTTTCAGCTGCCGCTCAACAGCAGCGATCGCTAACCACTGTCATCAGATTTCGACATTCAAAAGGTCGTGCATTACCAACCGTCAGTATCTACGGCGCTCATTTTGCTGTAGTCGAAATCAATTTGCGAAGTTGCGAAGTTACGCGTGAATAATGAAGGTAAGGCAGTCGCGAACGCACGCCAAAATGAATGCGCCAAGATCTCGGCGAATCTGGTGCCGATTGCGTCACCGCCTTTACCTTCAACAACAGCCTACACAAACAGCAGTCTATCTTTGTACAACACTCTCGCGCCGCTACGTGTCAGCATAGAGCAGTCTTCCAGAAGATGGTGATTAGCAGAAAGTGGTCATGACGGAAAGAGCACAGCAAGAGCAGGACCTATCTCATTTGCAGCCAGAGACCGTCCAGCCCCCAACAACATCAACAGACTTGGGATCTGCTGCACCAAGTACAGGTCGAACAAACGGAGAAAAGCGTACAGCGGAGCCCCAGAAGCTAGAGACTGATACAACGTCAGACAAAGCTACTGCAGCTTTCATTCGGCGGACCCTCTGCGCCCACAACGTTCTCCTCGGGAATGGCGAGAAAGGAGGAACTACACCACGTCCAATCGATGAGCTCCTGCCACCATTGACAAGCTCAAACGAGGTTGACCTTCAACTGTACGGTATCATTTCGGTGATCATCAAAGAGTTTGTGCAGACATGGTACTCGAAGATCACGCCGGACCAAGTATTTGTCAACGAGGTCATCCAGGTCATTGCGCACTGCACAAGGGCGGTCGAGCAACGTTTGAGGAAGGTCGATCTGGAAGGTCTTCTGCTGGACGAGATTCCGGGGCTTTTGGAAGAGCACCTGATCGGTAAGTGATCTAGTTCTTGTTGAGGCCGCGGACGTGTCTAATTACGCATTTCGAAGCATTTCGCCTTGCGAAGCGGCAAGCTTCGTCTCCACAATCGCTAGTGTCAGATCTACGTCTCATCTACCACACGCTCTATCCACACCCTGCTCTATCTCCTGTGCCGGTCGATGCCGTGCCGTCGACTTATGTCGAGCAGCGAGAGAGTGAGTCCGCCTGGCGCCAGCTTATTATCCAAGGAGTCTTATCCGTATTGCTCCCCACCGATGATCTGAAAAATGGATGCCTACGATCCCTAGTGGCTGAGATCTTTGCAGAGATGATATTGGGCAATGGCATCAGCGGAAAAGCCTGTGAGGGCTGGCTATTATGGGAAGCTATTGGGAGAATCGCAGACATTTTTCAGACGGATCCAGGCCAGAACGACGATCTTTCGTCAGACGATGGAGCCTCAGTCGACGATTTGAGCCGTCTGGAACGTTTTGGACTATTGCCATCACAAGCTGAAGAGCAGAGTGGTTCAGCTAGCGTGCCAATCGTCAACGCGAAACGTTATGAGGCCGCATCCATGTCTGTCTCGGGCTTGTTCTGGATGGTCATCCAATACGTATTTCTGGCGTTTACTGCGCTGCGCACATGCGTTCTAACTATAGTCTCAGCATCATCTTTGCCTTCAAGGTCTTCGACAAGCGGACCGATACCGTTGGATGAGAGCTACCAATCACTCTCGTCAGAGGTAGAGTCTCAGGCCTCAACGCATTCGCTGGACATGGAACGGCCTATCGTAAGCATGAAGCTGTGGAGCTGCGCAGCGCAGTTTGTGGAGTTGGACGTCCGCATGCCTTGGCTGACCGGCTTCATCTCAATACTGCATTGTGGAGCGTTGTTCGGCCCGGGGAGGGTGGGTGACACAGATGGTGTATTGGACAGGTGAGTTGCGACAATTTTCTTCCTTGTTTCCATGGTTGGCCAGCACCACCGGCGCCCAAGCCCAGTGCAACACGACGTGCAGAAGGACCGCATGAGATTTAGGTCACTTGACTTCGCCTGAGCGAATGCGACGGCCCGCAGACCCTCACACGGTCATACCCCGGTTAGGGTGTGCGCCGATGTATGCAAGCCCTTGCACCCGTCCCGGCGGCAATTCGACGCCCCTAGGCTAGGCCTTGGCAAGGGTGCGTTTCCTCACCACCATTCAAAACGGAACCTCGACGCTGGCAATCTGTATGGACCGATCAACGCACGCGTTTCCGTATGGATGCCATGTGCGATGCTGCGGGCTCTGCAGTGAGCACAAAGCCCGAGCACTAAGCCGTATTGTCGCGCTCATAGCCTGCGCAGGCAGCCCGCTTACGCGCCCGGTGATCTACCCACATCGTCAGCCGTCCGTTGAGCTCGGGACTGGCCGTTCCTTATGTACAAGCATAACATTGGTGGCTGTTGCAGACCGGACCATACGACTAAGACGGCAGACGATTGCGCCTGTTCTTACGACCCTCCTCGCGCAAGTGCGACATCGCTACCACATGTTATATTCTAGCAAGTTCCGATGACTACCAACGACTGGCGCGGGCCTTTTACACATTATCCGGTTCGATGCAGAATACGACCACGAGAAATTGACTTGAGATGTCCGGCCTGAACGTGGAAAGTCTTGCCAGATATGTCCCGTCCATCGAGTTGAGGAGCCGTATTATGTTCCCATGTCGCCTCATTTTGCGGCCTGAAGATCCTACATCTTCGATTCTGCCAGTGAAATCACTCTACGGCACCATATTTGGATGCTCCGAACGAAGGACCTGGCGCTTTGTAGCATCGGCTGACTGGACTCCGCGGACTGCTCCACTCGGATGCATCGCATGCTAATTGCATATATTGCGCCAATCAACGAATCGCATTTTACCAAAGTCCAGGGCACTAACTACAAGCCTTCTAGGTTTCTCTCTCACCTCATCCACACGCGCATCTTGAGCCCCGCTCTACTCCCTGTAGTCCTTCGGACAGTGCGCGCTACTTTGTTTCCGAACAACGGCATGGGTCCCCCACGACAGATCCCAACCGAAGAGGAGACAAAAGAGATCAAGCGCCGGAGCGCTGCATCGCTGCTTGGCTTACTACCACCGCAAGTGGCAACTACCTTCTTCGCAAACGATAGCAAGGTTGCACAGCATCAGCAGGTCGAAGAAATTTTGGATTGTCTTGAGGACACGTACTTGAACAAGCATCTGATCTTCCAGATACTCGAGCTGATCGTACTGAGACTAGTTCCCGAGTTGGAGTCGCAGGGGATACAAGACCTCATGGAGGAGCTTACAGGGTAACTCATGTCCAGATAGACATGCCTGACGTGCACTATAAATTTGAATTGGCTCAAGATAGCTAGCTACTACCACTTGCCCAAGCCAGATCAGCTTCTAACCCACCCATTGACGGACTGCTTCAGGTCTGTCTGCGTGTACCAAGCTCATGCTCTACATGCTGGGTACAGGATATCGATCAAGGTGTTGTCGGTAATACCATCCCAACAAGGTCCCAAACTTCGTCCTTCCTCTTCTTCCTTCAAGCAGTTAGGCTTCATATACCTGCTGTATCGTCATGTACAAACAGCTCATCCTGCGTCGTCGTGAGAAGGTACACCGCTCTATCCGGAAAGAGGGGTAATCGACCAATTACAAAAAAGAACGGCACGAAATGTTGAGAGATATGCAAGTCCAGACTTTTCGCAGGACCGCAAGTGCATGCAGCAACGAGCACCTGACCTCTTGAGGAAAAGCTGGAGAGAGGAAATGAAGCGAGAACGCAACGTAAGGTACAATGTACCCCGCCGTTCCCGCTATCGGTCAGCCACCGGGAGCTCCTTCAACCCTTCCACCCCGTACCCGCTTGTCGAGCGTCGTACGATGATCGAGGCAACTTAGCGGTGAACATCGTCATTGCTTCAATTAAGGAAAAGTGGACGCCTTGATGCATGCACCTGGGAGGATAGAATTTTACTCGGAGAGCGCGACGGACCGCGATATACGCTGGGGAAGGCATCGTCGGCTACACCAACTTCTATTGCAGCCCAATCACGACGTTCCCCGCCAATGATGAGACCGAATCAAATACAAGCGAGCCATGTGCGCATCTCCGCCATTGGCATCATTGTGTGTATCTCACGAACAAAGACTGCAGAAAGACTGCACAGTATGTGGAGGTGAGGTTAAGCTACCGTCATGCCGTGTACCGTGCCGAACCTCGAAAGTTTGAATCGTTGATGGCCACGCGAGCGGCGGCATCCCGCTGCCGGCTGACAACGACATGAGCGGCGTGGGCTGAACTGGGGACTTCCCTGATATCGCAACGACCTGCCGTCCAAATCGACGCTGCTATTACCCAGCATCTTGCCGGTTGAGCATACGTTTCACTTTTCCAAAAGCCTCGAACACCTTAGCTCAACCCTGCTGATTGTCATTCAGAAGCGACATTGCGTTGAGATTCCCCGCACGCCACAGCTGATCTCATGGTCTTATCGTAGGGTTCGCGTACCTGAAATGCCCGTGCCGCCATATCGTCCCACCCGCGAACGCAATTGCGAGATACTGATGTCAGCTTACTTGCGGCGCAATTGGGTTGCGAACAGTACTGAGGCCTCAACGGCGCTAATCAACAGGACATGAGAACCCTGAGCCTCGACTTTCTCACGTCGCCGACTCCCCCATGCGATAGTAATCCGTGTAACGGGAGCCCTGACTCGACATCCCATCGACCGTTGAACTTCGAATTCTTCGCCTTGCAAGGATCTTGGCCAGACACCGCTTCTTCACGAACCACAAATCACCAGCAAAGACAATCGACAAGGGAAGAAATTAATCGCTCCGCGGTGCGGGTGACGCTTAGGGTCATGAGCATCAAACAGCAGGCTCTTGCAGCGCAATGACCGCCCTCGGGAAGAGCGAGCGCAATTTGAGATGCAAGACATCCCGTGGTGGAGCAAGGTTCTGGAGCACCGTGCGCTCTGCCTCCGACGCTTGTGAATTGCAGCCCAAAGCAGGAACGACTCGATGTCGACTCGATATCGCAAAATGAGGCTGACGTCAAGTAGCCATATTGATGGCCCACAGGGCTGGGCACGGTTGGGGGTGCGATTATCGCCGTGTAACACAGCGTCAGGAGCGTTGCTCTAGAAAGAGAAGGCGCTTGGCACGTTGCGAGGACGGCATTGCGAGTAGCACGTCAGTCGAAGTGCCGGCGGTCATGCTCCGGTGACAGCTTTGCGGTGACAACTCTCCGGTCTCGATGCAACCCACATGATACCTGGATGGCCTCGACGTGCTGCAAGGTCCCGTTTCTAGCAACGGACGATCAACATGAAGCGACGGCTTCGTGCGTTTGACAGGGTGCACAGCGCGGATGGGTCCGTCGACGGCGGGTGTCCTTGTGCTGCGAACCACTGCCCAGTGCTGAAGCCAAATCTTATTTCGAGGCTCATCAAAGTCAATGGACAAGCGCATGCCGCGGAAATTAGTCACAGCATTGCAAAGCAGTGCCTCGTACGATATTTGAGATCCGCAAAAATTGGCGGGAGCTGCCCGAGGGAGTCAAACCAGATCCTAGGCAAGCCTCAGCACCAACATTACCACATAGCGCCACGGTTCCTCACACCCAGACCATGCTGGAGTCAATTAGAAGAGCAAAAGAACGCATAGGGACAGAGGATCAAGAAGCCCCGGACGCAAAAATGAAGCTGGTCACTACGAGGGTCGAACTCGCGACCTTGGCGTATCAAGGATGAAAGCTATTAGCACCACGCTCTAACCAACTGAGCTAAGCGACCGATTGATTTATTTTGATGATAGTTGTCAAAAAAATTAATCATTATTATCTCAAAATTCCTGCACTATTCTGGCACGCATGCGCTCTTCCATGTGGCAGACTCCGGTGGTCGACCCTTGACTCCTCCTCGTCACCAATCACCACACTTAACCGCCATCCCGAGAAACTTACCAGGTCCCACCCACTCATCTCCCTTTCTGTCCCACCATACGCGTGCATCGTTGCACCACATACTCTTGCAATCACCTGACCCGCTAGCGCAGGCACGCCAGCCAACGACAACGGTAGGATGCCTTTTCGTGAGACGTCAGCCCAACAGCGTTTGCGCTACAGTTGACGCGCCGCCAAAGGCCCGACGACAGCGCCCGGCGTGTGCCAGCACATCTGTCCAGAAAAATGTGCTTCCTCGCAGCACCTCAGTGGCCGCTTTATCAGTCACTAACGCAAGTGTCGCTGTACTTGCGAATAGGCCCACTCATAATGATGCCGTGCGACGCAGCTAGTCGACTCCGAACACTGCGTGCCACGCGTGGTAAAGCAGCGAGATGATCGCGTACAAATCGTGTGTTGCGGAAGACGAGGGGATATTGGATCGTTGCAGTGCATCGTGAGGGCAACTGACAGCTGCGCTGTACCCGCATACCTGTGTTGCGGTGTCTCCTCCTTCGAGCTCGGCTGCATCCGCACAGCAAGCTGCTGAGGGTCCTGCGGCCAGTGGAGCTTCACGGCTACGGGCCGGACCGCTCATGGAGGACTGACGACCTAAAGCGTCTGCTCTGCAGCGTCTCATTTACTTTGCGTTTGCGAGTACGTCAAAAGCAAAAATGAAGCGCTGATCATCGTGCCACATGCAAACGCTGTGCGCCAGATACGGATGCGCAGTCCCACGAGCTCAGAGTCCACAACCGAGCTCGGCTCGTCCCCACGCTAGCTCGCTAGCCGTGCTGACCCTTTGTCGATCGATGACACACGCCAGAGTCCGCGGCAGGAAAACAACTGAAATGATGTCCGAGACGAACCGCCGAAAAAGGCAATCCCTGGTCTGACCGCACGTAAGCAGCCTGTCAGTGAGGGTCGGGGAGCCGGGAAGTCATCTAAAGCGTAGCTGCTTGATCTGGCTCATCTCGCTGTGGCTTGCGGCAGGCATCAATGCTGAACGAAGCTCGTTGAGGTGTAAGGAAGCTCGGTTGCCTGCCGCGAGCGTCTTCTCTGCGAGACTCACCAGGCCACTGGATCGTCATAGCGGCGAATCGTAGAACCGAAGTTAAGCCTTGGCTAAAATATCGTACTGCGTCCGGGGAGGTAAGGCAGTCTTGCATAAACTCAAATTTTGTGTTTGTCTTATGCTGTGCAGCCTGCTGCCTGCCTGAGTGACAGTGGATCACAACAGGACGAGACAGGTAATCTCTGGCTTCGATCAGGGGAAGCGTCGTCCAAGACAGGTATGCGATACCAAAGGAGTGGATTGACGCATTGGTCGAGCTCGACTTGCGTCTCAGACTACAAAAAGCTATATGAGTCCAAATATAGGTAACAGAAGGGTACGAGCCTGTTCGTCGTTTCAGACAGAATGCAAAAGCAACAGAACGGGCCGCCAAGATGCTAAGAAGTGTACAGTAGCTAATGGTCCGCGTGAGCGGTATAGTCTTTCATGTATGTAAGAAGAGTGTATGTGGCGACGCATGGTTGGGGTATTGTGCATGCTGCGGGTATAACGTGGAAACAAGATAGATCAGTGGAACGAGCGCCAGAAGGACAGTTAAAACAAGAAATGCTAGAGATGCTGATGCAGAGATGAGAGTAATCAAACCGAAATACCGGCACTATGCGTGCTGCCCTAAGATATGCCCAAGTTTCCTTCTTTTGGCGCGTGATCGGATTGAAATGGTGAAGTGTCGTCTCTCAAACGTATTAATAGTAGTTTTGTGGCTGTGCATGGTCTTCGTGTGTCGTGCGATGCGACAACTGCTGTCATGTCGACTAGTGCAAAACATCGACAGTTTCCAGCTTTGTGACGCTGTAATCGGGCTCTGACGCGCGTCGAATGCCCGATGGCATGCTCTCGGATCGACCCTTGATTCGCAGCTTCTCCATGAGCTTGCCCATGGTCATGTACTCCTCAGGCGCAACGGCAAAGTCACTTGGCTGTGACTTGAAGAAGCTCATGACCAGCTCCAGAGCACGGGCTGCCTCTTCTTGGGAAGGTGAGACCGGTGACCCTGTTCCTCGGACCCCTCCAGGGGACGCAGTTGGCAGAGGTGGAGGCTGCATCGAGTTCGATATATTGGTAGGTGATACGGACATAGCCTCATCGATTGAGGCCAATGGGTCGCCCATCTCTGCCATAGGTGAGTCGAGTGTGTTGCTGCTAATGTATTTGGGAGTCACAGCGTCTGACGATGCTGGCGGTGAAGCGTACTGTGCAACACCCTCCAACAGAGGGAATGTCTGACTCCGTGGCCGCTGGAAACCGTTGGTTCCTGGCTGCCCATTGGAAGCCTGACGGTTGCCAATGAATGGGTTGGGGCCGCATGCTGAATCCGGTGTGAAGAATGGGGAGGTTGGGCTCTTGGGACCCTGTTCCGTGAAGACAGTAGACAGAGAAGTCGAACTTTGAGAGTTGTAAGGTCGTCGACCCGAGAAATCGAATGTGTCGGGGCTCTCGGTTTTGAGGTTGTCCTCGCTTTTCTTGACTGCCAGATTGAGAGTAGGGGAGTCATCGTCAGGTGAGATCGGTGATAGCGCTCCAGGGGTTTGCGCATTTGATGGTGGATTCGAGGTGCCTTCCGACTCTTCTGCTATAGAACCTTTGCGGGACTTAGCGCCCATGAGATGATTCTTCTGCTTGAACTTCTCCAGCCAGCTGGTACTGTTTGCTTTCAAGTGGCTGTCAGAGTTGCCTACAGTCTGCGCGAAGAATCTGGCCTTGTCGCGGATGATCGAGTCGGTAAGCTGGTATCCTTGCCTCTGGTGGTTCCTTGCCCAGTTCGAAAGTGCTCGCTCAATATCAGGGAACTTGCCCTTCGACTTCCTAATGGGTGAACGACTGCCATCGTCTTGGTAAAGGTACTTCTCTTTCTGGCGCAACACTTTTGAGACAGTACTAATCACTGGTCAGCACAGGAGGTAGATCGATGAGTGAGTCGACAATACCTTCGCTCCACACCAAACATTGCTAGAAAGTAGTCAGTACATACGTACACTTCGACCAAAGATAGATAGGCATACCTCCGATTTCGGTCTGCTTGACAGTGGGGTTGTCCTCGTGGTACTGACACATCCGGCGGCGGTCTTGATCTGTCAAGGTTTTCCGTGGTGTTGACGATGCCCGCGAATGGGTAGATGTTGCCGAGACTGGAGTTGCTGAAGCTGGTGTAATCGGGACAGGTGCGGAAGGAAAGATCGACGGCTGATACGTTGACTGACTGGTCAACATACTAGGCCATTGCGGCATGATCAAGGGCTGTAGTTGTTGATGTGTTGACCGAGGCGGTGGGTGTTGGTGATGCGGTGGATGCATTCCATTTCCATAGATGGGTTCCATTGGCATTGGTGTGTAAGCATGGAAGCCATTGAAGTCTTGCACTGGCGACGAGTGGTGTGGGTATTGGCCATTCTCATGCCATCCAGTATGGTCTTCAAAAGCTTCTTGGTGATGGTGCTCGTGGTCCATCTGTAGCTGGCTCATGTTGGGCGATGTTGGTGCGGCGTCGACTGTTGGAGTCTTTCGAATGTGGAAGCAAGTCTTCGTCAAATGCTATGGCGATCAAATGGTTCGGCGCGCATTTGCGGTGTGTAAGTGGTTGGTGTGGGTGACCTCAAGACGGAGGCGTGCATGCATGCATGAGATGTTGATTCAGGGCCCTAAAGCGAATCAGTAGCGACGAGGATGTACTGCAACAGCGCGACAAAACGGCGCAGTCGTATGACAAGCTCTGAACTGGATTGTATAGAGAGGCGCGGCAGAGGAATGAGCTCAGAGGAGAGTAGGAGCTGCAGGGAAAGTCCTGGCACGGCAGGCCCGCAGCGCGTACTTGAAAGAAGGTCTAGGGACGCTGGTACAAGCCCTGATGTGTGCAATGCAGACGCGGGCTGTTGCAGCAGTGCGGGAGAGGGCCTGTTTGTTTCCAGCCCAAGCTTGCCGGCTCAGTTGGCTTGTGCACCGTACATCCTTGCCGCCATCAAGCCAAGCGACGCCACAACGCGACAGCAACGTTGGGTTTAGTGCATGAGCGGTTCTTGTCGGGGATGCGCCTCTAGGGTTGACGCGGGCCAGAAATATGCGGCCGCCTGGCTCAAGCTCATCGAGACACCCCCAGTGCACGGCTCCACACCATGTCTTTGCTGCGGCAAATGGGACGTCAAAGCGGTCGGGTACGATCATCCTACAGAGTCCATCGCACTATGCTCACGTATCGTTGTGGCCGGTTAATCTGATTCCCCAACGCAGGCATGGTCTGGGTGCGTGAGGCGTATTGGCATCGTTTTGTGCGCCCCTGCGGTGTTATCGATATCGTACTCTCGTGGCGCGCAAGAGAGCGACTGAAACAGACCAGTAAGTCAGGTACAAGGCGTGGCGATACCCGCGGCTCAATGAAGTTGTCAATCATCGGCGGTGCATAAAAAAAATCCTAAATTGCGCAGACGGACTTTGACGCTTTAGGTTGGCGATAATCGCGCCCACGAGAAAAGGAGCCACAAAAGACACATTAGGTTTTGCGAAGCAGCCACTCAGGGACTGGAGCGATAATGAATTAGCGCCCGAATAACAGCAAGCTCTGTGAGTCGTCAGCACGGACAACACCCCTGCTGGAAGTCTCCGAATCGACAGCTGTATCCGTTAGAACACCAATGAGAAAAGTCAATGCCTGGAAAACTGGGCCAGACGACGCTGATCGTATTTGCTGAATTTCCGAAAGTGTCCTTGAGAAAAAGAAATATGCTGAGACCGTTCCAACGCCAACGCCGCTCTCACCATAAGGCTTGGTTGAGATGTGTACGTACTATGGTGCGCCTCGTCGGCAACAAAGACCTTGCTGATAGTTGCGGACGGCTGCGGTCCGTTCAAGTCCCTGGTGTCCTGGCGAATGGCAGGTACGATCCGCTCCGTGGGCTCTTTGTCTCGATTTAGCGAACGGGCTGATGCCGGCGCGGAGCTATTGGGACGGCAACTTCGGCCAATCCAGACTGTGGCATCGGCTTGAAGCCTCGTTCTGCTCGTCATCTTCCATGTCGAGACCTAAAAGTGGCATCCTGGTGAGACATCGAGCCGTCCGCAAGCCCCTCATCGCACCAATCGCCCTTTACTGGCGAAGCGCAAGGCAGCCGAAAGGCCGCGGGGTATATGTCGCAATCTGGCGTTTACTTTTTGACGATGGTAACTGGATACAAGGATCAGCCCTCGAATCACACTAGGATTGAATATCGCCGTTTACTCACCGATATCTTCGTCGGCAAGCTCATGAGACAAGCCGACGCGCTGGGGCTGGTGCTTGACCGATTTTCCGTACACGATAGCGTGCTTGAACTGTTCTACGATGGTTTTGTGGATGGAGTGACACTGGACCCTGGTCAGTTGGCGTTGTAACTGGTGTTGATACACCACTTACGAAGTCCTCGACAGTGCAGGCAGTTGACCTCAAAACGACAGGTGCGCTGTAGTCAGGCATTCTGCCCTTGGGCTTGGTGTAGACACGGCACAAGTTGAGCTTCTCCCACATCTGCTCCAATAGCTCGTCGATGTTCCAGCCGTGCTCAGAACTGATGGGGCAGGCGTTGGGAATCCGGTAAATGAGATCCAGCTCTTCAATCGAAATGGCATCGATCTTGTTGAGCGCGTAGATAACGGGAATGTAGCTTCGACTCTTCGCCTCAATAACGTCGATGAGATCGTCAACCGTCGCGTCGCAGCGGATGGCGATATCTGCGTTGGCCATGCGGTACTCGCTCATAACGGCCTTGATCTCGTCGTGGTCGATATGTGTGAGGGGAACAGTCGAGGTAATGTTGATACCGCCCTTGTCCTTCTTCTTAAGCACGATATTCGGTGGGCTCTTGTTGATACGGATACCGAAGCCCTCCAATTCGTTCTCGATGACACGCTTGTCAGTCAGAGGCTTGTTGACGTCCAGGACAATAAAGATCAAGTGACAGGTCTTCGCGACCGCAATGACCTGACGACCACGACCCTTGCCGTCCTTGGCACCCTGAATAATACCAGGAAGATCGAGAATCTGGATCTTTGCGCCGTTGTACATGACCTGACCAGGCACGGTTGTAAGGGTCGTGAATTCGTATGCGGCGGCCTCGGAGTGTTGACCAGTCAATCTGCTCATGAGCGTACTCTTGCCCACCGAGGGGAAACCAATGAAACCAACACTGGCAACACCAGTTCTGGCGACATCGAAACCAACACCTGCACCTCCTCCGCCGCCACTAGGCTCAAGCAGTTCCCTCTTGAGCTTCGCGAGCTTGGCCTTCAGCTGTCCCAAATGGTATGAGGTCGCCTTGTTCTTTTGAGTACGGGCCATCTACATGGCGTAAGTTATCGATATGCGTTTGCGATCTGGAGGGGTCTTACTTCGGCCTCGACCTCTTTAATCTGCACGTCTGGGTCAGCATACAACGACATATACATTGAGCATGACGTCAGATCTTACTTTGTCCACTGTTGTCGACATCTTGGCTATGGGTTTCCTCTGTAGGGCTTCAAGGTGTTGTACAGTCGCGAACGCGCTGACACAGAAATTTGAAGTTCGAAGCGGCGATGACGCTCTTCGCTCGCGCTTGCCCAATGAGGGGCTTCGGGAGGGGTTACTTTTCGCCGAGCTGGCTAGTCCCTTTTGAGCTGCAGCTCTTCCCCTCAAACCTTCCAAGGCTGGACGCTCTTACTTGCATGATACGAGACCAACGACCGACAGAAGCCGTTATCTTTGTTCTCACCGACTACTCCGAGCACAATCTCATACTCACGGTTTGTGTTGGCATGCGTATGCGGTGCAACGGGTGGTGCACCTGACTAGCTGGGCGAAATCACCGGAGCTAGTTTTTACATAATTTCGCGCTTCAAAGACTCACACGTGTCACGCTGTATTGTCCGCTCTTTCCAGATAAATCTGACCTCTGCTCGGCTTATCGCTGTCGACGATCCGTAGCTTCCTTATCAGAGTGTTCGGCCTCGTTTGACAATCGTTCTCTGTCTACTGCTCCCCTTTGCTTGTACTGCAATCTTATCAGTACTGCAATCCATCATCTGATCCGATCTTTATCACCTCATCATGCCTGGCCGAACAACAGAGTCCTCAGATCGTTTCCAAGCCCTCGTTCAGGCGCTGAGCGATAAGCTCGGTCCTTGCAGTGGCATAAATAGTGACGATGTCGACGAGAGTGAGCTACAGAAGCTGATGGAGGATTACGTCTCGGATGAGTCGGAATGGGAGAAGTACTCCATGGCACAGCCCAATACTGCATACACACGGAATCTGGTGGACAAGGGTAACGGCAAAAGCAACTTGGTAACTTTCAGATCCAGTTGAGCATGCTGGACGTTACTGACAACTCTTAGCTTCTTCTAGTGTGGGCACCCGGTAGGGCGAGTCCCATTCACGAGTAGGTCGGCTTTTCTTTGTTCTCTTCTTTCTATTGACAACAGAACCACCGTGTGACCTGGCCTTTGATTGCACCGCGCAATCGAACGCCCTGTACTCCTGACTGACGAAGCGACTTTGCTCGCCGATCAAAAGATCGATGCGTCCACAGCGCAGGAGACAGCTGGTAAGGACACCAATTTCGATATCTCGTGCGGCTTTTTCCTTGGTCAGCATGGATTCGCCTTGTTTCGTCATTCCATACCGTAGCTTCGATTTGGACACAGCTGACAACTCAAAGCCACGCCAACGCCCACTGCATCATGAAGATCCTAAAGGGTAGTCTGACCGAAACCCGCTACGCATGGCCTACAGTTGATCTCAACAACTCCGAGGATCACCACATGCAGGTCATCTCCGAAAAATTGTATCAGGCCGACCAGGTTACATACATGTCGGACAAGCTTGGATTACACCGCATCTCGAATCCAGACAAGGAGAACTATGCTGTTTCGCTGCACTGTGAGTCTACGATACTACACTGCGGCTTTGGTACTGACGACGACCTACAGTGTATACTCCACCCAACGCAGCAGTATACGGCTGCAACGTCTTCAACGAAGCCAATGGCCACTCCACACACATGGCCAGATGCACGGTCTTCTCCGAGTATGGTGCACCTGTTGCGCGCTAGGTACGCCTTTAAGGAGACATCAGCGGTCGGAGCAAGTACCGAGGCGTGGTCTGGTGAAAACTAGTTCTCGTTTGAATAGCGTGTGCGAGGTCCTGGGGCGTTTGTATTGTTCTTTAATTGTTGTTTAGCTGACTATCGAAGCATATGCCAGCCCCGTAAGTATCCATAGACCAGGCAACAATCTCATCACCATCACCATCCTATGTCACAGCACTCGGTACTTCGCTCTTGATGGCCAGCGACATCCGTTGGGGTCGTTTCATTTTTCGGCGAAAACTGCTTGCAAGATATTGTGGTCATCAGGAGATCTATTAGGTGCAAGACGTCCGCAGGGATCGATTGAGTACCTCCCTTGATTCTGGCATCAGCGCGAACACCGTCAGCTGAGCTCGCTCGCTGATCTCTCTGACGGCGTGCCAGAAGACGATTCTGCAGAGCGACGCTACTTCTCTGAGAAGACTCACTGTATTCATCAGAGGACTTATAAGCTTGCAAGACGCTTGCAAACCCCTCTTGAATACCTCCCTTGATTCTGGGGTCAGCTGAGTCCACTCGTCTATATCCTCAGCGGCCTGCCAGGAGACAGACTTGAAGAAAAGCAACATCAGCACTCATACTGCATACTTCGTTTGTCAACAATCAGTTTCCTCACTAACGCCTACCAATTCTCCCACCCACTGATCCCACCATCTCTGAATGTAGCTCCAACCGCGACACATCCCCGGTCCTTTCCAGCATACGCCCGAGCCGGTCGCTCGAACGGCTGCTCAAACCGGCTCATTCCCAACGGGCTCACACCACGGTACGCATGGCTCGCATTCCAGCGTGAGAGTTCGTTCCTATGGCGTGGCGGACTAACGTCGCGATTCAATATACAGTACGTCTCGTGCGAAGGCTTGTACTGATCGTGAGCTTGTGCCTGTGACTCACCGTTGCCATAGTGCGCCCGTGAGTACGGTGAATCATATGGATCGTACGTGCGTGGGGCGTGCTTCTCTTCTGCTCGCCCGCGTGCGACTAGCGAAGGTGGCTTGGGTGGCTCGTTCACATACGTATAACAAGCTTGGGCATGTTGAGCATGTTTTGAGGGTGGAAAGGGGGTGTCATAACAGGACATCTGTGGCTGTTCGTAAGGCGGACCGCCACGTGGACGGCGCAATGTATGGTTCGCTGGTCGAGAGGATGCACAGCCCATGTTTGCTTGATCTGTCCCTGGTGATGTGTCAGTGTGATGGCACTTACCTCTGCACTACCTCGGAAGTGCATCTGTTCCGTGGGTTCTCGGACCTTTGTGAGTTGTATGAGGAAGGTTCTGGATTGGCTCAGGAGACCTTCGATATGCGTATCTCGTGTCTCACATTGACTATGGAGAGTGTCGGCGAAGGTAGGAAACGTGACCACATGATGTGAGACATTGTATGCGGCGCAGTCGCGCATAGTACATGTGTTTCTGGGTCAGTGTCCAATTTCTGTCGCACAGTAGCAAGAGTTTGGAAAGGAGATCGCAGCGTGAATGAGGACGCGCAATGCGCCTGGGTTGGACGTAATGCCGGTTCGCATCGGTGCGGTAGTGGCGACGAAGTAGAAGTGACCAGTGGACGTGTCTAAATTAATCTGATCAGCAGCCATAACACTGGTGCAGATACCTGAGGTGGTGTTCTCTCAGGTAGCAGTGGGGAAAGCCGGACAAAAAGCTGCAGATTTTGGGGGACACTCAGTAGATCCTCGTGGGCCTCTCGTACACTGATATCATTTCTAGAGACTGTTATGTATTTAATATTGCGGCTGAAGGCTTTTACTATCCAGGTACATGAGAGCCATCGTCTACCTGCGACGGGACGCGAGCCCTGATTCGGAGAGCAGGCGCCACTGACAAGCGAACAACAGACTCTTCCCACATTCCACTCTCTTACTGCACGGTACCTATTGTCTTCACGGGATGAGAAGAAGTGACCACCCGAGTAGCTCAATCTTTTTTGGGACAGTCGTCTGTACATGGTTCAAGGCCCCGGTGATACGATGGGCAACTGTATGACTCCTGCTCAGTAAACGAGCCGTTCTCAGAAATAAGGAGCCTGGCAATCCGCCGCGTTTCATCTTTGATGGCGCAGTCCAAGCTATCGAGACCTGGAGCGTTGACGACGGTCCACTCTTGCCAAGTTTACGTTACATCCTCCAGATCTCTTGGAAGCCGCTCCAAGAATTTAAGCTTGGGTCGGATTACCAAGCTCGCTTCGTAATCGTTAAGAAGATCAAGATGTGGTAACTCCCATGAGCTTTAGGGAAGGTTGATCTTCAGATGCTGAAGACCGGATTCGGGGAACACAAGGTGCCAAATACTCTGCCTGAGCAGACATTCTCCAAGTTTGTCTACACCGGAAGTGTAGCACCCTTTGCCATCACGACCAGTCTTTACCTGGATGTCGAAGAAACAATCAAGCAGCCGTACTCTTCGCGCCTGATTAAGTGACATATATAACGGCGTTCGTATCCTTCCGGCACGCTTTGCTCGATATTCTTGCATCTGGTAGAAATATGCAGTCCTGTGGACCTCATCCACTGTCTCGCCGAGGAATTGTTTGTTCAGGAGCACCCACTTCGGCAGTCCTGGAGACGTGTTCTGGATTAAGGTCTTCCAGTCAAACCGTTCCTTCTCCTTCATGGACACACGAACAGTCATGTTTACATGGGCAAAGCGCACGAGCAGGTCTTGGAGCAGATATTTGTACACAATGCATATGATCTCTGCAGGAACACTGAAGAACAGGAAACGAGATGTGCAGGAATGTGCTACAATGCTATCTTCACAGTGAAGATCTAGGCGTGTATCGCGCTTGCCCCGTCCTATTCGTTTGCTACGGCGTCGTGTATCGTTGTCGTTGTCTTCGTTTGAGAATACATCGTGGCCTGGATTTGTCTTGCCGTACAGATATTGTAGAGCAGTAAGGTTGGGGAATCGCACCTTTGGACCTTCCTTGCCACAGTAGGGCCCTTTCTTATATAATTTCAGGCTGGAACGATCCATGATCTCTGTTGGTGTGTTGCGATATCCTGTTCAGTTGGTAAAGGCTGTGTAAAAGGTGGAGACAAACTTCGATCTGTACAAGACAAACTGAGCAACAAATATGTAGTCCCAACAGCAGAGAATTATTGCCTGTACGCGAATCATTGTTTGACAGGTGTATGTTCGTATTCTCATGGTGTTTTCCTGTAATTAGCCGCTGGATCCCGAAGTGACTGAGGTACGCCAGGGGCCCGAGCTGAAGATAGTGCCTACCCAGAGATATTTACAACTTGACAAATCATCTGGCGGCTACAAGTAATCGGCACTCATTCAGGGTGTATACTTGGGCGGCAGCACCTCATAAGCCGGTGGTCTTTCCTCCTCGGTCCTCGTGTTCTCTTCCCTTCTCCCGGGGACACTCTCCCCTTCACGTCTCCGTGTCTCAATCCTCTCCAACTCTCTCCTCTGCTCCTCCATCCATTGTTCTCCGCTCCCATCTCCCACATGCCCACCGACCGCCGTGATATCATCGCTACCCTCCCCTCTCTCCTCCATTCTCACTGCCCTCGCCACCGCAGGCCCCCTCGACCGACTCCCCCACACGACCCCTGGCCTCGTCGGCCCCTGCCAAACCTCCCCCCTCGCAACAGCAGCTTTAATAGCATCAACCTGCGGCTGCAAATACACCCTCTCCTGCGCCACTCTCCTTCGCTCAGCGGCTTTGACGCGCCTGCGCTCCGTATCGCCGGGGAAGCAGCACGCGAGACAGCACGCGCCGCAGCAGCGGTACGCGAGCACGGCGAATAGAAGGAGGGCGAAGAAGGATCCAATGCCCAGGCCGGCGATTTCGGCGGGGGTGAAGACTCTTGGTCCGTTTGCGGAGGAGGGTGAGGTTGCGCTTGGGGTTTGTGTCGACGTTTGGTCCGCTATCGAGCTGGTTTGAGATGGTGAGGAGGTAGTCGTGGCGCTGACGAGGATGAGGACTGGGCCCTGGTGGTGCCATGTGTAGTCTAAGTACGAGCCCCAGGAGTCATTGGCCATGCGGCGCTCGGTGACGGTAACGTTGGCAAGGTACTCGTTGGGGAGACTGAGTGTCTCCGACACAAGGAAGTTGAGGTCAAGGTAGGTGCCCGATCTTCCGGCGCCCGCGCTGCCTGCTTCGTTGATGGTGTTACCGTTGACTTCAATCGAAAGGCGGGATGTCACACTGTCGTTGTAGTACCTTGGTGGCCAGTAGAACTCGACTTTGTTGTCTGGAATGCAAATTCTGCTGCCGTTCGGCGGCCAGCAGTATGGTGCTGTGGCTTCTTGCTGGCATTTTTCGACTGCAGGGACCGGGACGGCTTCGATCGAGTAGAAGTCTGATGCACATGCTGGCCACGAAGTTAGCACCCGTGTTGCTCGCGGCGGTGGAGTACTTACACTTGGCTATCGCATAATTGCCCAGGTACACCATCTCGACTGCTATGAAGGTAAATCCTCGAAGTACTTCAGCAGTGCTTGAGTCGTCGAACGCTGCATATCAGTGAACCTTGACTGCTACAATACGGACATAAGCCCAAGTATATATCTTCTCGTCATCGCAAGCCGTCCAAGCCTTCAACCCGGTAAGGCTTGTCATGAGGCTTGCCATGATGCTTGGCCTGCAGGATGATCTAGGTGTACGGACACAAATCGCACCAAGCCCTGATTTGGTACATTCTGTGCGTCGCAAAGCAGAGATCCGGCAGCCCTGCATCCGCCATTGCACATCAAATAATCTGGTTCGCGGTTGCAGTGCGGATTGTAGACAACTGCAAGGCATGACTTACTCACTCGATCTCGTGCTTTACGTGCGTAAGGCGTCCATGCTCGATTTGGGTTTCGATGTTGCGAGTCCTGCAGTTGGGCAGCTACAGACTGCGCTCTGGGGTCGTGACCGGATAAGACGGATGTGAGGGGATGCTGCCGAGATATGGCGCACCCACATAAGGGGTGTTGGATGGTGGTGATTTTCGACAGGCAGACTCAATGGGCACGTGAGCTGCTTAAGGCTGCGCAAGCTGGAGCCTAAAGCGCAGTCTATCTTGATGTCAAATGGGGAATGCAAGACTTGGATAGTACGATTTGCATTTGACATGTTGCGTAGAAAAGAGAGCACTATACACAGTCAACGCCATGGGCCTGGGAGAGCAAAAACAACAGTCGGCTCTGCCTGCATTACTAAAATATCCAGCCTGGTATCCTCAGCACGCGCAGCCCTCCTTGGCGCCCTCTGTCCTGGCACTCCCCAGGTTCACGCGCGCATCTTCTTGCCTGCCCAGGTTCGTCTGGCCGCCGACGCCACGCGGGCCCTTGAGGCTCGTCTCAGGGATGGCGTTTGCGATTGCTGTGAAGACCTCTGCGACGTTCTGCCCCGTCTTCGCACTCGTCTCGAAGAACAGCAGGCCCTCCTCGTCCGCGTAGGCCTTGGCGGTCTTGATGGGCACTCTCCGCGCATCGGCGCCGTCCTCCTCTGCGGCATCCTCGCCCTCGGCAGCGGGCGCTGCGTCGGCGTCCTCTGAGCTCTCCTCGCCGCCCTCAGTGGCCAGGTCGGCCTTGTTCCCTACGAGGGCGATGACGATGCCGGGTGACGCTTGGCGGTGCAGCTCGGCGACCCAGTGCTGTGCCTTGGTGAGTGACGAGGGCTTTGTGATATCGTAGACGACGAGGGCGGCCTGGGCGTTGCGGTAGTACATGGGCGCGAGCGAGGCGAAGCGTTCCTGGCCGGCCGTGTCCCAGATCTCGAACTTGATTGTGCGGGTGGGCAGGTTGCACTTCTGAGTCAGGAAGGCAGCTGTCGGGGTCAGCTATGCGCGCAGCATCCGGGCTGCGGGGAGGGCTGCATACCGCCTATCGTGGGCTCCTTGTTCTCTTGGAAGTCGTTGTTGACGAAGCGCATAACAAGCGAAGACTGCGACTTCTTAGTACCGCGCACTCGTGTTGATGTCAGCGCAGCATCGCACCTTTCCAACGGCAGCTTCGCCGAGCAGCACCAGCTTCACGCTGCTGCTGGGCTTTGGTTGCGCGGATGCGTCCGCCATTGTGTCGAGGTAGCGTTGGGATCGCGGTGTGTGGGAGGTGAGCGGATATGCGGCTGTAGCAGCTGGGTACTTCTCAGTATGGGGCGTGGTACTGCGACGGGAGTGATCTTGGAGTTAAGCAAATGTCTCTCGTAGATAGTGATGGCAACCTCCAGGATCCGTTCATCGCTGCCAAACGCTCGGACCAACCGCTGCCCATTGGCTGACAGCCTCGCCGCTGCTTCCTTCATGGCAACGTGATCACTGGTATCGTCCCTCTTGCACCTCGGAAAGAGACGGAAACAAGCTTCATATACCGGAGAAGACAGTCGACAGTCGACAGTCTTGCACGCCTTATTTGAGCACGGATAGGTCCTACATTAGCTACATCAATCCTTTGCTGTTGGATTCCACTTTCCCTGCGGCGCAAGAGGTCCACAACCTCGTTCAGCAATGAGCCAGCGGTGAATCTGCCACGATATTTCGACGCTCCTTGCTGCCTTTATCCCGCCTCAGACCATCCTTTCGTTCATACCAGTATCATGTAGACCAGCATTAGCCATCCGCAGAACAACAACCTGCCTCACTGCAGAAGGACAACGTAACAGCAGGACATTGCAGCCAGCAGAGCATGTAATAGCTTTCAAGTATCGCTCCAGCCAGCATTGAGCAACTCCGGATTTTCCGCGAAACCTGGTGCTTACACCAGACCTTCGCTGCGACCAGTGGACGTGAGAGAACGACTGACCTTTGGGATCCACACTAGCATCGAGACATCAGACCCCCTTCAAAATCAAGGCATTCACTGCTGAACGTGTCAGCCATGTCCCGTTCACCAGACCTTCACTGAGACACATACAAGCAGTCTGTCCTTCATCAGCTTTCGCTGTTCATCGCTCCGGTAAAAGGGGACTTCAGGATGCCAGACTCCTGAATCTCCGGGCTGCCAAGTTCACGCACCTGGACCAAGTCTGCATACAAGCACAGTCTTCGCGAGGCCTTGAATTAACGATCAACAGCAGCTTGCCCTGATTGATGCTCGCTCTAGCGATACAACATTGGGAATCCTGACTTCGGCGTTACGAAAGAGGCGTCATCTAAACTCTGTCTTTGCTAAGGATTTGGCGTGCAATGCATACATACATGACTCGTACCATCACCTACGCCTTTTTGGCTTACTATCGATGCAGTCGACATTGCATCGAACAGCTCTGCCACTGAAGGCAGTGTACACCTACATTCGCGATGTCGCAGTCCATTCTAGAATTGTTTTCCCTTCTAATGTACGTTTGACAAAGCATGCCCTTCATCTGGATTCCACTCCGCTCGCGTTAGGCCCAGACACACGATGTTCCTTCCAAAGATTTTCGAAATCGCTGGGACCCAGCTGAGAAAGGTACTGACGTCCCAACATCGGAAAGTTCATGAGACACCATGGCCGCACTGGTCCTCTGGAGTGACTTATGTAAAAGCAAAGCTTTGTGTCAGAGACTTGAAAGCCGAGGGCTCTACGCACGCGTTGTCATAGCAGTGGGCTTGGCGGGGCCTTGAGTTTGAATGTATACTCCAAGCTGGCCTTGACTTGTGTATGAAGCTTCAGCTAGCGTAGAGCCCCAGTAGTCCAACCTACATTACACCTGCCTTTCAAGCTTGCACAGCAATTCCAAAAATCCATGGCAGTAACACCGAGATCTGGTGCATCTACGGTGCTCACCGGACACCAAGTGGGCACTTCCTCCAATACCGCCGACATGACATCATCCGCGGGTCTGAAACGGCGTTGCTCTTGCTCGCAGCTCGCGCGCGTTGCGGCCAACTTTTTTTCTGAGACGAACACCTGTCCGCCGAGATGGTCCCACAGGCAGCCGGGTCTAGACGTGCTGGGATTAGCCGCACGTGCTCGGGAATTGTTCCTCGTTACTTGTGATTCGGCGAAAAGGCGCGCAAACCCACCTCGATATTCACGGTTTACGTGAGCTGGCGTGTGTTGTTATCACGTTATCGTACCACTGGGGCACAGCAATTATCGCAGCGATGACAGGTCGTCAATCTGACGTCTTGGCGATATATCATGCTGTGGCGTTGATGGCCGAGATGCTCCAGATGTGGCAGCTGCGAGTGAGGGGAGGGGTTGCATGCAATTGATCATCGCGGCAGCACAACATGTCCGAGGTGCCCGCTTGGGTGCGCTACCCCACACTTTGGTCGGCGTAAAGCGCAGCGATGACGTCTATAGACTTTCGAGAAGTCGGTCTGAGTCCAGCACCACGGTTTGCAGCTGTCAAAGGCCCTCGTGGACGCCGTGTGAGAGGGCCTTTTGCTCAGAAGAGTTTCGTGGTTTGACGATGGGCTGTCCCGAATGCGTCGTCCGCTGTCGAACGGCCCGCGATCTCGACCTGCTGATCCCGAGTCGAGCACCCGGCAGCGCGCCTGGAACCATGACTTGCAGCAGGGAGCGGCGTGGGCGGCTATTCTACGGGTATGGATTTCCTTCCACTCAAAGCTCGCGGCATGCTGTTGGCTCGTCAGCTGCGCTGGGTGCCACACACTGCGAGATAGCCCCGCAAGTTGCTCGCCTTGCGAGTGGAAGACGAGAAGGTGGCTTGCGTGGTGAGGGTAGCGTATTGGGTGGTGAGGATTGCGGTATGGTGCGGTATGGCGAAAGGCGATTCTGCACGGACTGGCAAATGCAAATGCACAGACGTGTGTGCTGTGCTCGATCGCGATGACGCCAAGGTTAGGTTTCGCGGTGGATTGTTGTCAGTTTCAGCGCCAAATTTTAATTCCAAAGAGATACATTTCTGCTTTGTTTGAGCTGCCGCCATGCCGACGAGGCCTTTGGCGAACACCTGTTCCAGACGATCTTGTGCAGCTTTCCAGGCGATCGCAGACTTAGCCACAGTTCTCCAGACGGGCGCTTCTCGGTTCTCCGCGAGCCTGATCCGCCCGTACCTGGCCAAAGCGCGCTGCTGCGATCGGCGGCAGTGGTCGTCCCAAAGCGGCGCCGGGCTTGGGCGCGCTGCTCGAATCAGCGTGCAACATAGGGACTCATGGGTTGCTGCGTTAAGGTGCGCTAAGAGTGCCCTGAGATACCTGCGTGGAACGGCGCCAGGAACCGCACAAAGGTGCCTGAAATAATTATTCTGGCAGCAGAAATGTGCGCTGGGCTGCATGCCTCTTGCAGTTGTGCAGCTCGAGCATGCGCCGAAGACGCAATATCACTGGGCAATTGCACCGCCTGCTAATCAGACGGGACGCCTGATCCAGTATTCGTACCAGCGAAGGCGAGAGAAGCGCATGGTGCCTCAGACAGCGATTAAGCCACGCTCCAGCCGGGTACCTGTGGTGAGGGGAGCTGCGCAGAGGGGATAGGTCCGGCAGGCGTAGCCTGTCTGATCACGTTGGCAGGCTGCGCAAGTCCGGCTGACCCAGGGCCGCGTGCCAGCATGAATAATAAAAGTTCAGGGCTGCAAGAGTCCTGTTTGCTGCATCTGCATAATCTTGCTCCCTTGACTGTCTTGTCCTTGTCCAACACTTTATTCAATCTGATTCTGTGCTGATTGCACAGTGACATCGCGGGTGGGTATTGTCTGAAACGGGCAGCCGTCCGTCCATATTCCGGAATCGCAACCAGAGACAACCCCGGTTCGGCGCCTGTAACGCAAGATACCACGGGCAGTGGGGTCCATTCCAGCCTGTCCAGACAGCCAGCGAGCACCGGCACCCGCCAGCAATCGCCAACATTTTTATTTTGGAGCAGCGGCCCTGTCCCTCTACCTATCCCTATCCACGACACATTACGCTCTCCCTCCCTACTCTCCCCCTGCGCTGCCCTGCATAGCATTGTACATTGTTGCTCCGCGCCCGCATCAGCCGCTTTGCGCATCTGACCTCGGAGCATTCGGGGCTGTGCAACGCTCCTGACGCATTCATAGAACAAAGGCCAGCTCACAAAAAAGTTTGGAGCGTCTGGCACCATGACCGTCCTCAAGGTACGCATTTGGCAGTTTCAGGGCTCGCACCACATTGTCCCTATAATTTGTTGCGACCTGTCACCTCCTATCACCGCCGCCTTCCCCGCAATCCACAATCCACCACACCTCGCCCGCTGACTCCACCGCGCTCAGGAACCCATCAACGTCCGCCCGGCCTCGCAGCACCGCCATTCGAGCAACCACATGGCCGGCTCCCTGCCCAAGGCGCGCCCACATTCGCACTCGCTGTCCGTGGGCAGCATCAACCCGGCCCACCGCGTTACCCGTCGCAAGAGCATGAGCACCACCGCCGGCAGCAACGTCGCCGCCATGGCAGCGGTAGCGAAGGGCATTGCCGGCGCGCCGCTGATCGAGCAGCCGCACCACAACCCAGCGCGCCGGCTGAGCAAGCCCGCGACGCAGTTCCGCGGGCCCAGCCTGGTGCACTCGCAGTCCATGGCGACCAGCATGCCGCACCACGGCTCGCCCTTCAGCAGCTACAGTGCCGCCAAGAGCGAAGTCGTCCAGGACGGGCCGGCGCTGGCCTCGCTCCCTGAGAGCGAGAAGGGCAACTCCAAGTCGCGCATGCGCCGCGCGAGCGAAGGAGCCTCGCGCCTGGCCAAGGGCGACGGCAAGCGCACAAGTGGTAGCGAATTGAGATGTGAAAAATGTGGGAAAGGATACAAACACAGCAGCTGTCTGACCAAGCACCTGTCAGTACCCCGTAGCCTTCCACTGTCCACCCACATACTTTCACGGCTCAAGACGAATGCCCTGCACGCACGTCCCATAGACATACACCGCATCCGGCCGCTTGCACTGCTTGTTTCTTGAATGGCGTTGACTTTTGATCTAGTTGGGAACACACTCCGGAATGGCAATACACCTCCAAGCTGCTCATCTCCAAGCACCAGCAGGTCCAGCTGCTCGAGGCCGCCTCTGTGCTCGTCGCCATGAACAAGACGAGCGACGACAGCGACGACTCGGCATCGCCACCAGCCTCCGGCTCGTCTGATCTGCGTGACGGCATGAGCTCCACAGAAACTACCCCGCCCCCGCAGATGGACGACCATGCCGTTGGCTCCTACTCCTCCCACTCGCACTTTGGCCAGCGCTCCATCAAGCGCTACTCAGCCAACAGCTCTGCCTACAGCCAGTCGTACCAGTCCACCGTCTTCTCCGACAATGGCAATGGTCACTACCGCCACTGGAGCAACGTGTCTGACCGACCCACCACCTCGGGCACCTCGGTTGCAGGCTCGTACCCTGATGACGGCAACACCGATCAGGACATGGCTGCCGCTGTTGGTCTGCTGAGCTGCTCGTACGGCACACCGAAGTCGGGTGCCATGAATCTGCCGGCTGATGTCCCGCCTGTACCGCCGCTGCCTGCGAAATTCATGGACTACGCCTCATCCCTCTCTGGCAACACAACGGTAACGCCGCAGCAGAGCAGCATGCGCAACAGCTACCGCTACCACGAGAGCAAGGACATCGACATGGACGATGATCACTTCGCCGACGAGGAGGACTACCGCCAGTCGAACTCGCGCAGCCGCGGCCGCGTAGACGAAGACGACGATGCCTTCTTCGGTAGGATGGAGGAGTAAATCGCCGTGCTATGCCTATCCTTTCCACCACGCCCTATATTGTTATCTTTTCTGTCCCGGCCTGTACCACAACGATGTTAGCCATTTAGCGAGTACATCTCCGCAGACGTTCTGCCTGGCCGCCATGGCTGTTTCCGCAGTACCGATGAGAGGGACGTCCAGCATATCGACATGCGGTATGCTAGTCGAGCTCTTGAGGTTAAAGCTACGGATCCCACCTGGCCGGTCCGGACAGAAACCTCAGCGTTCAGCGTCTAGCGTCGAGAGCCTAGCACATCCGGAGTCTTTCACCATTCGTCTTTCGACATCTAGTTCCATATCTCTTTCTTCAGTTCGCACCATATTACCCAGAAACTGATATAACACCAATACACCTTCTGACACGACTTGGGGACGACGGCTTGCAGCGGTGTGCAGGCTTGCACTACCTTGGTGAGACGGCCACCTCTTGTATATCTGGCTGGGCGGCGACGGAGGATAGGATCCGAGTGTAGGAAATAGGTTGAATGCTATGCTTCTTCCGAACACCTTGACTATCTCTTACTGTCTTTCATGTGATGTTTTCATCCATTGAGCAAGTCAACTGATGCTCGACAGGATTGAGGGAGAGGCAAGATATAAGACGCAGCGGCGATGGCTCCATCTAAGTATGCCTTGATCGAACGATCGTAATCGACCTGTCCGACTCGATTCGACTTACCTTCCCCGCGTGGTAGCGCAAGGAAAAGGCCCGGTACCGTAGTGAACCATCACGATAACGACGTATCATGCACATCATACTTCCACACTTCACCCAGCCACACTCACCTACCCAATGACAATGCTCTTCCAAGCGAACAGTCGTTCAACGGCGCGTAGCTGCACCCGCATGCAGTCGTTCTGTCAGCCTAGTGATAATGGAATGGAAGGAAAGATACCCGCGGAGTAAGTCCGGGCGAGCGATGAAGTTCGGTAACGTCAAAAAGGAAGACCACCAAGGAAGCGGATAACGCACCCTTTGTACCTCCCCATCCCAAGCAGCTCCACGGCGCCAACAGCGCGTAACCTCACCTTTGGGGAGGTTCAAACCGCGCTACTGTTGCGAGATGGCGAAGATCGCCAGATTCTCGCCGATGACCACCGATCTGGTAGGTCCTAACTCGCAAGTCGCTTCGCTCCATCCCCACGGGACCAACGGCATCACGATGAATCGCTCTTGGTGTTTCAAGGCGGGCTGTTTAGACTGCAGAGGTGAGAAAAAAACGTCATGTGTGTATGAGGAGATTGGGATCGTCGTGTAACGCGTGGACAATGCGTGCCGAGCGGTGGGCGGGCCGTTGGAGGGACGTTCATCACTACAACACATTTGAGATGGAATGGGCATTCGAAGAACCAGGCGAGCTTGGGTGACCTTTAAGAGGAGAAGTGGTGGATATGGGTTTATCAAGGTGCTGAGCGGTGCTGTCGTACAATGATGGTGTTGTGTTACGTTATGATGGTGGTGGGGGAGATCGCGATGCAGATGCATGTGTGACGACAATCAGGATGCGAGATCTGCGTTCGAGATGCTTGGAAGGGTAGGTCCTTCAAAGTTTCTGGTGAGACGTGATCTTGGGGCTCTGGTGTCCTGAAAGGTTGGTAATCAAGAAATCTCTACAGAGACTACTTTGCGAGAGGAGTCCCACATCTGATGAGACAATCCATGTTTGTTGAGACAGATGCGCGATCATGATCTCTCATGTTACAGCAAAAGTCGGACATAAGGATGAGTCTCTCTGTAGCCAACAAACAGGAGAAGTGGCCAAAGATTCTAATAAGGCAGTAACTGCAAAGACGTGCATCTTGCTTTGAGTTGTAGGTCGACTGGGAATATAATGAGGCTTGAGTGGAAAGAGAATATAGAACAGTGACAAGAGGATAGTCGCAGACAATGCGTGTCATCCAAGGGATATCTAAGTGTGTTGTCAGTATGGCTAGATTCCAGATGTAGGACGTCTGGCGGACGCTGTGCATGAGAGGCGCACATCCATTGTCGATGAATATGGAAGCGGTCAAAACAAGATCGCCTGGCGATGTAATGGACAACGGAGCTCAGCGAGGCGGCAAGTCAGCCTCAGCCAGCCTCAAGTTCAAAGAACAAATCCAGACTTCCTAAATCGTGAGCGCACGATCAAATCTGCCGAACCACAGGACACCCACTTCCTGATTGGGATGCGGGGAACAGTGTAGCGATATGCAAGGCTGGCTAAGGATACAAGGGTGGTACGGCCTCGGCCACTCCGTCAGCCTTTTGGCTGTTGTCAGTCCAGTATGTGTACGCATGAGTCTTGACCGAAGCAACAGCAAGAGGCTCGTGAGCGCCTTCGATCGAATCAAGTGCGATCGAAAAAGGGCGGTAATCTGCCTGAACCACTGCGAGGAGGAAGGAGAAGGCGTAAGCTGGTCGATCAGAATTGTATAGTGGAAGGCGCAGCACGAAGAAGTCAGAAGGCACCCATGGCTGCGTTGCGACAAGATATACATCCTGCTACACTAGTCTGTCTAGACTACAGCGATAGCGCCACTCAGTAAGAAAGCCATAAGGGTATCGTATTTGCCCATCATCTCCAGGGTCGTAGCATTCGCGTTATCCATGAACACGTGCGCCGTATGCCGCTAAGAGGATAAGCATCGTGAGAGTGATAAGAACGCCGCCATATATGCAAATGAAAAATGTCCCAGAGACCAATACGCGTTACAACAAAACGATTTCCGTAGCGTTGCTGAAGATCGGGTCAGAGCAGCCAAGGCGGCTAGTCTTGACCCAGCATCTCGCTGTCACCGAAGTCTTCGTCCTCGTCTATCGCCATTCCGTTAGCCTGGGCAGTGACATTGAGTATCATTTCGGGTTCCTCGCCATCTTCGTACATGGTTCCTTCGTTGTCGGAGAAGGAAGCCTGTCGATGTTGGGCCTCGTGGTCGACATTGAGGAATTGGCGAAGACGTTGAACTCCGACGCCACTAAAGACACAAAAGACGTCGCGCTGGTGTTCGTTGAACTCTACATGGATGTCAGCTGTAGCATTGAAGGTAAGCTTGGGAACGACTCACCTGGTGGTGCCTCACGGCAGTAAACAAGGAGATCGTCGCGAAGGAAGGCTTGCACACCAGTCAAACTCAGATGAGTGAGACGAGGACAGTTGTTGAGGAGTGCGTGAATGCCTTGGAGAGTGAGATTGGTGCAGTAACTCAAATGGACTCTCTCCAGAACACTAGCTTGGATTGGTCCACTAGAGCCCATCTGCTTTGGTTTTGCCAACGCCAGAATACTGCGGTCTGTAATGGCCGCGCACTTGACCAAGCCTATTCGCTTCAGCTTGGGAAGCGAGGCCAGTTGCGTGACAGACAGATCAGTGAGGTTTGTACAACATGCCAGATCGATGTATCTGATCCTATTGCACAATTTCACCAATTGTGCAACGCCGGTATCGGTGATCCGCGAGCAATGGCCGAGATGTATGTAGTGCAGGTTCTTGCCGAGGCGAGTGATAGCCATCACCGCTCTGTCCGTGATGTTGCGACATTTCGCAAGGACCAAGTTGCGCAGTCTTGGTGCGGCAGAGACGATTCTCTGAACGCCGTAATCTTGCAGCTCGCCGCAGTCTGTCAGGTCAAGAATGCGCAAGCTCTCGTAACTTGCCTCGGTAGGAAGACGAAGGAATGCCTGATCGGTGATCTTCCAGCAGTGCGCTAATCGAAGCTCTCGCAAGTGAGGTCCTTCGGTTATCAGGGTTGTGATCGAGTCGTCCTCGAGGTTCTTGCAATCGTGGAGGTCGATCTCAAGGATGTAGCGACAGTGCAGAGCGAAGGCTATTATACACTTGTCGCTGAGCTGTGAACATCCGTTGAGCTTCAGCCTCTTCAAGTGCTTGCAGCTCTTCGCCACTTCCTCGAGTGAGCTATCTGTGATCTTCTTGCAGTTCGTGATGTTCAGTCCTTGGAGCCGAACTGCGTTCTTGGCTAGGGCGTACATTGTCTGATCACTAACAGACTCCACACTTGTAACGTCCAGGGCCAGGAGACTTCGATTGTCCTTGAGCATCGCTGTGAGACTCAGGTCTGAGAGCTTGGTGCAGTTTGTGAGCGTCAATCTCTCGATGCGCTTGCATGTACGCAGCGACATGAGAGTGCCATCGCTTACTTCGCTTGCCAAGGCCGACAGGTTCAGGCGCTTGATCAGACTGCTGTAGTCGAAGAAGCTAGCTGCGGTGTTGATCGTCTTGATCACGCTCTTGACGCTCGTCCATTTATTTGTCGACGGCCTGTGCCATAGCAACCCAACGGCGTTTCTGGACCAGTCTTTCGAGACCTGCATGCAGTGCAAGAGATCTCCAGGAGAGGCGAGTTTTGCGAATATTGCAATCATGAGCTCGGCGGGTAGGCGCGAGACCGGAGAGATGCGGTTCTGCTCTTCGATGGCCCGTCGGCGGGCATCGTCGTCAGAGTCGGGGGAAACGGAGGGCGCAA
The DNA here is from genome assembly GCA_022225945.1 of Didymella pomorum. Lineage (NCBI taxonomy): Eukaryota > Fungi > Ascomycota > Dothideomycetes > Pleosporales > Didymellaceae > Didymella > Didymella pomorum. Next base: position 426,581 of record JAKJXN010000014.1, on the reverse strand, counting down.
GTGACGACAGAGAGTCGTTGGACTGCAGCATGATCGAGTCTTTGTCATCGTCGTAGCCGCGCTCCGGCGAGGTGGATGCGGAGGTGTCAGAGCGGGACCTGCTTTCGTCTCGATTCTGTCTGCGGGAGCGCGCCATGTTGGGTGATGCTGCTGGTTCGATACTTGGGGCGGAAGTGCTATTTCAAGCGTGGGTCTGCGCAGGATGTCGTGGCAGCGGGGGTCGGGCAGAGGCAGCACGCGTGCAGTGGTAGGCAGAGGGTTCGTTCCAAGGCTGTAAGAGTCGTGATGGGCGCCGATGCGGCAGTTCAAGGGTTCACTCCAGGGCTAGGCAAGCGACCCGGCTCACTTGCATTCAGTGGTGCGGCTTCGCGTGACGCATCAACATAAATAGTAGAGCAGGAAGTGAAGGGAGGGGCGTCGGCCAAGGGACGCACTCTTGCGCAGGCGATGAGGGGACCGTAGGGCTGACGGACGCTCGCTAGTGCTATGACGCGCGGGACGGCGCTTCATGCGGCAGTACAACAACACGGTGCAACGATGCGATGAGGATGTGGATGGACGGCAATCGCGCTTGCGTAGATTCGAGAGGGGCAGGACAGAGGGGAGGGAATTGCAATATAGAAGGCAGGGCGTGTAAGCTGTGCTGCTGTTGTGCTGTCTTGTGGCCGTGACCGCTCTGCAGGCGCAACCCTGTCCGCATTAACCGCTTGGAGACTGCTGTTTGGGACGCGAGAATGCATCACCAACGAACACTTGCCGACCTTGGAACCCCAGACTATATGATATCGTACCTTTTGCACTTCAACCTGCTCGGTTCACTGCTAGTCTCAGAGTCGGCAACACGGTCTCTTCACCACCGACGTTAGGCGTCATGTAGGAGCTACTGCTGAGGCCGCGCACGCATCGCTGCCGCCCGTGTTCTTCGTATTGGCCAAGTTCCATTGCTGTTGTTGCTGTGCTTGCCCAAGCCTAGCTCGACGCGGGGCTATAAGCATGTATACATTTCAAGGCCAGCCACCGGTCTCGATGACTTGTTGGCAATGGCTTAAATTTCAAGAGGGTGAGAGATTGTACCCTAGTGAACAGGGTGGTTCGTCGATCGAGAAGGATGAACGACATTTCCGCTGCTGCATGACAGGATCATCACTCATAGCAAGAGAGTGTGATCACAACTTGGAACAATCGATCTTGTATGCCGGAATGGATTTGGTATCCAATTTCGATCTTCCATGCTTTAGAGCATCCCTCATTGTGACTAGCTATTGGTGGTATCGAAGTAGCTGTAGACCGCTACTTCCTCGACAGCAGAGTTCCCATCACGCCCACAACTAGTGTCTAAACTATACGAGTTTCCGGCTAGTAGTGGAAGCCTACAATACTTAAAGTCCAAGTGTCCTCACCCTGGTAAACATCTTGCTAGGCAGACATATGCAGCCTTGCCCTCAAGGAGGAAGTTGAAGCTTAGGGAAATCTGCAGCTACACAACCACATGAACCTCTTGGTCGCCGCAACGGGCACTAAACAAGCATGTAGAACGCCGCATGAAATTTAGTTTTCGGTATTGACTCTGCTGCGAACGAGCTGTCTCGAAATTGCGGAGCCAATCGGAGAAGTGACACGCCCAGAGTTTGCGCCACAGGAGCACCAGCCACAAATTGAGGGATGGTCGCTCCTTCTTGAGCAGCGTTCATGCTGTGCGCTTATAGAAATCAATATGTGAAAAGGCTGTGATAAGGTACCGCCATGTAATACCCCGGGCAAGGCAGATCTCACTATCATGACTCCTGTTGTGACGTTGTGGGTGGCTTTGCTTGTGACCACCGAGGGCACCGTGTGTGGACATAGACCCTGGGCATGATCACCTCGACCTGAACACGACACCCTCCGCCTGCCCATTGTCCCTGAGGCCTGACTGCTCCATTCTTCACACTCCTCCCATGCACCGCCTATAGAACGCCTGCTGTTCCTGCATCGCAGCAGGTTCCAAGCCGCCAGCATGTCCTCCGCTCGCTATGCCCCCTCCACCGCCCATTCGATGCCCCAACAGGCCGCATATCGCGCCCCCGCCCCTGTCGCCCTGAATAATGCCCCGCCGGGCACGTTTGCGCCGGGAACGAAGGTCCAGGTGGGCAGCCATCGGGTCGTCATCGAGAAGTACCTCTCAGAGGGTGGCTTCGCCCATGTCTACCTCGTCCGCGTACCGAAAACCGATGGGCACACCCCAGAGATCGCCGTCTTGAAGCGGGTGGCCTGCGCAGATAAGGAGGCGCTGGCCAACATGCGGACGGAAGTAGAGACCATGAAGAAGCTGAAGGGGCACCACAAGATTGTCACCTACTTCGACTCGCACGCCTCGCAGTTGAAGGGTGAAGGCTATGAGGTGTTCCTGCTGATGGAGTTCTGTTCTGGCGGAGGACTGATCGACTTTATGAACACTCGATTACAACACCGCCTCACAGAACCTGAAATTCTGCATATCTTCTCCGATGTTGCTGAGGGCGTTGCGACGATGCACTACCTTAAGCCGCCGCTACTGCACCGAGATCTCAAAGTCGAGAATGTTCTCATCACGAAGGCGGGAGGGAACACAGTCTACAAACTGTGCGACTTTGGGTCTACTGCGCCGCCGCGACCTGCTGCTACGACAGCTGCAGAGGGAAGGCTGATCGAGGACGACGTCCAGCGGCATACAACCCTGCAATACCGAAGTCCAGAAATGATCGATGTGTATAGGAAGCAGCCGATCGACGAAAAGAGCGATATTTGGGCTTTGGGAGTACTGCTGTACAAGCTCTGCTACTACACAACACCGTTCGAAGAAGTCGGGCAAATGGCTATTTTGAATGCTAGCTTCAAATACCCCCACTACCCTCCATTCTCAGAGAGAATCAAGACGCTGATAGGTATGGAGTATCATCTGGATTCAACAGCATGAACTGACTGAAGCAGGATGGATGCTACGCGAAAGCCCGCAGCAACGTCCCAACATCTATCAAGTAGTTGCTGAAACATGTGCTATGCGGCACCGCGCATGCCCGATCAAAGATGTAAGTGCAGTCAAATTAGCCAAGGGATTCAGACTAATATTTTCAAGATCTACTCTGGCCGGACGCAGTCTGAAGCTCGCCGAAACCAGCAGCTGCCGCCTACTGAACCTCAAGTATCCTCGCCACCACCAGTGATTGGGATACAGAAAGTCGCACCAGTACAGAAGGTGCAACATATCCCAGACATCACACCCATGAGAAGAGGGCGGCCTACTGCCCCTGCACAAGCACCTCCGAGCGCAAAGCCGAGTGCTTCCCCCATGAGGGGCACCACTTCGGATCCTTTCGCGGCTCTGGACAGTCAAGATGTCCAAGTTCGGCGTGCGGCAGCAGACGAGCTTGCCGCGCGTTTTCCTTCTTTGGACGAGTTTTCTTTGCTTCACGATCGCGGGCAGAAATTCGAGTTCAACCAGCCCTCGCCGTCCGGTGCACCTTTGCATAAGCGTGTCACTGAAGCGCTTGCCGACGATGCATTTGCTCTGCCACCCGCCTCAAGGGTCGATTCAGCCCCAGGAACCAAGCCATCTTCCATGGCGCCCTCGACGACAGTCTCAAGAACGGCATCTATCAAGAAGTCCAAGCCTTACGAAGCTAGCGAAAGCCCGCGTACATCAAGCTCAGCGATACATCAACCAGTACCGCAGCACAGCAAGATGGTATCTACTGGTGTGCAGACATCGCCTGCGCCATCTCCGGGGCCTTCACCATACCCTGATGTCAATAAGCGACCAATCTGGAAAGTTCCGTTGCCTGGCCACCACAATCGAACCCAGAGTCAGCCACGGACATTTGCGAAGGCGCAGGGCAGCCCATCTTTGAAGCCTTCTGAATTTGCGCTGCCTGTGAGGCCTTCCCTGGAGTCTCGATCCAGATCTCACATGTCCAATCTGAGCATCCCCAAATCGCCTGCATCCTCTCGACCATCGCTGGAAGGTTCGCGGCCCTCCCAGCTGGACATTGGGAGCACGATCGATCGCGCCAGATCTGCAAATTCCAATGCTAGACCAGCGAGCATGCACGTGGAGTCGAACCTTGACTTCCTCAGAGAGCGAGAGTCGGCGCCGGGTCGCAACTTCGATGCGCCTTCACTGATACGCCGCACCACCTCCAATGCCATCGACGATTCAGACTCCGAGACCAGGAACGTCAGATCCAGTGTTGACTTCCTTCGTCAGATCGAGGGCGACCCTGATCAGAAATACAAGCATCGACGCAGCAGCTCACAGTCTAAGCACGCTCGACTTGGCAGCCTGTCGTCACTCACAAGCGGCACGAAGAACATCGTCAAAGGCAGATTTGGAGATGCGTTCCGTCGTTTCGAGACCAACAACAAGACTCCTGAACAGGAACGCCCAGAACCGATCATGTCGCCAGTCGAACAACACCACGAGTACCCATCGAACCACCGAGATCTCACACCCATCGCCGGCTCGGTCGCCTCCCTGGCTCCCACTGAGGACGACAGAGGTTCCATCGACGAAACACAAGATCTGCCGCCCGAGGTGCGTAGAGAGCTTGAGAGGCGCAGATTGAGCGAAGAAGAGCGACGGGTCGAAGCAGCAGCAACCGAATACAAGCAACGCATCGCTTCGCAAGCACAAGGCAAGCCACGAGCTCCTTCAAAGGCATCTACTATACAGAATCGTGTCAAGAACCTCCTCGACGAAAGCAGCAAGCCTGCGCAGGTGAATCGCACCGCAGCAGGATATGGCAAGTACACAGATACTGGGAAGCCGCTGCCCGACCGACCGGAGGAGCAGAATGCCATGCGGCCGCCGCCTGTCGCGCGCAAACCAGTCAACGTCGGAGGACAGCAAGATCTTGCGTACGCCAAACCATCTGGTCGCCCAATTCTGCCACCGCCGGCGCCGTCATCATCCGCGCCGCCTGCGATCAACTTGCGCGCTCCCTCTGGCCCTCCACCACGCGCGCCCAAGCCCAAGGCTCTGCAGACCGGCGGTTCGGCGAATCCGCCATCTACACAGAACTCACCCACCAAGCCCGCTTCGATACGAAGTGTCAACGTGAGGGAGAAGCCTCTTCCAGCTGTTGCGGGTGATGCTGGCGGCGACGAGTGGGATGTGGATGCATTCAGCAAGCGCTACCCAAGCTTGAGCGGGCTAGAGATGGTCGAGACGGAGATCCCACGACGCAGCGTTAGGGATGTTTGACCTCTGTCATCATGTCCATATTTGTATAGATCTCGTCGTTGCTTGTTAGCGATCAGTTAAATCGTCATTGGATACTGAAGGCCACGGATAGTGGTCGTATGTGCGATCGTAATGGACTTCATTCTTGTAATGCAAGTATAGCCAAGACATCGTCATGCAGCGAAATCAAACTTATCTTAATTTATTCGAGACCAATCTTGCTTCGTGACATTCGAGAGGCTGAGGGTCATCGAGCCAAGATTTTCATCGGCGGCTAGCGTGAAGCGAACGGGCACGGACCCGCACCGGCAATTTTGAGAACTGCGAACTTCGAGACTTCTTCTTTTCCTCTATCTACACCGAACTCTTCGAGGAACCCCGATAGATCTATAGCAATCATGGTACGGCTCACTACACGCCTGCGATGCTGCATGCGACCGCACTGCATCGCAACATACAACTCGCGAACATGCCCCGCCATGCGTCGCCTGTATGCCTTCGAACAGTACCACTAACACACCACAGTCGGACGGAGAAGACGATACCAAGTCCCAGGTTTCTGCGGCCGCCGAGGTCGAAGTCAGCGCCGATGCGTCCACCGGTGGGGGCCAGATGTCCGTCCTTGAGGCTCTCAAGGGCGTGCTGAAGCTCGCGCTCATCCACGACGGTCTTGCCCGCGGTCTCCGCGAGGCCTCCAAGGCCCTCGACCGCCGCCAGGCTCACATGTGCGTCCTCAACGAGGCTTGCGAGGAGGAAGCCTACAAGAAGCTCGTTGTTGCGCTCTGCTCTGAGCACAAGATCCCTCTCATCAAGGTCCCCGATGGCAAGCAGCTCGGCGAGTGGGCCGGTCTTTGTACGTTGAATGAATTCGGAGTGTGGGGTCAAAGCTAACTTTCTGTAGGCCAGATCGACCGTGAGGGTAACCCTCGCAAGGTTGTCAATTGCTCTTGCGTTGTCGTCAAGGACTGGGGTGAGGAGTCGCAGGAGCGCTCCATCCTCCTCAACTACTTCCAGACCGAGCAGTAAGTGTGTCGCACTCCCCAGTGCCTGACACCTTACACATCCCGACACCCGGACGACCGCTTCTCGAGAACTATTTGTGCACATCTTAATTGATGACGGGCGAATGTGGACGGATTTGGACGATTAAGTGGCGGGCTGCAAAGGAAGATAGAAAGGAACGATTGCCACGGCATCGATGAGAAATGGACTCATGAAACCAACACTGCACTATCACACTTATGACGCTCGTACGCTTACCGTTTGCCATGTTCTAAGTGGCAAAGCTCGATCATTTCATGCCGTCATTGAAGCTACAGTATGAATATTTGGCGTACTACGACAGAGTGCACACAGCTTCCCGCAAAACGCCTCATTTCTGTTTTCTCGTATACGCAACATTGTGCGCAAGGGCCTCGTTCTCCTCATTTTGCTACCAAACATCGTTCCTCCAGCCCCTCACTCGACCCATCAAACAGACTCGTCCCCGACACCTCAACCTCCTTATACCAGGATCCTTACACTTGGATGAAGAGCAGCAGATACATGCATCGACGTCTTCCTTCTCAGGCATCAGCATCACGCTCCCCACTCTTGAACCATTCGCCCAATTTGCCGGATCACTTCTCTCTCCTCTTTCATTGACCTTGTCGTCTGTCCAGATACTCACAAACCAGGCGTCAATCGTCTGTACCACTGGAACCGTAATCTTGTCTTAACCGTCTCGATACTCGAAACTCTCGCCTACATCTCTTCGAAGTGGTGACGCAGGAGAGGAGATGCCACAAGGACCGGGATTTTGCGCACCATCACGGTCGTGAATGAAATTAGATCGTGTCACGCCGAAGGAGTCGACGTCACAGGTACAACTTCAGCACCTGAAGATCAGGATTAGAGATCAGGATGGCAAAGTTGTGCGTGTCCATATCCTGTAGCTTGTTGATGGCGACACGTCCTATATTCCCTCTTCTCCTAAACATGTTAGCCCAAGCAAGCTCCGCGTTCGAGATCCACGACCGATGATTGCACAAGAAGGAAAGATGTTCTTCAAAAAGACTGCAATAAATATGGGAGCTAGAGGGTAACCTAGAGTTGTAATCTTGTTGATAATTTTCGGCCATGCGGGGCGATGCAGGGTTAGAGTACTGCGATACTGATTGTGGTTGGTGACCGTCATTGTTAGGTAAGAGGGTAGTCTTTGGATAGCGCTGTGATACGTTGCTTAGGAAAGGTGCGAGCTCATCCTTCCTAAACTTATAGAAGCCAGCTGCTGTCATGTATGTGTCAACAGCTAGAGGCGTAGTTAGTGGTCAGCACTCGACGTGGAAAAGGAATGACATACAAATTGTAAGCTTGTTGTCTTCATCAGCGAAGAAAGACCAAACTGTGCTGACGTCGCAGATACAAGCCTCCATTTTTTGGCCAGTAGCATCAGATGCGAGTGATACGAAAATAGTGCCATGGTATGGTGTGTGTCCAGGAGCGAACCCCACCGACGTTGGTCTCACCGGAGGATAGTTAGTGTAGATCTGCTCCATAGCAGAAGCGATGATGGCAGCCATATCTCTGGTCGCTGGCGGTGGTGGGATGGTGTCGTTCGAAGTGTACAGCGCTGTGCTTATACGGATGAGGAAGGTCACGGGGTTTTGAAATATTAGCTAGGGTCATACAAGAGCTGCTAGTTTACTTACCTTGGAAGCCAGTAGCTGACTCGCTGATGTTTTTCTTTACGGAATTGACGCCGCCAACAACAACTAGCAAGCGGTGGAGCTGCTCGCTGTCATGGAAGAGGCCTTCTTGTTGGTTGTCCAGGATCTGTAGGATGCCCTGGCCCAAGAGGACTACTGCTGTAGGTGTACCTCGCTCACTTCCTTTAGCAAATCTCCAATTGACACAAGGATCTCGGAGCCTAGTGCCCACTAGGGATTGTGTATCAACGAGGTCTTGTCTGTCTCAACTTTTGATGATAGTCTACTTACTGAACGACACCATGGCTTCGGCATGCTGATTTAGGGGGATGACGGAGCCGAGAACATGTAAGCACGAGTGTGATCTTGCAGATCATGACGAACCTTCGGAGAGTATAAAGTATGGATTGGTATCTTATTCCCACATTACGCCATCCTATTGAAACAGAAGGAGAAGCGATGAGCTGGAGTGTAAGAGCGTCTGTGGCATCCGTATGAGCGAGCATCGTCTAGCGTAAGTGAAGTGATTGTGTGAGAGCTGACCACACGGGTGCAAAGTGAATTGATCTTCCAGCATCGTGTTGGTCTTACCGTGTGTAAGAAAAACAGAACATTTAAGCGCCGCTGTTGGCTGCTGTATATGTCACTGGCCCTTCGTTCCCGCTCAATGATGCCAAGGTCCCTTCCGATCTGAAGGATTTCACGCGCGCAACAGGTCCTGCAAATCATCCGCTCGCACCCCTGACACTCGAAGTGTCAACGCCGATCTCGACTTGAAAGGAAGGTTAAAAATATGAGATCTAAAAAGCTTGTTGAGAATTCAGTCGAATCAAGCGGTGCATGATGTAGCGCTTGGAGCTACCTTGGACGTAGTGTGCTCGATATTCGGTTAGGTACCTCTGTGTCTCTTGACAGCCAGTAATCTGAGGGAGTTCTGTGTTTTTCTAGCTGGAAAACCCGGAGATAGTCAGACTGTATTAGAAAGCGGTTGAGAACCTCATAAGACTTATAATGGGTACAAGTGAATTGCCATGTTTGGTTTGTGTTCTGCTTGTACGTGTGGTGACGACCAAAACTCGGGTGATCGTGTCGACGACATGACAGTCGTGGTGGCAGTTGCGAGAATTTCGCTGGAGTTGGCCTTGAGGACGCTTGGCGAAGTCGACTGCATATACGCGCTCTAACGAATCATCAGTCGAAAGTCCGGTACGTGGAGGATCCAAGCGAGCGCTTCTTGGTCCAGCGTGTGGATGGTCTCGAGAACTCTTGAGGGTATGATCGTCCCACTGTACTCATCGAGGAAATACGCCATAATCGACAGGTAGGCTGTTCGCAGCGATCGCAAACTGTACGCAATGTAGTATGCCATATCAGCAAGCCGTTCGCGAAGTGCCATTGTGTAGCGTTGTGGATTATCGACGTTGACGTACAACCTCGAGCGCTCGAATGTCTCCGAGTGGTACTTGCACTACCAGGTGCGCCGCAGGTCTTGCCTCCCAGCGCGGCTCCCGTATCATCTCAAGGCAACTGGCATGCTCGCACAATTGCCGTGTGCCTCGCGGAAGGAGCCATCCTCGTAGATGGCGTCATACTTGATTTCGTAGGCCTCGAGGTAGGAGACGACTGGGTCAACAATCGGCTTTCTAAGCGTAAGTCCGACCGTGGCCTTCGATTTGACGAGGATCCTTTGCAGGTAAACGTACCACATGCTGCGTAGTTTTGCGGGCAACTGAACTCCCTTCGACGTGTAGAATTGCTCGCCCAGGCTTTTGTGGCGGCAGCTTTGTCGGCGAGGAGTGGAAACTCGTCAACCCGCAGCATTCCAACTTCTGCCCCAAGCCTTGCGAACTTGAGCTTGGCGGCGACTTCGAGCATGCATCAATTTGAAATGTCAAGAGCGACACCATATTCATGTCTGATAGTTCTCATCACCGTCGGGTACGATGAGTCGACAACTAGGGAATGGTCAAGGCTGCCCATGTGTTTAATCATATGTGACGTCGGTAGATGCTCTGATTGGTAGTTCACCGGGCTCGAGGCGCTCCAACTCTGTCCTGGTGACGCCCACGCCGTCCTTCCATACGGCATCCATTATTGGGTTATTCGACAGCCAGTAAGTCGGGTATCGCTCGAATGCCGGTATAGTGTAGGGTGACCACACTTACTTCCTTGTCCGCTTAGTGAGCGCTGCTATGTCATCGTCTATCGGTGACAGCCGTGCGTCGAACTAAGCGATGTTGTCGACCATCTGCTGCTCGCTGGCGTCGGGGTCAATGAGGTTTTCGATGGGGATGCGCCGCCATATGGATACTACAACGGCCTTGTTCAGGAGCTCCGTGTCGGTGTCGGCCTCAGCAGGAAGTGTAGGTGGCTCAGCGGCTGACATATCGACGTCGGTATGTAGCATGGCGCCCAATTTGATGCTCGGCGCGTCATCTTCAATTACAACGGGTATCTGCGCCGAGCGGTCGCTGCCATGGTGGGATGCTGCCATGACCATAACACTGGCGGCGTGAAATGTACCTGCGAAGGCAATGGTAAAGTCATCTACCGCCGAGAGACCCATGGTTGTTGTTAGATGAAGGAGGGCATATATCCACCTTCCTCGACCAGGTCCCTCCAGTCAACTTCTCTTTCCGCCTTCTCGTCAACGATAAGATCCTGCTTCTTCCACACAGCCTTGACGAGAGCGATTATGATGCTATAGTTTCCAATGCGTCTGCTTGAACCGCTCCTCTCCATGAGGTCCAGGATCCGTATACGATCTGAGTCGTTAGAGACACTGCAAGCGAGAATGAACAGCGGCCAAGGGCTACTACAAATCTTCATCTCCCAAAGTATGTTCAGACCCTGACGGAGCAAATATTGCCGACCCACTGTAGGCTCAAATGTCGCATGGGTGACTTGATATAGATACAGCGTTGCAGCGATGCGATACAGCTCTGCAGTGAGGGTGATGCGCTTGTTGTCGATGATACCAGTCGTTGCGCCAGGACGAAGGACTAGCTCTTGCCGCAGGTTAAGCAGGCGTTCTTCTAACTGAGCAACAATCTCGTGATGGCTGGCTGGAGAGCTAGAGTTGCTGCTTCTCACTCGGGAAGTGGACTCCGCTAAGCGTACGTGACTGCGTAACTGATTGATGCAACCAATTAATTCGAGTACCTCGGATGAGCAACCCAAAACGCCAACAATCTGTCCAGGTTGAGCGGGCATGTCACAGATATAGGGCCTGCAGTGGAGGCGTAAGCTTACCTTGCCTTTAGCAGTTGTGTTGTCTGGCAGTCGAACGACGCACTCCATTGGTTGTGGCGGGTATGTGTACTGACTAAAAATGTAGTGATACTGAAACCAAGGCTTTAGGAAACCAAAATCTGGTGACGACTTTACGATCTCCGGAATGGTATCGAAGACTGATTTTGCACCTTCGAGATGCATGTGCCAGGCAGTGTCGGATTCATCGAAGACCTATGACGGTCAGCAACCCACCAACGGCCGACAAGTATTGGTTACACTTACACCGTACACGCAGAGCATCATAGACGCTGCAAAATGTCTAGTCTTGGTCACAGAATCCACATCCTGGACTGACACAGCGGCGAAGCTGTCGCTTAAGTCCTTAATCGCTCGGAACTTGTGCCCCAACGCCTCCTGCGGTCGACCCAGGTGATAGCAAGCTATCGCCAGCGTTGTATTAAGTATGCTTCGAGCGGACAAGTCAGAGGAGGATAGTGCCATTGGAATCAATGCCAGGCGGAAGCCGTTAGAGTCGTCATCGATAGTGGTTGTCATGCGTGCTATTTGCATGTCGTCTGCACACGGTTAGTGATTACTTCGCACAACAGAGTACTTATGGCTCGTACAGTGGTTCAATAGCATGCCGTCTTGTTCGCAGATCTGAAGGAAGTCAATAGATCTCGGGATCGTGGTTGACATGGTGCTCTCCAGCTCGTGCTTGACAAGATCCTGTACGGCCAATTTGGAGCCACTCATATCTTCGATGACGGTGTTGAGGAACGTCAGGCAGCCGTCCTCTTGTTTAAGATATCTGGCGACGACACTCTGGTCTTTCCATTCATATCTCTTCTGCTTCCGCCGGCCATCTTGCTTGTCTGGCCAGGCGAGACGCAGGCCATAGCCTTGGCATATTCGCTGGCCTTTGAAGCAGTTGAGACAATTGGGCAATGTGCGATCACAACCGACTTTTCGCTCTGCAAAGATGTTAGAAAGAAGGCACCATCAAGGGACATTCGAAACATGGCCTACGCTTGCATGTCCAGCAGTTGGTCGAGGCTTTTGACATTGTGTATGCGCCATGCTACGGCCGGCGATTCAACTTTGATTAGCAGTCGCGTTCTCCTACGAGAGGATGATAAAGCTGTCGAAGTGATCGAGTAAAAGCGAATGATCAAGAGTACATGCCAGCCAGATGGATCGACGGGACCATGTAAGCTTCGGAGGAATCATGACTCAGCGAGAGTCTTCATCCGAGTATTCCAGGTTGTGGCTGGTGCAAGCACAAATTGGGAGGCCACCGCACACAGAGAGGGGGCTTGTCAGTTAAACAATAAGTAGAGTTGCATGTGCTCAGAAGATAGCGAGGAGCCGTGCTGGACTTCCATTACGGTGAGGATGTAGCTCTTTGCAGTAGTACGCTGGGCCATGTGCCGGCAGTCAAGCCACGAGGACGTAGGGCGCGATGTGCACGCTTGCTCGCACTGATATCTCTGCTTTGTAGAAAGACGACTCGGAAAAGGGCCAAAATCTCAGGATTCAAAACGCAAGTGCGGCGTCAATCTGGCAGATGTTGCTGGCTGTGATGTTACAAGGGTCGCTGCGCACCTACCACCTGAAGCCCACCTCGCTTAACTAGCGCCGCAAAATGGAGGGAGGACTTTTCGACTTCCGACCACGATTGTTCGACCGCAAACTAACCACACCAGCAGCAGCCATGTCGCGCCCTACAGTGACTGTCATCAGCCCCAAGGGCGAGAGCTCTTCGGAGACCATTGCCGTCCCCAATGTCTTCAAGGTACGCGAACCGCCGAACGCTCGAGCACGGATCGACCGCACGCACTGCGAGTACAAAAGACCGAGAATCGAGAAGAGGAGGAAGCGGAGTCTGCAATCGGCATTCGTACGTCCAGACTACTGGCTGCAGTGCTCGCAATGCGCAGTGGATGCAGACTCTGCGATTGGCAACAACACTTCGGGATTCTACGGTCTTTGTCTCGCAATGCCAGCGGGCTGCATGAGAAATAATCTTTCGGCAGCAGAACTTTTTGCTAACAGCTGTCCAGAGCCCCATCAGGCCCGACATTGTTCAGTCTGTTCACACTGGCATGAACAAGAACAAGCGCCAGCCCTACGCCGTCAGCGAGAAGGCTGGTCACCAGACCTCTGCTGAGTCTTGGGGTACCGGACGCGCTGTTGCCCGTATCCCTCGTGTCTCTGGTGGCGGAACTCACCGCGCTGGTCAGGCCGCCTTCGGTAACATGTGCCGCTCTGGACGCATGTTCGCTCCTACCAAGGTCTGGCGCAAGTGGCACCAGAAGATCAACCTCAACCAGAAGCGTTTCGCGACCGCCTCCGCGCTCGCCGCCTCTGGCAGCCCTGCTCTTCTCCTTGCCCGCGGTCACGCCATCTCCACCGTCCCTGAGGTTCCCCTCGTTGTCTCCTCGACCGCCTTCGCCGATGGCGCCATCAAGAAGACCTCCGCTGCCGTTGCCCTTCTCAAGGCTGTCGGTGCCGGTGCCGACATCGAGAAGGCCAAGAACTCTCGCAAGGTCCGCGCTGGTAATGGTAAGATGAGGGGTCGCCGCCACAAGCAGCGCCGTGGTCCTCTCGTCATCTACAACCCCGAGGAGGATGGCAAGGACCTCGTCCTTGCTTTCCGCAACATCCCCGGTGTTGAGACCAGCTCCGTCTACGACCTCAACCTCCTCCAGCTCGCCCCTGGCGGTCACCTCGGTCGCTTCGTCGTTTGGTCGTCGTCTGCTTTCTCTGCTCTCGACAAGATCTACGGCTCCACCACCGAGCCCTCTGCTCTCAAGAAGGACTACGTTCTTCCTTCCACCATCATGAAGCAGACTGATCTGTCCAAGATCATCAACTCCAGCGACATCCAGAAGGTCCTCCGCCCCGTCCGTGGCGGTGCCGTCTCCAAGCGTGGCGTTGTCCAGAAGAAGAACCCTCTCAAGAACTACCAGGTTCAGCTCCGCCTTAACCCCTACGCCGCCGCTTTCTCCAAGCAGAAGCTCGGCCAGGCTAAGGTTGAGAAGACCAAGGAGAGGTCCGGCGAGTCTTTCGCCAGCCTCTTGGCTGAGAACTAAGTTTGCTGTTTAGCGGGAACGGTTTCTTCAGGTCAATCACGGAAATGAATCACGGGACGGATGGCTAGTGTAGCTGTCTGAAAATGCCCTGCGGGGTTTACTCTTCCAATACCCTTCTAATGTGTCATGCGTCGTGATGCAAATATACCCATTTTCTACCCTTCACAATGCAATCTTTCTAAACTGTGCTGTCCGTTGACTCAATATCGCCGACGCCTGACTCCTCTCCCACCGGTCATCCATCGCTCATCTCTTTAGTCACTTACTCCACCTGCGCCTTTTATGGTTCCATCATGGCTATCCCTCGACCCTCAAGTCCATTCCCTCCCCTCTCTCCACTCCGAACAACTCTAGCAATCCATTTCTCTTAAACATCTTCGCACAATCCACAGCATTCGGCTGCCCCGCCAATACATCCGCACCCGCGTCATACAAAACCTTCACCACATCCTCATATCCCTTAAACACCGCGCCCGCAATGATACTCTGACCCCTCCCATTCAACGCATCAGGATCCGCGCCCGCGTCCAACAGCATCTTCGCAGTCTCAGCGTGGCCATGGTAGGAGGTCAGCATCAGGAGAGTGTCGCCAGTCGAGTTTGTCAAATTCTTGGGAACGCCTGCTGAGATGTATTGCTGAAGGGTGGTGGTATTGCCTTCCCGGGCTAGGTCGAAGAGCTTCGCGGCTAGGTCGAGGGCTGCGGGTGGTAGGTCTGCGACGGATTGGGGTGGGTGTGATGTGCTGTTGTTAGACGGCCCATTTGTAGATGCGGATAATCCATTTGTAGATGCTCCGTTCGTTCCCTCTGCGTTGGGTGGGACGCCGCCTGGTGTATTTTCTGAGGCCATGGTGAGATGTTATGTAGTATTATTGGGCGCCAAATTTGGAGACTGATCTTCTGTGGGATCTATTATTCTCATATCTACCGGTAGTCTACCTTTACTTTAGTACCTGTTGGATGCAACAGAACTTCGATGACATAACCACCGTTGAAAGCGGGATGACGCACGTGTCGAGCGTGGTGAAAGCGCGCACTAGCGCCATCTGGGACGCGACTGCCCGCAGGTCGTTGACAAGCTCGAAAACCACCTTCAACACAGCTCCACACCAAACCTTGCCCCACCAAGGTCATTTGGCTGTGCAGCCTCATCCAGCCGCTATGGCTTCCCCGCCGCATATGCCGTCGTTCACGATGCCCAAAAAGCGCGGCAGCATCTCCTCGCTGTCCTCGGCACAAACCAAGAAGCGCAAACCCTCACAGCTGCGCAACGCCTTTTCACCAGAGACAGAAGGAGTTGGATCGCCACGCTACTCGCGCTCGCCCTCAATCGACAGCGTAGCCACCAGCTCAGTCATCAACGGTGCAGGTGGAAAGACCAAGAGGCGAAAGAAGAATGCCGACGATGCAAGTATCGCAGGCTCCAGCATGCGCGGCGGGAAAGGTGACACCCGCAGCGCTTTGAATGGCGACGGCGATGCAGATGGCAACGCACAAGACGAGGAGGAAGACGACGATGACATGATGGACGACGACATGGACACAGCCCTCGAAGGCGGGCAGTCCATGGCGGATCGCAAGAACCTCGAGAAAGAGCACGAGCGCGTTCTCATGGAGTACATGACCCCTTCGCAAGCCGACCGCTACGCAACATACCGCCGCATTCGCCTCAAGCGCGAGACAGTCCGTAAGCTGGTCAACCAGACGCTGTCCCAGTCTGTCCCACAGCCCGTCATCATCGCAGTTACGTCGTACACAAAGTCCTTCATGGGCGAGATCATCGATCGCGCGCTCACCGTCCGCGATGAGTGGGCTGTGTCCCGTACACATCTGCCCAACCCTGCTCTACCCCCACCCGTACTCGCGCAGTCCCTTGGCCGCCCGTCTGCACACATTAAGGATCCGCGCAACAAACCGACCAACGCCGACATACAGAGTGCGGGCCTGTATTTTAATCAGGTTGACAGAACGGAGCCAATATGGATCGAGATTGCAAAGGATGCGGGGCTACAGGAGAGACTGAAGCAGTGCGACAAGGGGCCGCTAACGCCTGCGCATCTCAGGGAGGCGCTGAGGCGATACAAGAGGGACAGGGACGGTGGAGGTGCTGGATTTGCGGGTATGAGTTTGGAGGGTGTGGAGAGGACGGCGGCGAGAACGGGTGGAAAGAGGCTGTTTCGCTGAACATGGAGAAGCGCAGCCGGCTGGGTCACTACCACAGGGTGAACAGCATCACATCGAAGGATTCATGCATAGCGAAGGCGTTAGGGAACGGGTTGGATCTGATGCATCTCTACCATCATATTGGCCGATGACCTCCCTCATAGGAAGGAGGTCAACTTTGGAATTAAACAGGTGAAGCTCTTAATGCAACCTCATCATTCAGATTCATTCCACTCGAGTTTGGAACATCTCTGTACTCTTGTTCTACCGAGATCCTCCTGCCACACTCCCACCATCCATGTGCTCTCCTCACAGGCCGTGAGGATGGCCAGCCACACGGCCTTACAGGCGGAATTCAGAGGGTAATCGGTTCGTCACCGTGGCTTGTATGCAATCTGGTTACACATCTGCTGGTTACAGTATCCCGTTGTCACGAATGATTTTTCTTTTTCTCGAATCCACCTACTTTCCCACACATCTCATGCGCGCACCTGCAACACCTCCCTCGCCTCGGTCAATCAATCGCCCCTGCGCATCTCTCCAGCGTCGATCACACACAACGACGCCCCTTCCTGCCATCCTGCCATCCAGCATGCCATGAATCCAAGATTCACGTGTCGGCAATCTAGTCAATCTCGGCTTGCAAGTCAGTGCTGTCAGATCACCACCAGGATAGGTGCGTCCGAGCTCATCCACACAAGGCAATTGTCCACGCAGACGGCAGACGTGAAACGCTTGCTGTCGATTCGCACCAGTTCAGGGAACGGCGAAATGAAGACGGGCTGAAGGGCACGCCCCGTTGGCACGGACACGCGCATCGCAGGCGAGCTTGTTGCTGCATGCAGAAGGTAGACGGATGGATGAGCATTTGCAAATGTTCACCTGCCGCCGCGGAATCTGCTTTGGGAGCGGGACGGCTGCAGAGCAGGCTGGTGAGAAAAAAGTTGCTTGATGCGAAACATACCAATTCCTCGTCTTACGGATGGAGGGTTTAGGTCAGAGGAGACGGTGGGATTGTGAAACCCTCAGGCAGCATCCTCTCACATGATGGCCTGGCTGACGCGGTTCTTGAGACAGCATCTCCAGCGCGCAATGGATTTGAGGACGCTCACCCCGCCAACAAGTGGGTCGAGGCACTCGGACAATCTGGTGCCTTGAAATCTAGCTGTTTGCAAAGGCTGGTGGCTGCTGTGCGGCTCGACTTGCAACGTGCAGATGGGCATCTCGAGGGTGTTGCAGAAACGGCGGGCGGGCGAAACACAAGCGTGGGCCGAGCCGTGAGGCTTGCGAGCCTCAAGGCCTCAGGTTGTAACATCACTGGTTGCACAGAGGAACATTTGTTTGGGAGAGCGAATGCGACGGCAGGTGTTCAGCGGGCAAGTGTTCTAGCAAGCGTTCATGGTTGGTTGCTGTTGACGACGGAGTGAGGCTCACGGCGAATGCTCAGGCCCACTGTTGCTCGCGTCGTGTGGAGTAGCGCAATATCAGTGCCGTGCGTGTTCGCAGCAGTTGTGCGTGCTCAGGGGCAGGTTCCATAGGCCGCGGCCAGTCAAGCTTCGTGAAGAGCTCGCTCGACGACGACGGGCGGCGTCGGCGAGCGCTCAGGGTCTGAGTCGTCGAAGGCAAACGCTGGGACGACTGACATGGCAGGCTCGCTGCGCGCTGTGATTGCTCTCCCGGCGCGGTGCTGCAGCAGCAAGGCGGGCGCTGAGTGGCTGGCGACGCAGGGTGTGGACGGGGCAGTTCTATTTTCGGATCAAGCCTAAGCGCCCGGACGCACCACGACGAAGCGGCGCCTCGACTCTCATCCGTGAGCCTTGAGGTAGCGTTGGCTTCAGTCCCTCCGCGACAGAGCACACGCACACCCACGCCGGCCGCCCACGATCCCCTCCCTCATGCTCCCCGGCGGCAGTGGCTCACGACACCCTGCGCCCTCTTGAAGCGAGCCACCTCCTGTGCACGCCGAGCCAGCGAGCCAATTCGAACCAGAGCCTGCCGCGACGCATGCAGCCCGCGCTGACCACGTCCTGTATACTGTCGGCTTCATACTGCTAGGACGCTCCACCGCGCCGCACCCACCCAGTCACTCCCTCAGCGCTTCGAGGAGCCGGCATCCTCGCGTTCTCGCTACTCGCTACTCGCCCAGCGCCGCCTGCTCTGACCCACTGGTGCGTAGACAGCCTCTTGTTCCCCGTCGCTCTCTCCTCTGCTCCTCCAGATGCTCCCCTACCGCGCTGCTGTGCTGAGCATCGGAGCGGCGTCGTGACCCAGTCGCTGCCATGTCTGCCTCGTCCGCCCATGCCTCTCCCTCTCCCTCCGCCCCGACTCTCGAGCACCGCGCTGACATGGCTGCCCTCAAAAGAGCCTCGCCCGCGCCCAGTCCTTCCTTCCCGTCGAAGAAGTCTGAACACGCCTTCGCGCACTACAGCCGCTGGTCCAGCACCTCTCGCGCCGCCTCGTCCACACAACTCCCAAGCATGCCGACAACCACATCGCGCTCATTCATGCCCATGCCCTCGTTCGGCGCCGTCTTCGGAAAAGCAGACCGCGACTCCACCACCGTACATGGCGACAATGTAGCGCAACCCACCTCGAGCGGGACCACAACACACGGCGCTCCCTTCTCCTCCTTCCACAACCACCACGACTCGCGCGACTCCAACTCGACCGCGTCCTCGGACAACTCGCCCACCACCACGATATCCACCATGGACTCGTCCTCCGTCACCGACCCCTCGCCGGGGCCCTCGCCAGAGTCCCCCATGCCCAAGATCACAAACCACTCCTTCGCCGCCGACTTCAGAGCACGGAGACCGGAGACCTCAGATGGTGTGTCGCCAGGGCATAACTTCTTTGAGCTGGCACGGCCAACGACGCCTGCGAAGAAGGCACGGAACCTGAAGAACCTCGGTATCAACACCACCACTTCGCTCACGAACCTCCGCGCCCAGGCGCCCGCCGCACCTGCTGTACAAGCCAGCAAGGAGAAAAACAGTTCTGCGCCCCCTTCGCCGCTCTTCATCAAGCCACCAACACCACCGCGGAGACGACCATCGAACTTGAGCTTGACAATAGCGACCCCCGGCATCAACGACAACAAGCCCACGAGACTCGTCATTCCTTCAACGCCATCTCTCAGTCGACCAGCGTTACGACATTTCCAGTCATCGCCTTCCCTGCCATTATGTTCGCCGAGTGTCGCACCCACCGGTGGGATGAAGTTCCCTGCGCTGCGCCCCATCGTTACGAAGAGCAGCGGGTTATCAGAGGTGCCGTTCGAGATGACAGAAGAGGAAGAGGAGGAGCCCAACTTCGACATTCCGCAATCGAAGGAAGAGAAGCCTGCCGCATACCCCAACGGACCCATCTGTATATACCCCGCTGGCGTCTACCTCTACTTCGAACCGACCGCTGAGCAAGCTGCTTCTTTCGACGTCATCGTCAACGTTGCCAGCGAAGTACAGAACCCGTTCACTTCGCAACCTTCAGAGTCGCAGAAGAATCTCAACGCTAGGAGAGTTGATGGACCGGCTGCGGAAAATGTTGATTTTGCTGCACTGTCGCAACAACCGAAGTCTACATTTGGATTTGGCAGTGATTCGCCGACTACACCGAAGGCTACACCACCAGTCCTGCAAACAATCCAGCCCGGCGAGATCGTAATCGATGGCAAGACCTACCGCACACCAGAGTATATCCACATGCCCTGGGAGCACAACACTGACATTGTACCTGATCTGTACAAGCTTGTCAAGATTATGGATGATCGAGTCAAGCAGGGGAAGCGCGTTCTCGTGCATTGCCAGTGCGGTGTCAGTCGCTCAGCCAGTTTGGTCGTGGCTTACGGGCTGTACAAAGATCCCGAGGTCAGCGTGCAAGAAGCGTACGACAAGGCTAAGAAGCGAAGCAAGTGGATTGGACCTAACATGAATCTCATCATGCAGCTTCAAGAGTTCCGCAATGGCCTGATCAGGCAGAACCAGAACAGCCGCACCCAGAACCTCGGTGGTGGGAGGAGAACAGGGTTTGCTTCTTCGTCGAACGCCAACAACAGGTTCTCGTGTCCAAACCCCGAGAGAGATGACATTTCTGGATCACGCGTTCCCCAGACCGCACCGTTACCGCCGGACAACGATATCACCATGCAACGAGCGAGTACGGGCAACATGATGGCTATCTCACCAGGACCCCTGTCTGCACCGAGTGGCGCGTTCGCTGCGCGATTCCGGAACTCTTGGGACTCGAGCCAGTCAGACTTTGCGCTTTCCGGAAATAGTACGCCAACTACAACGCCCTACGTTGATCCCAAGGGTCATGTCGTACCTGTAGTCGAAGTCAAGGTCAATGGCGCCGCTTTGGCGTCACCAGAGAACCCATTCGTTCCTGAGGTTGTGCAGCCCGCACCAGAGCCAATTCTGAAGGCCCCGTCGGTACCCAACTTCTCGCGCCAGCTGTCATTACGGTCCTACTCAGATGCTCCTGTAGAGCGGTCAATCGAGACAAAGAGCACGCATCTCGCGCCGTTGGAGCCTATGGGCTTTGCGCCGCTCAAGTCTCCTGCTGCCTTGACCTTCAACATTCCATCGTACAGCACGCAGCAAGATCTGGGCGACGACAATGAGATCAGGTCTCCGGTGAAGACGTCTTTCGACCTGCCATGGCCTTCCGAGTATGACGAACCAGCCCCTTCGCTCTCGGTACCTAAAGCCCAAAATTCGTTCCAGCTTGGTGCTCCGCCAAAGTCGCCGATGTTTCTTCCATCTCTGTCAGTACCCAGAGGCCAAGACTCGTTCCAATTGGGGGCGCCACCGAAGTCACCAATGTTTGCACCACCACGCATGACTCTGCCAAAGACGAGAAGCGACCGCAGCGACAAGTCCCGTAATCTGCCATTTCGTGCTGCTGAGGAATCCAATCAACCATCACACTTTGGATCATTTGCCGGAATGGACAGCTCGGATTCTTCAGAGTCGTCGACCGATTTCGCCTCGCCAACCTTTGGCTCATTCCCCAAGGATGCATTCGGCTCCAGCGCAGTTCCGGAACCAGCGCTGAAGTCACCCAGAGCTGCAGAGTTCCACATGGCTCCGCTGAGGCCTAGGACCGATGACGAGGATCCATTCGGTCTCACATCACCGACAAGGAGGGATTTCTCATCAGGCAACCCGTTTGACAAGCTTGCAAGCTCTTCCAGCTCTCTGCATTCCACCAATGACGATCGACGTCCGGCCTTCCAAGCTATCCTTCCCCCAGCGCATCAGAACTTCAATGGCTTTGCTTCGCTCGACGGCCATGCACGCACACCGTCAACTCAGACCCTAGAGCAGTACCCGACTCCGATGCAAGCACCCCCACCGAGGCGGAAGCTCAACATCGAATCGCGCATTGACAGCCTGAGCACATCTCCTGAGACAAACGTCATCGCTTCGACATCAACGCAGGCACCCAGCCAAGTGTCGCCGCCATCTAGACCGGAGACGCCGCGAACGAAAGAATTCCTGGCGACGCCTGCCAAATCAATCCGCACACGATTCTCATCACCCAACATGAAGGAGCAAAGACAGCTGTCAAAGCTCCAATCCGAGATGGAGTCGAAACTGGCAAACCGCCCCGAACGGCCCCAACAAGCCATGGATGATCTGGATGCATTGATGTCACCTCGTGCTGAAGAGTTCACAAGGAACCCCTTCCACGTCGACCTCACTTCCCCAGCTGAGGACATCAGCCCAGCTTCTTCGGACGAGACTATTAAAGATGGAAAGAACGGTCACACTTGGAACGAGCCACCAAGGCAATGGACGCCAGAGAAACTCACAGTGGACCCTCGCAGTCCTGCACAACTCGGCAGCAGTCCCATTGTACGCAACATCTGGGACGTGTTATGATCAGCAATGAACGCACACTTTCGAGTTGACTTCCCACAATTACAACTCGCCCACAAGACACGGCCTTCATCAGCGTGAGGCACCAAGCCCCGAGATCATGCGCATCTGTGCGCCTAGCAACGCCGAGCGCGACGGATCAACCTCCGCGACACTCGCCCTACTAAACGCCGCCGCACCTCCCTTCGGAGAATGAGAAGACGCCAGAAATCAAGGTTTGGCCGTTCAGCGGCAAATCTCCGAGGTGCAAGCTAAGCCGAACGATACGTCCAAGCACGCATCTTTCGAAGGAACCAGGTCAATCCGGCCATAGATTCATAGCGCAAGGCTATACGCAAGGCGTCCAAGCATATCATTTCTTTTTGTACTGTCTCCTTTGTCTGGTCTGGCCATCATACCCAACGGCCCTCGAAGCGTTGAGGCGCAAGTAATGTTCTAGTTCATGGGTCTAGTTCCGCTTCCTTCTGCGTCTACATTCGCTATATCATAACACTGCCATGGCAGTGCAACATATTCGCTCGCTTGTATATCTATCTTACTCCATCGAGAGCCACGCATAAGGTGTGTAGGTTTGAGAACGCATTTGGATCTGATTTTCTTTTTGAACCAGCGTATGTGCAGGAAGTTTTTACTTCGAGGTTTTTGGATGGGGCTGGTGAAAATAGTACCCTCGCTTTGTGTGCCCTGAGGGGTGTATATGGATCGAATCAAAACATTGCAGAAGAAGCGTGTATCCACTCCAGAGCCAATCTTTCTCAATCTCCATCGTGTTGGACAGTTCAGGTCTAAGCCGGATCTGCTCCACGGAAACAAGCGAACCCGTTGTTAACAATCGCGCTGCATCCCTGAAACTACGAGTAAGCATCACCACCGCTGGTCTTTGCGCTGAGCTCTACAACTGTCGGCCTTGTGTTGCATCCTGTTAGCTTCTTAATGAGTTTTGTAGATTAGTATTGTTGCCCGAAGAACACCCACGAGGCCTTGAAATTCTGGACTTCATTGCAATTTGAGGGCGCCGGTGAGTACCATTGTAGAACGCCGAGGTGCCTGCTGGTGTGTATTGCGTATAAGGTCTCTTATCACGTCTCTACACTGTTTCTACCAATTGCCATATAACTATCTGCTGGTTTGTGGCGATTGTGTCGTCACAAGCCCTGCGTTCATAGTCCCCTGCATGGTTGATCTCCTGGCACCCGAAGCAGGACGAGCGAGGTCGCTCGGCTTGATGATACGCTCTTCCAAGGCAGGCTTTCCCTGCTGTCCGGACGAGCGTAGTTCTCAGGTCGAGCACGTTGATTGATGTGTCTGTTCAGCGCGCGGGACAGTAACGGGCGTCGCGGCTGGTGAACTGCGTGCGCTACGGTCCTGGAGTAAGGATATGCGATGGCAGCTTGAGATTGATTAAAGTACGAGAGAAAGCTTCAATGTTGGGGCCATTCCGAATATAAACGCTCACTTAGTTGACGTTGTTGACAACATGTTTCCAACTGTTTTTATGCAGATGGTGGACACAAGTCAAGCAAAGTCGACAGATAGTGAGGTACATGAGCAGTCACAAAGGAGAAAATTTTTAAGATTCACACTTGTTCATTGTAAGTTCAGGCTCATTTGAGACTACACTTGGTCGTCAAACCATGTCTTCCACTGTCTCGACTGCCGTATGCTTGACGTGACTCAGCGCTTACCCAAACATGCTTCTAATCACTCTCCCTCTTTCTGCCCCATCCGGAAACGTCGGATCTTCCCCAAGATATCTAGCCCTGTTATTTCGATACTCATTCCCGCCTCGACCTTGCTCCAATTTCCACACGTGTTCTATCTCCTTCATCACATCCGGCCATCTTCTCCCCGTCTTTCTTGCAATCGCTCTTGCTTCCGCTGCGAACGGTGGCATCCTCGGATCCGCAGATTGTCTTTCGTCCAACCAGTACAAGTACGCATGTCGCGCACTCACCAGCTCGCCCATGATCCAGTTCTCCAGCTTCTTCGGCTTTTGATCGGAGAAGATCCTGATCGTGAACGTCTCGTCCAGTCGGAGTCTTGTAGTGTCGAGATTGATGGTGTCGAAGTCCGGTGCGGCAAAGCCCAGGGCGTCGATGATGCGAGGGTCTCGGATGAAGAGGTGGTTGATGGAGCCATCTTGGACGTCGGCGGTCACTTGTGTGATGGGACCCGAAGGTGTCTTGTGGACTAGCATATCCACTATGTGCGTACTGGGCTGACGGCCTTCTTGGACTTCTCTCAGCCGTTCCATCGGGAAGGCGGAGGGATTTGTGACGGGTATTGCGAGAGTGATACTTGGGTCCAGAAACGCGTATGGGTCTTCGTCGGGATCGTTGCCTTCTTCTCCTTCTGAGTAGTCCTCGTCGACTTCGATGTGGCGAACAGCTGGCTCGTGGTGTTCATCATGAACGTTTGTCAGTTTTGAGGCGCTCGCTTCTTCGTCAATGTCCATGCGCTCGCCAGTCAACTCGCTCATAG
The DNA here is from genome assembly GCA_022225945.1 of Didymella pomorum. Classification (NCBI taxonomy): domain Eukaryota; kingdom Fungi; phylum Ascomycota; class Dothideomycetes; order Pleosporales; family Didymellaceae; genus Didymella; species Didymella pomorum. The sequence continues at coordinate 401,843 of JAKJXN010000014.1, read as the reverse complement.
TGCCCAATGGTCTGCTATCTATGGCCATAGGTATGGTCGAGAATGCCGAATCCTCCAAGGACAGCTGCCGGAATTGAAGTTCTTCGTCATTTGCCACAAAGCTCATGGTGGCAAACGCAATCGCACTCTCTTTGGTTGTTGTTTGTCCGACGCGCCGCACGCTCGGCACTGGGAAGGCGAGGGTCTTGTAGAGCGGGGTGTGTTTCGTGTGATGTGGAGAGGGGAAGTCGCTTATCGTGGATTGATCCTTTCAAGGAGGCGCAACCTTGAAGCGAGGTGGCGCTTTCACTTTCACTTCCACCAACGTCGCTTCCTGAGAACAAAACCCACGTTAAGGTTGTAGACGGAAGTCGAGGCAGCACTTGCAACATAGCACCTGTCGCCGATAATCTCCGACTCGCTACCGAGATCCACATTACAACCTTCAGCGTACAGCTACGTGTATTGGTCGGCGAGAGGCACATCACCTGTATATAAACTACTACGTACTGGCTGTAGTCACATGTTTGGTGTGCCATCATCTATCTTATCGCTTTTCAAGGAAGATCAGTTTGCTCTGGTAAATCCCACGATCCCATCCAGCATTGATACCCGCATTAGCATAGGTTGCACCACTGTATGTCCCGTTGTCCAGACTGTTGAAATACCTTGCCTTCGGGTCGAGGCCTTGTAGCCTCAGTGGTGGAGGGGCAGGCTTCGTCGTGTATTGCTGCTGGAACGCAAAGACTATGGCATCGCTCCCATCTGCACTCACGAACTGCACAGCAGGCCAGTTGCTCTCCTGTGGGCCAGCAAGACGATAGAACTGCCCAGATATCACGATGGGGTTCACGCGGTGCGCCTCTGCCATAATTGTCGGCAGCGAGGCAATCTCATCTTCCGCCAACTCGCTCGGATTCAGCTCCAGTCCGAAACTGCCGCACATCATTGCCACGTGCCCGCGGTAGGTAAAGCTGGTCTCTCGCATCGTCACACCATTGGGCGATTTGGAAATATGGCAGCCCATTGCTGAAGGCGGGTAGATGAGAGACGTGCCGAGCTGGATCTGCAATCTGTCTGCTGCATCGGTGTTGTCGGACGTCCAGTGCTGAGGCCAGTAGTGCAGTAGACCCGCATCAAAGCGGCCGCCGCCACTGGCGCAGCCTTCCCAGAGAATGTCAGGGTACTTGGTGGTGAGTGTGTCGATTACGTGGTACAGACCGAGGATGTAGTTGTATGAGTCTGAGGGGCGGGCGAGCTCGTGCATCGCTGAAGGATGTCAGTAGAGGTACGATGCAATTGCAAGTTAGGTACTGACCTCTGTTGTTGTCCCACTTAAAGTAGGAGATGGGCGCTGAGTCTGCGATGCGAGAAACGGTGTCAATAATGAAATCTTGCACTTCTGGCAATCCGACATTCAGGACAAACTGATTCCGTGTCAACGTTCGCGGGTACTTCCCAGCATGCAGGATCCAGTCAGGGTGCTCGTTGTACAGCGTGGAGTTCAAATTGACCATCTCAGGTTCGACCCAGATTCCGAACTTGATGGCGGTGTTGGTGCTGTCATTTGTACTCGCGTTGACGACGTCGATCTTCACGATCTGGTCAATATAGGGCTTCAACCCATTAGGAAACTTTGCAGGGTTGGGCTGCACTTGTCAGTATGTGTCACGCCCAAGTCAAGCTCTCCTACTCACTGTCCAGTCACCAAGTCCGAGACTGTCGTTGTTGCGAGGATACTCGACACCAAACCAACCTAGAGTCGCTTAGTAATGACCTCCGTGGGATGTATCAAATGCTTACCGTCGTCCTGTACCAGGAGCTCTATACCAAGGTCAGCTGACTCACCAGCCAAGTTGACCACGGCTGTGTCGTTAATGTTGAAGCCAAGTCCCTCCCAACTGTTTAGTAGGATTGGGCGAGTCTCATGGGTTGCTTTGTGTCTCGATAGATGATTCCTGTACAGATCATGATACGAGCGTGAGACGCCACCGATGCCGGCGGCGCTATACACAGAGACCGCCTCTGGGGCCTGAAAGCTGCTACCAGGAGTAACACGAATACTAGAATGCAGCGGATTGAGACCAAGCATAGCCCGCACATAGCCGTTAGAAGCTCGTTGGATCGCGGCTTCGAAAGAGCCGGACCAGACAAGATTGAACCCCCACGCTTCACCGCTGTTCTCTGTTGTAGATGGTGATGTAAGCATATAGAACGGATTGTGGGTGTGTCCAGCATAGCCTTCAGTCGAGCGGAAGCTTGTTTCGCCATAGTCGATCTTGCGTCTGACAGTGTTCATCTCGTGAGACCAGTCGCCATGAGGTTCGATGACTTCGAAGTCCAGGTTGGGGAAGTCGAAAGAGAAGCTTGCGGCTCTCTCGATGACAATGTCACCAGTGCCATTGTTGGTGATCTTGAAGCTTCTGGCTAGCGCATTGAATTTGGGGAAGATACTGTAGGAGAGTACAGCACCGACATCGGAGACGTTGTCATAAAGCTGGACTTGAAGGGTGGTGACATCAGAGTCGTTGCCGTATGTTGCTGGGAAGCCTGGTATTGATGGCTTGCCTGGAAGGATCTCATGGGATTGATAGACAAAGGCCGAGACAGTATCACCATCCGAGTGTTCGATATGGACTGCGGGGAGACGAGGATCACTACGGCCGACATCAGGGAACTCGCGTCTGTCGTTCGCCAGATTATCATGCCAACCCCACGGAAGGATATACGCAGGCGGGATAAAGTCTGTTACCGGTGCTCCAAAGTGGTCTGAGATCAGATCGCCATTGTCAGTGTTGACATGGAAAAGATAAGAGAAGTCGTTGCCAGTCAGCGTGAAGTTCCCTCCCGTGGCAGTGATTGCTGTCTAATATGAGCCTGGTACCGGTGGGAATATTGAAGGGTTGAGAGTCGTCACTCACCGCTTTGAGCAATGACCGCACCTGTCAGCAAGGCTGATATGATGGTCTGATGTACACCAAGCATCTTGTCTTTCTCGTACCGTGGCGCGATACATCATGGACTGGCGATGTATTGCTGTTTTGTAGTCAGGTCCGCTACCGCGGATCGTGCTGCAAGGTTCAACAGTTTCGCCGATCGTGTGAGGGGTAGTAGTGGGGAAATCCGGGGTCATCCAAGGTTGCTGACAAGTGTAACCCTCCGGAAGATCTGTATGTTGGCTAAATAGGCGGTTACACTACTAAACAGAGCTAAGGTAACGTCTTTGCATGCATGTCGTGCGCGATTCGTGAAGTTCGTCCATGAAGAAGCGGGTTCAATGACATGATTGTGGTGCCGTTGTGTGCACGTCAAATCTTGGCTGCAGAAGCCGTGACAGAAATCGGCCACACATCGTGAAATTGCTCTGCCGTGCGGAGAGAATGCCGTCACATTGCCTGTACCGTTGCCTGTACTGTTGCCATTGCGGTCAGGAGCGTCCTTATTGGGCGACGCCTGCTAGATTCAGAGGCGGCAAATATCAACGCGACCTTGGGACTCGATGGAAAAGAGCATCTCCAAAACAACATGCATAAGATGGGCCCTTCAATTCTTGAACGCGTGGAGTGAGATCTGCGAGGAAGTTGGGGACGAGGTCGGAAAACTCTCGCGTTGGACGGTCGTGCGATCCGCGAAGCTTGGGGTGCTTCGCTACCAGTAGCGCAAAGACTAGACAGGGGTGAATGGTAGAGACAATGCGCTTTTTGCTCCTTTCGACACGGACTTCGGAAGCCCCTCACTGTCTCCATATCACGGCATCACGGCGTCAAGCACGACGCACTTCATTCATTGCAAGTGAAACTCCTCGTGATCATACTGGATACCTTCTTTGTGCTACTAAAGGCACATCCCTCCTCGCCATGATGGACGACCTCGAGACCTAGGAGACACTACACCAGAACGCCGCAATACTTGGCGGGAACCCAACCTGCTACTGGAACCAGATTCAGGCATCTAACAACCCTTGGGCGGCTGCTTACCGTTGGTCTTGACATACCAAGCGCGCTCTTCGCTGGTGAAGTTGCGCGCGTTACCAGATGCAAGCGTCCTCTGCTCGGTGGCCTCATGCAACTTTGCGTCCTGAGTGTTCTTAGCAGTCCAGAACTGCTTCTCGCGAGTGACACGCTCCTTCTCCATCTTCTCCACCTCGGCAGCCTTGGCTGAGCAGCGTTTTCGTTCTTCAGGCACTGCTGCTCGCGCTGCTCATGCCTGGCTTGCATCTCGATCCAGTTGTAGTGCTTGACTTTGGCCTCCTCGATGTCCTGGGCGAATTCTTCGCGCTGAAACAGGTACTTCTCGAAGTCATCGGGATCTGGAATCTCGTCTTCACGGAGCAAGCGGGCGAATGTGCGAACGGCAATGCCGTAGACGCGAGGGTACCAATCCTTGTGGATCACGAGATCGTCCAGATCTTCGTACGAAGGTAGCCCATGAAAGATGGCATCGGCCTGGCGGATGAGATGGTCGACGTACTTGTCCATACCAAGGACCATTGCAGCCTGGCACACAACCAGATGCGTCTCGATCTCGTCATAGTCGAAATGCAGTCGGAGAGGCGTCGGATTCCTAACTTGGGTAAGGGACTTCATGTAATCCAAGAAGATGCCGACACAGCGCGGATCGACCTCGAGTGTTGGTGCATCGTCAGGCAGAGCGATCTTGCCCTTCTTGACGAAGTCAGCCGCGCGGATCGAGGTGACCTTGAGGAGTGGCCCAGGGATGTCATACATGTGCTGATTCCAGATGATAACGGGAACTTGCTTGCCCTTCAGAGCCTCTCGAACGGCTTGAGCCTCTTGGCGCAAGTCGATGTTCTTGGGGTGCGGCTCAGCCTGACCGATCACGAACGCATTCGTAAGAATATTAGTTCCGGAAGACATGTCGTTGGTGGGTATGTGTAGGAATAAGTGTGTATTGGTTTATCGTCCTGCTGTGCAGTTGTGTAGGTGAGGGTTGTGAGGGTTATGCACAGCGTGCTAGGCTAAACTTATACGATGTAGGAGTGCGGGATGGATGACCAGCGTTGACGATCGAAGTCACTTGATATCTTCACTCAAGGCTTTCTGTGCGTCGCCAATGCACTCATCATTGGCGATGAATGCAGAGAGCGGATGTGGTGAGTGCAGTTGAGGACGAGCGAGCACAGTCGCACACCCCATGCGTGACTGAGGGGACAGATCCAAATTATCCCGTGCTATACAGCAGCTTCCGGGCTTTGAAATTGAGCGGCCTACAATGGAAGGAGTGTGTTGGGAGAGCAACTCTCCGAAACAACCACTGCGACTCCATCACGACGCTGTAGCTCTTGCCCCTTTGCATTCAATAACCTGGAAGCGCATTCGAGAAAGCATAGTGCCGGCACCCGTGAACGCTGGACGCATCCGCAGCTACTGGTTAGTTACACATCGACCCTCGTCACGACTGAAGGCAGCGCGATTCTCTGAAAAGTGAGGGTTGTATCCGTAGAATAACGTACTGGATACCGGCTTGTAGCAACCCCACCCGTCTTCATACTTCCACCACTCAGTGAGTACACTGCACTGGCACATCTTCCTGGACAGGCACTCGAACACCAGCTCTTGAGGAGTAAAAAGCAGAAAACGTCCGCTCAATAGCCTCTCTTGTAGTACCCATGCTCGGCCTAATAGTGAACTGTCGTTGCGCTCTAGAAAACCCCCACCTTCTTGTGCGTTTGCCGCGCCCAGGGGTTCATAAGGCCAATGTGCGTCAGTAGGATGGCTATCAAAAGTGGTGTAGTGCGGTAGACTTCTGCGAAAAGATAATTGAGGGTCAGCCTCTAACGAGGAGGGATAAGGGCGCATTTGGTGTGATTGCAAGGGGCACATGACAAGCCCGGAGCCGAATGACTTTGCGCCGGTGGCCGCGATTGTGATCATTGCATTCGAATAGATGTCAGCCTTTGCAGCAGATTCGATATGCCAGTTTTCCTGAGAGTCCTGGATAATGCACACTGAGTCGATCCAAATGTACCGCAACGCCAGCAGTCGCGTCACTTCGAAAGCGTCAGCGAAGTTCTGCGGGGCCAAATGGCTGGTAATGCCCTTCAGAAGGTCAGGCAATGTATCTCTCGTTGTCATACAGGCTGGCTTTTGCCTACCCCGGCAGTGGCTCAGACACGCGTATTTGACGGCGCCCTTGACGTTGATTTGCGAGGTGTAAACAACTTTGCTCGCGTTGACGTCGATAAGTCGAGTTGGCATGAGTTGGTCATCTCGGCCTTTGTTGCAATGATCGTGGCCAGCGAGGCAATCATGGAGCCACTGTTGCGCCTGAGCCAAAATGCTCGAGCTACCCGTTGATGAAGGTAGGGCGTATGGGTTAGCAAAACGCTCTACCCGCATCAGCACTCGGAGCGAGACACAAGACGCGCAAGTTACCAAATGGCAAAGCCACATCGACAGCTGTCGAGTGCGCACCCAGTTCAATCCAAAAACGCAGCCTCGGCAACGGCCAAGTGGTATGCACCATTACTCCGCTCTCTACTTCACTACCATTACCTCCAACCGAGTCAACATACTGGTCAAGATAAGCGACAATGGCCTTATACCACGAGTACCCTTGATATACGCTCGTCTTCAATTCCTCTCAGGAGAATCGCTCGTAGAAACCGTCAAAAAGACCCGAGCACTGATGACACGGCGGGAGCTTCATCTCTTTGATACTGTTGAACCGCTCCTATCCAATGTCGGACATTGCGCGATCGTAGGCTCGTACGAGCTGTATTGACATGATACTTGGCTGTGATGTTGGGCTTGCACGACAGGTGATGAGAGGTTGATAGTTGTCGCAGCAGGCAAGCATTCCCGCCTGCGTGCTCACACTAGGCTCGATTCGGCGGCAATTCCTTGTGGCTAATACAGCCAGGCTTGCACATACAGATAGACAGCTTCGGGCTACATGTAGTCGAGTCCGATATGTTGATGGAGGAGCGCACACGTTGACTTCTGAGACGCCGTTGGAATGCAAAGATTACATTTGTGATAGTACAAAACGCTCAAGCCATGACCCATGCCGCTTTTGCGTCGAATTTATAAATCCAATCCAGGTCTATTCCCCTCATACCCCAGGCATGCCCAGGTAAGCTCTCAGCGCTGGAAAGCCTCTGGGCGCGAAGTACACCGTGTAAAGTCCAGCAAATGCAACAACCAGACCTGTGAACTTCTCGAACCAGGTGTGGAAGTATGCAGCCGTCATGAGCAGCATCCACCACATCAGCGCCGCAACACCAAGCGCGAACTTAACGCCTCTCGTTGTCGCCTCGCCCTCGGCCTTCTGGTCTTCCTTCTCGACAGTCACGCTCGCGACCTTGCCGTCAGACAGAGTAATGAGGCGACCATCGCGCAAACCCTCCATGTGCGTCAGCGCAGGCAGGAACTCTAGCCAAAGCAGCGACGAGCCCATGATGAGCAAGAAGACGTGCCCCGAGATATCATGTCCACCCTTCCAGCTACCACCCACAGCCTTACACGTCGCCGCAGTAATAAACTCCTTCGCATCGCTCATCGCCGCCCTCGCATCCGGATCCCTCGCCAACTCGCACGCTCCACCCGTGAGCTTGAACCCGCGATCAATAAGCGGCGGGCCAAAGCACCACTGCGTAACAAAGACCCACCACGTCGTCACAAGCCCGTATCTCAGCACCGCCCTGATCCTCCTCACGCTCAAGCCGCGCCCAAAGCCCGGATGCATGAGCACAAACATGCCGAAGGCAAGCGTCGTCCAGAACCACCCGACCTTGACAAAATACACATTAAACACGTTCTTCTTGAGCGCGAAGTAGCTGGGCGCGAACTCAGGCGGGTGGCTCTGCGAATCGGCGCTGTACGGCGCAGCGCGCGACGCGGGCGAGAGCGTGCTGATGACGCTGCCCATAAGCAGGGTCGCGGGGTAGATGGAGATGAGGAGGGCTTCGAGGCGGGTGGGGAGGAAGGGCGATCGGCGCGCGCTGGCGGTGAGCGGCTTCATAGTGCTGCTGGATTTAATGGTGCCGGAGGGCATACCAGCGGTTATGGGGGCGGAGTCGTTCGAGGAGACAGCCGTGTAGGTGTGTTTGCGGCGGGCGGACATTGTTGGGGTTTGAGAGGTGTGAAGAGCTGGAGGTGCAGCGAGAAGAAAGTTTGGAGGCGTGAGATCGAGGTTTTTGACGATTAAGACATATGTCGCGATAGCAGAGGAGAATTTGTGCTATGGTGGAGAGTAGGTAGTAACCTTGGTTTGTATGTTGGAGAGGGCCGATGACGTCTCGTTTTCGAAATTCGTAGCGTTCCGTAAGCGGTTAGAGGCACCAGCCACAGCTGAGTCGCCGCTTCCTTTAACTTCTATTCTCGTCTGTAGACAGATTTAATCTGCTGTAGGGATACTGCAGAATTGCCTGAGGCTACCAGACTAGCCATCTGTGGGCTCTGATAGTGCTAGTTTCTTGGGGGGGGGGGGGGGGGGGGGGGGGGGGGGGGGGGGGGGGGGGGGGGGGGGGGGGCCGC